>OY744547.1:58036573-58056573 GCA_963556195.1 Sepiola atlantica
ACCCATTTACATAATATGCAGACCGAACTTGTTTACAATTAGTTATACATCTATTATAAAACAATGAACATTCCACACCGTCTTGCGTTCATGTGTGCGTTTACTGCACAGGCCGTGATCGTCCGCTCGTTGCTTTCAATCGATTTCAGTGCTTGATTTTAACATTGGCCGCAGTGGGTATTTATCTACCTCCCACAAAGTAAAATGTGACACAAGGTCGGAAAGTGGGATTAGATAAGTCAGCACTCTAGAGGAAGAACACTTGTGACCCTCAAAAAATGCCTGGGCAACCCAGTCGGCATTCCCCGGTAGGACCGCCTCAGGCGATTAGCAATAAACTAACCCCTTCACAAAGGGTGAGAAGGCAAAGCCTGGGAGGGTGGACCTACTAGAACTGCACAGGACAAACGCACAGACCGGCGGAATTAAGCCCCGAAGGCCAAGACGATACCGGTCTATAGGGTGTAGTAGTATCCATCAGAACAGATACTACACTTTGATCTTAGCCAAAAGGCCAATCAATCATGTGGTCTCGGTCACTGCTATAGAAAAGGGATTTTCCTTCGAAACAAAATCACAAGTTTAAAACACGTTGCGATGTTTTATTTTGAGAAATTAAACCTGGCTGAGAGCCCAGCATTCACTGCCATATTACATGACACTCCTGACACAGCTTCTATACAACTTACTCTGGATGTAGAGAGGGATAGCTCGTCAAAAAAAAAAATCCATATGATTTTTATAAAGTACTAACCTTCAAATGTCACGTGTTAAAATTTGAGCCCGATCAGATTATTAGTTTACAAATTACAGTTTTTTAAGTGAAGCTACTTTTGCAAATTTTCAAAATGATGGAAAAATCTGAATTTCGTGTTTTGATTAATGTTTGAGTTAATTAATGTTTGAGTTAATTAATGTTTGAGTTAATTAATGTTTGAGTTAATTAATGTTTGCGTTAATTAATGTTTGCGTTAATTAATGTTTGAGTTTATTAATGTTTGAGTTTATTAATGTTTGAGTTTATTAATGTTTGAGTTAATTAATGTTTGCGTTAATTAATGTTTGCGTTAATTAATGTTTGAGTTAATTAATGTTTGAGTTAATTAATGTTTGATTAATGTTTGAGTTAATTAATGTTTGAGTTAATTAATGTTTGAGTTAATTAATGTTTGATTTAATTAATGTTTGAGTTAATTAATGTTTGAGTTTATTAATGTTTGAGTTAATTAATCTTTCTTTTCCTAAGACTTTTTTACTATATATTTTAATCGCACAAAATACATGTGAAAAGTTTGCATAATGAGTAACTCTATAATAATAATAATAATAATATTCGGTTTAAGGTCCGTTTTACATGTTGGCATGTGTTGGACGGCTTTAAGAAATTGACTTCCAACTGACCTATCTCTGGCCATCTCTTTATTTATTACTCTTTCTCTCAAGTCCATTTTTATCACTTCTTCCCATGTTTTCCTTGGCCTTCCATCTGTGAACTGACCCTGCTACCTCAACTGTTCTACATCTACTAACCCAAGAACTCTCATCAATTCTTTCAACATGGCTATACCATTGAAGTCTATCTTCTTCACACATCTCCCTATACTGTCCAGAATTAATCTTCCTCTGAAGTCATCAGATCTAAACCTGTCTTTAATACTCACATCCATCGTATAATTCTCATATCATTACTCTCCATGCAACGCATGTCCTCAATCCTCACTGGAAAAGTTTCACTTCCATACATCATCACATTGCGTACACATGCCTGATAGATTATTCCCTTGGTCAACAGTGGTAACACTCTGCTATTTTTTGTTGTTGTTTTTTAAAACTTAGTTCACCCGAAACAAGGCAACTTGCCACTGTAGACGTAAGGGGCTACTGAGAATTAGGGTGAAAGTTTAGGGGGGTGGAGTCATCCTGAATTGGGAGCTGTGCAGCGAGATGCTTGTTCATATTAGTTTTAAACCTCTGCATGTCGGTACAGTCGGGGAAACAGGTCGAAGGGAGGGAGTTCCAAAGGCCGGCAGCTCGAGGAAAGCAGCTATTGGAGTAGATGGCTCTCCGGCATCTTGGGGCCTCCACAGTGAATGGATGGAATTTAGCTGATTGTCGGGTTGGTCGAGTGTATTTGCGTCGAGGGGGGAACTAGAGCGGCAAGTAGGTTAGGTTAGTAATTGCAGTGGTAAGGCTTTGTTGGTTAGTAATTATAAAGGTTATATTGATGTAAAAATGCGCACACACACACACGTGAACGTCTGGGAACATGAGGACCCATAACATCAAATGGAAAAGTGACAGTGTTTTACGATAAAGACATACAGGTGGGCAGATACATAAAAGACAAGGCCATCAAACCAGACATTGTCATCTGGAACACACCTGAAAAGACGGCTCTTATCATTGGCGTAACCGTCCCGAATGACTATGGCCTCAATAGCGCCAAACGCGAAAAAAATAACCAAATATCAGGACCTCAAGAATGACGTAAAAAACAATGGTCCCCGAAAGAAATAAACATCATACCGGTTGTAGTGGGGGCAACAGGTCTAGTGAAAAAAAAATCTAATAAAGTAATTAGATACGATCCCTGGAAGACCAAACTGTAGGGAAGTACAGATGGCAGCCCTAAAAGAGAGCCCTCGGATATAAGTTTAACTCATAGGGAAATCAAGTGTTAGCCTCAAGAGGAGGCACCTTGATCTCTTCAAATTAACTGAACTAAAATGTTTTATTATCAAAGTTATATCGACGTAAAAAATGCACACACACACACAAACACACACATGAAGTTGTTTCATATTTTTTTTAATATAGATGAAGCAGTTCTATAGTGGTTATTTGTTTCCAACTTAGAGACGATGATTAATACCAGCAGTCTGACTTTCATTCCCCCCCCCCCCGTGCATTGCAAATTGTTGTGTTACTAATTAACACCTGCCGCGAGAAAATCCATTTATTTCTCTCGACACTTCGACTTTTCCAACAGAGAAGGAAAAACTAAGAATCAATCATTGTAATTATCTGCGGATTAATTAGAATCCAATAGAAATTCAAACATCACCAGCGATTTGCTAATCGTAAACAAGAAATCAAAACATCATTAATCGTAAACAAGAAATTGCGAGTTATTAATACATACTCAAAGACGAACTGGATTCCAGAAAGAAACAATATTGGATTATTTGTGGATCTGGATCATACATGCATGCAGACATACTGGACGGCACAAAATCTTTGCGGTTTAACAATGCTTTCAGAGTTTTTATTTTCCTGAATTTTTTAGATGAGAATTGATAATTTGGATTATTTGGATTATTCTGACTACTGTTCTCATCTTGATGTTCTGGTTGTTCTGTTTTACAGCATATCAACCCTTTTCGGGTTATTTAATGCCGAATCTGGTCATTTTGGTAAAAGTTCCATGCTTCAAGTTCCTTATATCTTCAAATGTTCATTCATGCCGTTTGGTTGGGTTGTTTTATTTTATAGCATATTAATAGGGGTGGGACGTAATGGTTGAAAATTTCAGATTCATGCGAGTAGTATTTTTTTGTGTTCATTTATACATAAATAACACTAAACAATCAAACATTTTGAAAATTTTGCAAAATTCAGAAGGTGCAGGCCAATAGTTTTTGGCTATTTTACAAAATTCATGAAAACCCTTTCACAGCCTGAAAATGGTCCTAAATTAAAGTACTAGATCAGATTTAACCATCTATATCCCTTCATAGCTTTTGAGGATGTTTTAGGACCTGCAATGTCGCATGAAACCACTTTTTCACCGAAAAATGATGGACTTTGAGTCCCGTGGAGCCCTAACGGCTATTTTATATCTGAGTTCGCATTCGTCCCTGTTGTCTTACACTTTGTGTACACAAACTGGTTGTAATCTCTCAACCTACCTGTAATTCCAACATACCTCTTGTGTAGCCAATGCTTACAAGTACCACAGAAAATCGAGGTGCAGTCGACTCCCTTACCACAAACTGAGCATTGGAATTTTCCTCTTTCCAGAGGATTTTCAACACTACAACCACTCATCAACACTTTTGTCTGGGTGACATTCACTTTCAGGCCTTCACTTTCCATAGCATTCCTCCAAGTTTTGAACCTTCCATTGTTTCACAAGTAAGTACTAAGTCATCAGCATACAACATCTCTTCTGGACAACCCTTGTGGAACTCCCTGGACAATGCCTCCAAGACAGATGAAAAGCAAATAGAGATTTTGTCCGTCCGTCAGAATTTTTTTAAACATAATAAATACATTGCAAAATTTGTCTCATTTCGAAATATCAGAGATCTTAACTACTTTTAGACATGGAGAATATTGCATTAATAGTAAAGAATAAATCTGAAATTTTCACCCATTACGTCCCACCCCTAATATCAATCAACCCTTTTTGGGTTATTTAATGCCGAATCTGGTCATTTTGGTAAAAGCTTTATGCTTCAAGTTCTTTATATCTTCTAATGTTTATTCATCGTGTTTGGTTTCAAATTGTTCTTTATTGTTTTGGATTTTGCAGAATATGATTGAGTTTTGCAAAGCAACAAAACAAAACAAAAAAACGATAAAACATTAATGTTTGGTGCATTTTGAGTCAGGAGGTCAATAACTTCAGACAGCCTGATCTGGTAGCGCCAGAATCTCATATTGAGTGTTAGGTCGGAGGTTACAGCGTCCGAAACGTTGTGAGGATAACACTCAAGATGAGAACAGTAGTCCGACTAATCCAAATAATCCAATACTTTCAGAGTTTATATTTTTCTTCTTCAGTATCTATCTCCGAAATCTAGTGTCCGATGTCCTCTTCTCCACCCTACGCCCTCTTTCTCTATTCTATAGGTACGTTCATGGAAGGTTCTCAACTGACCGTCATTCGATGGCCCCCTCCCCTCCACACTGTAAAACATTCACAACAAAAACTCGTCTAGCTACAACCACTGTCAATAATTTCCTTTTCTCCCTCTGTGTACCTTGAACCAAGCGGAATTTCCATGAGCAAAGTTTTCTGATATTTCGCAAGCAATCCCTAGACTATTCCTAAGCTAAAATCGAGGAATATTTTAACATATAATTTGTATGATTAAAATATATATATATATATATATATATATATAAAAGCCAACCTTAGACAAACAAACATTAATTAACTCCGTTTTTGTATAATAATCGATATAACATGAAAACATCAATTAGTCTCTCTCCCTCTCTCTCTCTCTCTCAAGCTATAGGTTAAATAGTATTAATATTGTGGAGATATTCCCTATTGTTTATAATAGACTATTCCAATCTTCTGCTTTATAGTTAGTTTTTTTTTTTAGTTTTTTTTTTAACATAGTTCACCCCAAACAAGGCAGCGTAAGGGACTACTGAGAATTAGGGTGAAAGTTTTGGGGGGTCATCCTAAATTGGGAGCTGCGCAGCGAGATGTCTGTTTACATTAGTTTTAAATTTCTGCATGTCAGTACCGTCGGGGAAACAGGGGGCAAGGAGGAAGATCCAGAGGCCAGCAGCACGAGGAAAGAAGCTATTAGAGTAGAAAGCTCTCCGGCATCTGGGGACCTCCACAGTGAATGGATGGGATTTAGTTGATTGTCGCGTTGGTCTAGTGAATTTACGTCAAGGGGGCACCAGAGTAGCCAATTCATCGGAGCATAATCCATTGAAGTATTTGTAAAAAAAGCACAAGGATGCTACATTGCGGCGATGGGACAGGGACTGGAGCTTGGTTGACATTGAGGGACCTATTAGGTTGGCGACTCTTTTTAGTTTTATCACCTTTGATTGTAATTAAAAAGAGAGAGAGAGAGGGGGAGCGGAAGCGAGAGTGATAGACACTGTATGAAAAAAGAGTGGGTGGGGTGGGGGTCATACAATGAGAGAGAGGGTGAGAGTAATAGACATAAATAAACCTAGTAAGAGATGGGCTGCTTGGTGATTAGATTTTTAATTATAACAATTAAAATCGAGTTTTCTTAAAAACATAACTCAATCCCAATACCGAGGAATATTTTGTGTGATTAAAATATATATAAAAAAAGCCGTCGGTAAACTCCACTTCAGTATAATAATCGATATAGCAAAAAAAAAAAAACATTGATTAAAAAGTCTTGTAAAAAAAAAAAAGAGTCGAGATAAGAATTTATTGATAGGTTTTTGTGGAATCGATTTCTTCAAGTGTTCATTTGTTTTAGTTGTTAACTTCGAGTGCTTAACGTTCTATCGATTTGTGAAGTGAAGCCAAGCTGCACTCAACAAGTTGTTGGAGGAACACGTAAAGAACGAGGATGGTATTGCAATTTAATGGTTGGCGGGAACGATGCACGTCTCCCTTACTGTTTAGGTAAATGACTTATTCGGACTACTGTTCTCATCCATGGATGCTATTCTCACAACGTTTCGGCCGATGTAACTTCCGACCTTCTTCAAGTGTGTCTTGTTGAACTCAAGAATCTCTGTTCCGCAAGTGACGTCATGCTGTGTTATTACTACCTTGGCCTTTTGGCTAAGATCAAAGTGTAGTATCTGTTCCGATGGATACTGCACCCCATAGACTGGTATTGTCTTGGCCTTCGGGGCTTGATTTACGCCGGTCTATGGGTCTGTCCTGTGCAGTTCTAGGAGGTCCACCCTTCCAGGCGTTGCCTCCCCTATTTGGGGAGGAGTAAGTTTATAGCTTACTGCCTGAGGCGCCTCTACCGGGGAATGCCGACGGGTCTGCCCAGGGATTTTTTGTAGGCCAGAGTGCTCACCTTCTCGGCCGCTGGCTTTTCAAATCCCACTTTCCCGACCTTGTGTCACATCTTACCGCTGTGGGAGGTAGATAAATAACTAGTATTGCAATTTTTTGTGTTGTTGTTGTTTTTTTTACTGTTGGTTTGATCACATTGAAAGAATGGATGAGAGTTTTTGTGTTCGTAGATGTAGAACAGTTGAGATAGCAAGGTCAGTTTGTAGGGGAAGGCCAAGGAAAACATGGGAGGAAGTGAGAAGGATGGATTTGAGAGAAAGAGTCTCAGACTCAAACTGTGGAACTTTCGCGTCCTGCGACGCATGAAGTAGTAAAATTAAACCATCATTTTCTGTCGGAAGCTAGATCCACAGCGTCCCTCTCTCCGGCTTCTTCCCGTTGCGGTCAAATCTCTCTCAATTTGTTTGCTTCCAGTTCATTTTCGGTCTTTCCTTTTCTTCTTTTTCTATCAGGGTTCCACAAAATCACTTAGTTTCCAAATCTCCACGGGGCCTGACAGAGTACAATCTCGACTTCGAAATCTAGTGGGGAGTGATCATTTCTCTTCCTTTAAAACCTCATTTTTACAGAAGAGATGTCGCTAGTCTCTCTCTACTCTCGCTATTACCAGGGAAGATGCTCGACTGAGCTCCACTTTTTAGTTCCTCCTTGTAAGATATCCGCAGCAGGAACTCCTTTTTCTATCACATCGAAAAAAATACTTTCCCTTCTCCCTTCCGCGTGTTTAGCATTAGTACGAATTTTCATGAAGAAAGCATCTTTGTAGGGGCAGTCAAAGCAAACCATCGTTTTCTGTCTGAAGCCGGATCCACAGCGTCCCTCCCTCCAGCTTCTTACCGTTGCGATCAAATCTCTCTCAATTTTTTGCTTCCAGTTCACTTTCGGTCTTCCTTTTCTTCTTTTTCCATCAGGGTTTCACTGAAGGACTTGGTTTTCAAATATCCCTGGGGCCAATATTAGTGCGTGTCCGAGCCAGCCTAGACGTCGTTTGCACTGAAATTGCATATTATTGACGATTGAGAGAAAGAGGGATACATTAAAACCTCGCCAGAGATAAGTTACTTTGGAAGTCAATTTTTAAAAGCCATCCAACATATGCCAGTATGTAAAACAGACGTTAAACGGAATATGATGATGATGATGATGAGGATGATGAGGATGCGTATGTTTTGAAAACAAATAGTCTATAAATAATAGATTCTATTTCACCCATAGATTGAACCCTACCAGGTACTACGACTCCGGGTCAGAGTATTGATTTACTCCTCTCCAGGAGTTAGGCACAAGACCAGTTTTTATCCTACTCCCACAAGTAAGATGTGACCCAAGGTCGGGTCGGGAAAGTGGGGTTTGAAAAGCCAGCGCCCGAGGGGTGAGCACTCTGGCCATTTAAAAATTGCCTGTGCAGCCCCGTCGGCATTCCCCGGTAGGGGCGCCTCAGACAGTAAGCAATAAACTTACTCCTGGGAGGGTGGACCTCCTAGAACTGCACAGGACAGACCCATTGACCGGCGTAAGTCAAGCCCCGAAGAACAAGACAATACCAGTATGGAGTGCAGTATCCATCAGAACAGATACTACACTTTGATCTTAGACAAAAGGCCAAGAGATAGATGGATACAGTTTTGTGTTATATCCAGAACGGTTGAGGGTAGAGAGAGTTTCAGTAGTTAATAGGGGTGTGTACAAGAAGCAGCCAGCAATTCTTGTTACAAAATATCGACTCATGATTGGATAAGATCTCAATCACCATCTTATTTCAGCCAATCAGAAGCGTAGAAAATATACGCCTCTGCATATTTCAAAAAGAACCATTACACTATTTTGCGCTTTATATATCAGAAGAATCACCTTAAGATTCTCGAAGCGGTCACCATCAACCTACGTAAACCGTCTCTGTGCAAGCAGAAAGAATATACCCACAGTTTGGAACTGATGGGTACATAATTTTTTTGTTTTTCTTCCACTCATTCGATAATTCATGATTTTAATTCGCTTTTCAAACATTTTAGTCGACGTGAGATCTTGAAAATGTGTCGACTCGAAAGACGTATCGCTTTCACCAGCATTTTTTTTTCTACTCCATTCTAATTTTTTTATATTTTAACCGCTTTACTAAAGTAAGGAAGGAATAATTTATTTCTCGCTTTAGTATCATAGGCCTCTCCCTCCTTGGTAATTATGGCTACCTCGCCATTATTATTAAAATCAATTAAAAAATTTGGTACCTATAAAAACTTATTCAAATATATATATATATATATATATATATATATATATATATATTACTATTTCATGTATCCTCCTAAAATTTAATAAGGAGATATAATTTTTTATGTATCAATTTTCAGTATTTACTTCGACAGTGCTCGATACGTAAGTAGAGCTAGGTAGTAAGCTATGAAAATATATTTATGGCAATTAAGCTACATAGAGGCTCCCGCGTTTCATCCCCGGGTGGAATCTTCAGGCTAAAATGCATGGAGTTATTATTGCCGGGTGTTCTTTATATACACAGCTAGCTAGTTAACCAATCAGATTCTTTGTTGTTCTCTTAGCCAATCGTTGGGCTTCCCGGCAATAATAACTCCATGCATTTTAGCCTGAAGATTCCCCCCGGGATGAAACGTGGGAGCCTCTGTGTAGCTTAATTGCCATAAATATATATTCATAGCTTACTATATATATATATATATATATATATATATATATATGTGTGTGGGAAATTAAAAAGGAAAAACCAAGAGATATGTTTTATATATTCATCAACGTTTCGTCTTTATTGTGAGACTTTCTCAGGATGATAATTTGAAGAAAAATGTCATGCAAGTACATCGAAATTTCGATGTACTTGCATGAAATCCACAGGGTAGAAATCCAAAGGGAATCAAACCGGGCTTACAAAAGAGTGCTCAATAAAGATATAGAGCTGTATTGTGAATGCTTTTATTTCTTCCTGGACTTCACCGACCGTCCCGGATCAAGGAAAAACTTTCTGCCTGATGAGACCTCAGCTCTCGATAGGTGTAGATCGATAACATCGACATGCCAGTGTAGCAGACCTTGTACATGTTCGAATAAAAGCATTCGCTATATATATATATATATATATATATATATTAAAAACCACCGAGGTCAGAGTTCCAACTTTGCATTAATATATGTTGAAAATTATAAATTATTGTAATACAACTCTATCTGAAAGAATATCAAGACGTTTGTGTAGTGTAGTTATACACCCCACCGCTGTTTTTATTTGGCAACAACAGCAAGTTACTTTCTTGATGTATTGCGTTTCTTGCTACAGTTGCAGTAAACATCATTTTGTAGATTATTAAGTTACCAATACCAAATGTGTTGTATATGGGGGATGGCATGACGTGGACTGAAGACCTGGGTGTGCCGGGTTCCAATCCAGTTCGTTCCACAAAAACACTTTCAGCAAAAACCCACACCTGACCTTGTGTCTAACCTCATGAAGAGGAGGTAAATAAACTACCAAATGTGTTGTATTTCATCACTCGCATTCTTTTTATGTAATGTGATATCCGACTAATCCTCTTGCTTTCAAATAGAATAATCGTTTGCAGTTGAATTCGAGATTTGAAATGTTCGTCTTTTTATATTGTTTAGTGCCTCAATTTTATGAAATTGGATTCTTTGCATTTTACCTATATATATATATATATATATATACATATATATATATATAGTAAGCTATGAAAATATATTTATGGCAATTAAGCTACACAGGGGCTCCCGCGTTTCATCGCCTGGTGGAATCTTCAGGCTAAAATGCTTGGAGTTATTTTTGCCGGGTGTTCCATCAGAAAGAATAGATTTTACCGAATTCTCGTCTACCGTTGGTTCCATCAGAAAGAATAGATTTTACCGAATTCTCGTCTACCGTTGGTTCCATCAGCAAGAATAGATTTTACCGTATTCTCGTCTACCGTTGGTTCCATCAGAAAGAATAGATTTTACCGAATTCTCGTCTACCGTTGGTTCCATCAGAAAGAATAGATTTTACCGAATTCTCGTCTAATGTTGGTTCCATCAGAAAGAGTAGATTTTACCGAATTCTCGTCTACCGTTGGTTCCATCAGAAAGAATAGATTTTACCGAATTCTCGTCTACCGTTGGTTCCATCAGAAAGAATAGATTTTACCGAATTCTCGTCTACCGTTGGTTCCATCAGAAAGAGTAGATTTTACCGAATTCTCGTCTACCGTTGGTTCCATCAGAAAGAGTAGATTTTACCGAATTCTCGTCTACCGTTGGTTCCATCAGAAAGAGTAGATTTTACCGAATTCTCGTCTACCGTTGGTTCCATCAGAAAGAGTAGATTTTACCGAATTCTCGTCTACCGTTGGTTCCATCAGAAAGAGTAGATTTTACCGAATTCTCGTCTACCGTTGGTTCCATCAGAAAGAGTAGATTTTACCGAATTCTCGTCTACCGTTGGTTCCATCAGAAAGAGTAGATTTTACCGAATTCTCGTCTACCGTTGGTTCCATCAGAAAGAGTAGATTTTACCGAATTCTCGTCTACCGTTGGTTCCATCAGAAAGAGTAGATTTTACCGAATTCTCGTCTACCGTTGGTTCCATCAGAAAGAGTAGATTTTACCGAATTCTCGTCTACCGTTGGTTCCATCAGAAAGAGTAGATTTTACCGAATTCTCGTCTACCGTTGGTTCCATCAGAAAGAGTAGATTTTACCGAATTCTCGTCTACCGTTGGTTCCATCAGAAAGAGTAGATTTTACCGAATTCTCGTCTACCGTTGGTTCCATCAGAAAGAATAGATTTTACCGAATTCTCGTCTACCGTTGGTTCCATCAGAAAGAATAGATTTTACCGAATTCTCGTCTACCGTTTGTTCCATCAGAAAGAATAGATTTTACCGAATTCTCGTCTACCGTTGGTTCCATCAGAAAGAATAGATTTTACCGAATTCTCGTCTACCGTTGGTTCCATCAGAAAGAATAGATTTTACCGAATTCTCGTCTACCGTTGGTTCCATCAGAAAGAATAGATTTTACCGAATTCTCGTCTACCGTTGGTTCCATCAGAAAGAATAGATTTTACCGAATTCTCGTCTACCGTTGGTTCCATCAGAAAGAATAGATTTTACCGAATTCTCGTCTACCGTTGGTTCCATCAGAAAGAATAGATTTTACCGAATTCTCGTCTACCGTTGGTTCCATCAGAAAGAATAGATTTTACCGAATTCTCGTCTACCGTTGGTTCCATCAGAAAGAATAGATTTTACCGAATTCTCGTCTACCGTTGGTTCCATCAGAAAGAATAGATTTTACCGAATTCTCGTCTACCGTTGGTTCCATCAGAAAGAATAGATTTTACCGAATTCTCGTCTACCGTTGGTTCCATCAGAAAGAATAGATTTTACCGAATTCTCGTCTACCGTTGGTTCCATCAGAAAGAATAGATTTTACCGAATTCTCGTCTACCGTTGGTTCCATCAGAAAGAATAGATTTTACCGAATTCTCGTCTACCGTTGGTTCCATCAGAAAGAATAGATTTTACCGAATTCTCGTCTACCGTTGGTTCCATCAGAAAGAATAGATTTTACCGAATTCTCGTCTACCGTTGGTTCCATCAGAAAGAATAGATTTTACCGAATTCTCGTCTACCGTTGGTTCCATCAGAAAGAATAGATTTTACCGAATTCTCGTCTACCTACCGTTGGTTCCATCAGAAAGAATAGATTTTACCGAATTCTCGTCTACCGTTGGTTCCATCAGAAAGAATAGATTTTACCGAATTCTCGTCTACCGTTGGTTCCATCAGAAAGAATAGATTTTACCGAATTCTCGTCTACCGTTTGTTCCATCAGAAAGAATAGATTTTACCGAATTCTCGTCTACCGTTGGTTCCATCAGAAAGAATAGATTTTACCGAATTCTCGTCTACCGTTGGTTCCATCAGAAAGAATAGATTTTACCGAATTCCTGTCTACCGTTGGTTCCATCAGAAAGAATAGATTTTACCGAATTCTCGTCTACCGTTGGTTCCATCAGAAAGAATAGATTTTACCGAATTCTCGTCTACCGTTGGTTCCATCAGAAAGAATAGATTTTACCGAATTCTCGTCTACCGTTGGTTCCATCAGAAAGAATAGATTTTACCGAATTCTCGTCTACCGTTGGTTCCATCAGAAACAGCAGTAATATAACCATGATTAGCAGCAGACTTCAAGTTAGATTTCTTTGCACCATCAATCAAAAATTTAAGAGATGAAAATAATGTGTTTCGACAATTTGTTGACAGTTACCATCACAATTTTTAATTGCAATGCAATAGCATTAATTCTGATGACCTCAAATTAACCTTTGGGGGGGGGGGGGGCTGAAAATGGTGGAAATTGCCAAAATTGGTCAAAATTTCACGAAATTACCTGCCCGACAGAATGCCTTAAATTTGTCTTCATTTAACTAGAAAAGTTGATTAAGACTAAATATGACACATGAATTAATCTAATTTTGAATATTTTGTAGAGATTTTGCAAATATCGGATTTTGCCATTTTCTTACTTACCAGCCATTTAGGCTATAAAAAAAAATTAAAATCACCCTTTAATTACCCACCTTGGCCTTCAAATAAATAGATATTGTTCCTAAGACTTATAAGACGAAATGCTATTAATTTGGTGGTCAAATAAGCTCGTTAAAGTATGTGTTTTTTAAAATTTCTTTTTTAACATAGTTCACCCCAAACAAGGCAAGTTGCCGCTGTAGACGTAAGGGCCTACAGAGAATTAGGGTGAACGTTTTGGGGGTCATCCTAAATTGGGAGCAGTGCAGCGAGATGCTTGTTCACATTAGTTTTAAATTTATGCATGTCGATACAGTCAGGGAAACATGGAGCAGGGAGGGAGTTCCAAAGGCCGGCAGCACAGGGAAGAAGCTATTGGAGTAGAAGGCTCTCTGGCATCTTGGGGCCTCCACAGTGAATGGATGGGATTTAGCTGATTGTCGGGTTCAGAGCACATTCCATTGAAGTACTTGTAAAACAGGCACAAGGATGCAACATTGCAGCAATGGGACAGGGGCTGGAGCTTGGTAGTAGTGAAGGACCTATTAGATTAGTGACTCTATTTTGGACCTTTAAATATTTTTTGACAGATCACTGGACTTTTTTTACACACTGTAAATAAAAATCTATCCACCCTAACCCAACTAATGACTGGTTTGACTGGCTTAAATCATTGTCTGGATGTACTTTGTGTATGAAATAGAGTTAAAACCATTTTCCCTGTGAAATTTCCTGAGAAATCTAACTTTTTCTGGCAAACTCTAGGAAAAATCTAAAAAATGTTGCAAAAAATCGTCATTTTAAAATTTGGACATTTTGAAAGATAATACAGACACAGATCATGGGGCTTGTTGACTTTTTGGGGGCACAAAATACTTGGTTTGACCCATCTAGGCCATTATTAGCTTTACTATAGGTCTTACCTTGGAAAGTTTTGACCTGGAAAGTGGATTTCGTAGAAACATTTTCACTGAAAATGGTCTATTTTCTATTTTTTAGAATTTTTGCCACAAATGCCCAAATATTTACGAAACTATTGAATGTCATCTCAATAAACCACAGATATTATGAAAGTACAACTTTTAGGCTATCTGTTACGACTAAAACCAATCCCTGAAAGAAAAATTATTTCTTACAAAACTTTTTTTACAGTGACTGGAAAAAAAACGTAACCGACACTTTAGACTGGTTATTTATCCTATAACACTAAACTACATTATATATATTGAAACTAGCGGGGCTACCCGGCGTTGCTCGGGGTCATAAAAACATATAATTGAAGAAAAATCGCGTGTGTAACATCTTTATATTCAAACTTCTATTTCTCTCTCTCTCTCTCTCTCTATAGCCGTCTCTTTATCTTTCTACCTTTCCCTTCCTGGTCGCCCCATTTCACCGCTACTTTCTAATTTTGCCTTTTGCGAAAGCTGTTTCTTCCCCACCATATCTCCTACGTTGCCCAGGGCAAAAGTATGACATATTTCTATAAAACGTAACACCACTGTCTGCGCCTTCTTTATAGATACATATCTCCGCCCTGGTGTGCATACTATATAGGTACATATCTCCGCCCCGGTGTGCATACTATATAGGTACATATCTCCGCCCCGGTGTGCATACTATATAGGTACATATCTCCGCCCCGGTGTGCATACTATATAGGTACATATTTTCTTTTTTAACATTTCTTTCTTTCTCCCTTTCTACTGTTTATTACACGTGACTATTTTTTTCCCAAATTGCGTTCTTTGTATAAATTTGAAAACTTTAAATATCCTTTAACAGTAAACTACACTGTATATATATATATATATATATATATATATATATATATATATACAGGGTGGGCCAAAATAAGGGTCCTATCTTTAAATTTGAATAACTTGAATTTGAATAACTTCCACAAAATAAAAGTTAAACTCACCAAACTTTATGTGTGTGTAGACTGACCCTTCCAAGATTTTTTGAAATAAACAAAACAAATTTTAGCCGAAAAACACTTCTTAAAACTTACAAAAACTAAAGTATTGTTTTTTACACTGTTTTGAGTTTTTTAAGCAAAAATAATGTTTTCTAAATGAGGGTACGTTCCTTAGGGCTAATACGGCTCATGCTTGCTTCGGAAGGGGTCCTTTACTTATTCTAAAAAAAAAAAAAAAAAAAAAATCAATAAATAAAAAAGTTATGAATTTTTAAAAATAGGACCCTTATTTTTGCCCACCCTGTATATATATATATATATATATATATATATATATATATATATATATATATATATATATATATATATATATATATATGATGTTAGAATTAAATGCGACAATTATTTTTCCTTCTAGCCAGGGGCAATCGATTACAATATGAAATAACATTCTGCTATTTTTGAAACTGAACATTTCTTGTAAATATCAAAAATCGTAATAATTCTCTCTCTTTTTCGTATTCCCCTGATTGTAGGAGAGCAATTTTGCCCAACTGTTGTGGAGAGATAAACACCCCCCACTGCCAGAATAAACCAGTCCACAAATAGCCGTGAGCCTTGGTATAAACGAGATATAAATGATGGACTCTCGTCTTTGAACGTACCACAAATCATGCTCCTTTTGGCTAGGAGCAAAGTGTAGTATCTGTTCTGATACTACACTTCGTCTTTTCCATCCTCGGTCAGTAAAAGAAGAAATCCTTCTACACTGAGGTGTTTTTATTTTTCTCTCAACCCAGTTGGTTTTATCTGGAAAAGGCACATTACTGCAGGGCTGCTTCCCAGCTGACTACAACATAGCCGTTTTCAAGGTCCAATGTAAACAAAGTCTTGTTGAGCCGTCCTGTTAAATAATTAAATTCTGACCAATTTTAACCATCGTTACCAATTACGGTGTTGTCTCACCGTCCACCTGACAATCTTATTAACCCTTATCCTTGAGTGGCTTTGGGCCTTGATATGTGGTGACTCTTTAGTAAAAAAAACAAAAAAGATAAACTTCGACAAGACTTTCTAGTAAAATGAATAAAAGAAATTGATAACTAATGTCCTATCATCAATGACTGTGTGTAAGCAAGTTAAGGTTAGGGTTAGGATTAGAGTTAGGGTTAGAGTTATGGTTAGGGCTAAGGGTTAGGGTTAGGGCTAAGGGTTAGAGTTACAGTTAGGGTTAGAGTTAGGTTTAGGGTTAGGGCTAAGGGTTAGGGTTAGGGCTAAGGGTTAGGGTTAGGGCTAAGGGTTAGAGTTACGGTTAGGGTTAGAATTATGATTAGAGTTAGGGTTAGGGTTACAGTTAGGGTTAGAGTTATGGTTAGAGTTAGGGTTAAGGTTAGGGTTAGAGTTACGGTTAGGGTTAGGGTTAGGGTTATCATTGCTGGCTATGTGTCAGCAGAGATCTAAAGAAGAATAGTTTGATGTAATGGTCCCGTCTAAATTCTTACAAAAGTCAACAGGACATTCTCAAAAACATAAAATACTGGTTCCTATTTGGACACATAATATAAAATCAAAGCCACAATGCATTTGATATTTATACTGATAAATTCTCATGTAGGTTTTGGACTCAATGTATTTTCCCATTTCTTAAGGACAGCGTGGGAAAGAAGCCTAACACAAAAAAAACAAAAAACAACAACAACAACAAAAAAAACACATAATCTGTTATTTAACATTTTCTTGTAGATTTCAATATATCTCTATATAAAGTTACGTATGTGTATATGTTCATATATATTTGTATCTACACGATTCACTCCTAAACTAATTAACCGATCGTTATGAATTTTGGTTTAGTTTGGTTATTTTGTTTTACGGCACATCAACCCTTTTCGGGTTATTTAATGCCGAATCCAATCATTTTGATAAAAGGTTTTATGCTTCAAGTTCTTTAAATCTTCAAATATTTATTCATGATGTTTCGTTTGGTTGTTTTTTAGAGGAAAATGGTTGTTTCTGTTTTTGGCTTTGCAGAACATGATTGAGTTTTGCAAAGGGAAAGGAAGAAGAAAAAACAATAACATTAATGTTTGGTGCATTTTAGGTCAGGAAGCCGGTATCTTCAGACAGCCTGATCTGGTAGCACCAGCTATAAATTTTCGAAGACAGCTGCTAGGCGTAAGAGGTCGTAATGTAGGCTATATTTAGTTTAATTTTGTTTTATGCAACGGGGCTAACAAGAGGGTGTAAGCCTTTCGTGGAAATTCATGTACCTCCGATTTTTGTGAAATTTTAACAATAAATATTAGACATCAGTTAATATTACCCAGGTTTCAGCTTCTTTGGAGTATTTTAAAAGGGTGTTTAGGGGGCATAATTGTGGCGACTATGAATAAAGCGTTAAATGAGGATCTTCGTTATTATTCATAGGAGAGTCGCAGGGCGAACTACTCATCGGCAAAGCTTAAGTGAACTGTCTTATCAAAGCCAAGAAACTCCTCAACAAGCTCAAACACCAGCCGCGACACGGATTATCTGGTTCTAATCAGTACCAGTTGCAAAATGCACAGAACAAAGAACAGTCTGCACAATGTCCTGCACATCATGAAAACCAAGTTCCCTTAAACTGCGATCATCTTTGGGTGTGTTTCCAGCAAAGGCCATATCATGCTACCCCACATCTTTGAAATTAGACTCAATTCAGATTTCTTTTTATTCCAATGGTTCACCACTTACCAGGGCAAACGCAACTCGAGGATAAGGGTCAGTCAGATTTTCAGTTGGATGATGGAACAGTACTATGAAAGGATTGAGAACTATGATTTATTCACAGATATTTCTTGACATTGGATTTAAGAACGACCATGTCGTTGTCTGTAGGGAAACATTTCCACGGTAACGTGTTCCACAGGTGGGAAGTTCCTGGAAAGAAACTCTGTTCATGGAAGTTCCGTTTGATTTTAGGTACACTGAGGCAAAATGAGTATTCAAGCGTTGGTGGTGAAAGGAGGGAAGCTTGGTGACGGTGAGGGTGAGGTGTAAAAGGTAACAAGCAACTTTTTTCCCGTTGCTCCAGATCGGAAGAGAGATTATCGGCAATATTTTGATCATCAGTACTCTTCGAAATGCGGCCGTAGACAGTTGCGTCGTCAGCATAGATCTCAACAAATCATCTCAGATGGCCATATTGAATTGCTGTTCACTATTGTCAAGCGTTGGGTGGAGAGAGTGGCTGTGGGAAGACCTTGGCAGCAGGACTCAGCTGTGTGTCACACCTCTGAGAAAACCCAGAAGTGGCTATCTGAGAACTTCCATGACTTCCCCACTCCCAACATTGACCCCCCCCCCTCAACTTACCCGATTACAACCCCCATGGACTATTATGTGTGGCGCGTAGTTTAGAAAAACACTAATCGTTCTGCCTACAAAACCAAGAAATGCCGAACGGCCTAAACTTCTTCAGTCTATAGAAAACCAATGAATTAAAATGATCTTATACATTTCTACTCCGACCACATCAACAGAATAAAATCCAGAATGATCATAGGCTCGTTCCTCAGAGCTCTTAGAGTTTGGAGCCCCGTTTACCTTCACAATGAAGAAACCTATATCGGGAACACTTACAAGACTTTCAAATATCCTCACCTTTCCATCCACAATGCTAAAATCAAAGCCTTTAATATCCATAGCAAACATCAGACTAACACTATAAAGATTTCCCCTCATAACAACACAACCAGGACAAATAACACTGACATGATTGATAAAAAAATCCTACATAGTTTTCCCAAATAATCTCTATTTTATTTATCTTCTTCCCACAAGGTAAGATGTGACACAAGGTAGGGAAAGTGGGGTTTGAAAAGCCAGCGCCCAAGAAGGTGAGTACTCTGGTCTACAAAATACGCCTGGGCAGCCCTGTCGGCAGTCCCCGGTAGGGGCGCCTCAGGCAGTAAGCAATAAACTTACTCCTCCCCAAAGAGGGGAGACAAAGCCTGGGAGGGTGGACCTCCTAGAACTACACAGGACAAACCCAGAGACGGCGTCATCAAGACCCGAAGGCCAAGACGGTACCAGGGTGTAGTATCCATCCGAACAGATACTACACTTTGATCTTGGCCACATCTCTATTTCCTTACAAAACCAATTCAAATCTAACATAGAAATAGTAACTTCAACTTCTAAAACAATTAAGTATTTACTCAACACCTACCCCCGTCCCCATCTACTCCCTAAGGAAGGACACTTCTTCCCTAGTTGGCATTTACAAAATAAAATGTGCCTAGGATTAATCTCTCACTGATTTACCAGGTTGGTGACAACGGCCGTGTGGGTTAAGACATCAGAATTTGAGAAACATGACTCGTGTTCCAGGGTTCGAGTCCAGCGACCGGTGTGAATAATTCTTCTCTACACTGATGATTCCCATAAGGATGAAACGTATACGTTTTATAGATAAAAACAAATATTTATAATTAGTTATTTGTCGCCCCCCAAATCTAGGCTGGGCTCTGTAGTGAGTAGTATTAACACAGCTGTTATCGTTGCTTGAATCATGTTCCTTTCAATATTAGTAACTTTACGACGGCTGCCTTTAAATAGGATTAATCTCTCGCTGATTTACCGGGTTGTTGACAACGGCCGTGTGGGCTAAGACGTTGGAATGTGAGTTTGAAATATAACTTGTGTTCTGGGGTTTGAATCTGGCGACCAGTGTGAATAATTCTTCTCTACACTGACGATTCCCGTAAGGATGAAACGTA
>OY744547.1:58064073-58196573 GCA_963556195.1 Sepiola atlantica
GAATTAATTTCTTTTATCAAACAGTTTATAGATAAATATTTTATCTTCAATTTTTATATCCAAATCAAGAAAAGTAGCTTGTGTTCCCTTATGTTCACAGTTTAATTTTAACTCTTTAGGATATATTAAATGTTTAATATTTGCAAACTCTTCGCTATCATTAATGCAAACAAGGTCGTCAATATATCGCCTACATCCATGATAACTATACGCTCTAGATATATCATTTTTTATTAATGATGACATATATATATATTCCAGTCTATGTAAATATAGATTTGCCCAAAATGGAGACGGATACAAACCCATTGGAATACCTATTGTTTGGAGTAATAATTTATTCCCTATTTGAAAGTAACTCTCTTTTATAAGGTGACTTATAAGCATTATCAGACCAGTTTTGGATACACTCGTCTTACCATTTTTATTTTTACACCAAAAGGCTTTAGATTTTGCAAAGTCTATGTATTTACCTTTTCCTCCTGCAAAAGCTAAATCTACAGTATTACCTAATTCTTTAATAAGTTCTTTATGTGGTATTTTTGTATATAATGTACTAAAATCATATGTCGAGATTGATTTAGCCTGTTTACGAGAATTAATACAGTCTAATTTTTCTTTTACTAGATCGGAATTATTTACCACCCAAAATAGGTTTATATTACTATAGAATTTACTTTTTTTATGGAAATTATTTATTTGGTTTATAATTAATTTAAAGATTTTAGACACAGCCTTACTTAAAGGTTTAGTGATGCACATTTTTGAGGCAACAATGAAACGGGCGTCAACTGGTGTTTTATGCATTTTAGGTATCCAATACATAGATGGAAGTTTTTTGTATTTTTCTTCTAATTTTAATCCTAATTTTTCACAAATAACAGTATTGTTTATAATAATGTTATCGCTTTTATTATTACTTAATTTATAAGTATCTGAAACTTCACCTATTATTCCTACTTCTAGCAATAAGCGTTGTATATAATACTTTTTACAGATAAAAGCTATGTTATTTGTCGCCTTATCAATAGGAACTATTACAAACCTATTTTGAAGCATTTCAAGCTCCGTAGTTATTTGTGGATTTCTAAGGAGGGGATTCGTTCTTTTAGGGTGCTTAAATTCTTTTAAACGTTCTACTTTTTTATTTACGAATCTAAGTATATTATTTTTCCATGCGTCAAATGTAGAGTGTAATAGTTTATGTTTTTTTGCCATGGATGCAGTGAAATTATCTAACGCTTTATTTATTTCCGTAACAGATTTCACATAATTTAAACATTTAGGTTCTCTATAGTTTGGGCCTTTACTTAAGAGTTTTCTTAATTTAGAATTTTTAACTATCGCTAGATTACCGGTAATTATATGCCCTATGTCAGTATTACATAAGGGGAGGATTCACATTCACATGATGGTATATACATTTCATCATTATCATTAATATTTAAATTCTCTACAGTTTTTTTATAGTTAAAAACCTTATTCCGGATAGTTTGCCCTAGTTTATATGTTACTATTGGTTTCTGTTCCTCTTTTTAAAGTTCATTGGGCAGTGACTGAATGATTTCTGGATTATTAAATATTTTAGGCAAATTTATATCATCAAATCCTTTATTTTCATATAGGACTACACAAACATTTCGAGGTTTATTTTTTATACCCTCAGCAGGTGGCTTGTATAATTTTGTATCGATTATATCCATGATATACTCATACCATTGAGGAAGTTCTTCTATCCTATATATCATATCCGGGTTTAATAATATTTTAGATGCTATGTCTTTTAATACCTTTTTCTTGGTTTTATTAAGAAGTTTTCTAATGTAATTAAAAGACTCGGAAATATTAGTCATGATAATCTCTTTAGTTTTCTTAAAAAATTCTTCGCATGAAACGGCAGATTCTCTATTGTTCCTATTTACATGTGTTCTATCTCTAGTACCGTAGCGAGGCAAAGCTGGATACAATCGCCCTACATTTTCTGATTCGTTTTGTAAATTATCTTTTTTTATTTTTACATTTAGACCATATGGATAAATTACTCGCATTTTCTTAATTATTTCATCTTCTTTATTTAGACGCATTTTAAGCGTATTATTATCTATCTTACCAGAACTATCATATCCATTATCTTTAAATTTTTCAGTAATCTGTATTGAAAAAGACGATTTTCCACAGGTTTTTTATTTAAAGTGGTTTACTACATGGACACAGCCTTTATTACTAGTTCTATGTAAATTCATCCGTCTGTTTAAAGGTAGTACTGTTTCGCCTACATATTGTAAATTACAATTTTTACAAGATAATAAGTAAACTAAATTTTGTGACCTACACGACAAATCTTCCCCCGAATGATTTAGGACTGGATAGATTCTTTTAGTTACATTAGATTGATATTCTTTAGATGTTATTAGAATATCACAAGTTTTGCATAACGAAGCTCCACAGGGAGCAATGTTAAAATTATTATCAGTCGGACAAGTCCCATTTGCCATTTCGAAAGAAGGAGCTCCTACTTCAGTGTCTCTAATGACAACGGCTTTACCCTGTCGAAATCTGCCCGACCTCCTTGGGGGATTAGCCCTAGGGGAACTCACTAGTTCTGAGGGCTGCCCAGACTTAGCTTGCAATCTCGTTTTAGTAACAATAGTTAATACTATTATTTTTATACATTACGTTTTATCAGGATGAAAACTTAAGCACCTTTGGTGCCAGAAAGGTATTCAAATAAGAGGAAGGAAATATATATATGCGTGTATATATATATATGTATACATATGTGTGTATATATACATACATATGTATACATATATATATATATATATGCGTGTGTATATATACATACATATGTATACATATGTATATATATATATATATGTGTGTGTATATATACATACATATGTATACATATGTATATATATATATATATATATGTGTGTATATATACATACATACATATGTATACATATGTATATATATATATATGTGTGTATATATACATACATATGTATACATATGTATATATGTATATATGTGTGTGTATATATACATACATACATATGTATACATATGTATATATATATATATATATATATATGTGTGTGTATATATACATACATATGTATACATATGTATATATATATATATGTGTGTGTATATATATATGTATATATATATATATATATATACATATATATATATATATATATATATGTAAGCGCACAGTCAAAGGTATAAATGAATAAAGCACCACTTGACCGCTCCCGCCGTCACCCTCTCATCTACATCCAGAGAAACTTCATACGTGCAGGCAAATATTGCGTGTTAAATGGACCAGACTCCGATTGCATAAATTTCCAGAAACTTCAAGTTGACTTTTTAGAGAATTAAATTTCGTATTCGGGTGAATGATTTTGAGAATATGATGAAGACGGACAAAAGGTCAGAAAGGTTAAGTCGATATGAAAATGTCAAGAAACAGGAAAGCTCAGTTCATGTGATTGAACAGTTTCCGGGAGGAATAAATTAACGAGTAGAGACATAGAGAAATAAATACTTCATTATATATATATACAGGGTGGGCCAAAATAAGGGTCCTATCTTTAAATTTGAATAACTTCCACAAAATAAAAGTTAAACTCACCAAACTTTGTGTGTGTGTAGACTGACCCTTCCGAGATTTTTTGAAATAAACAAAACAAATTTTAGCCGAAAAACACTTCTTAAAACTTACAAAAACTAAAGTATTGTTTTTTACACTGTTTTGAGTTTTTTAAGCAAAAATAATGTTTTCTAAATGAGGGTACGTTCCTTAGGGCTAATACGGCTCATGCTTGCTTCGGAAGGGGTCCTTTACTTATTCTAAAAAAAAAAAAAAAAAAAAAAATCAATAAATAAAAAAGTTATGAATTTTTAAAAATAGGACCCTTATTTTTGCCCACCCTGTATATATATATATATATATATATATATATATATATAGTAAGCTATGAAAATATATTTATGCCAATTAAGCTACACAGAGGCTCCCGCGTTTCAACCTGAAGATTCCCCCGGGGATGAAACGCGGGAGCCTCTGTGTAGCTTAATTGCCATAAATATATTTTCATAGCTTACTACCTAGCTCTACCTACGTATCGAGCACTGTTGAAGTTAATACTGAAAATTGATACATAAAAAATTATATCTCCTTATAAAATTTTATGTGGATACATGAAATAGTAATAAAAGTTATATATATATACCTATTATTTTTATCGGTAATTGCAGCGTTCGTTGTTTTTTTTGCTTACTAGTATTTCGATTGTTTCACCTCCTTAGTGATTAAGATGCAGAAAATTGCATCATTAGTTAACTTTATAGGACGTATCTTTTGTAGCTATATATATATATATATATATATATATATATATATATATATATATATATATACGTACAGAAAAGTAATCCATGGACACGTGTTTGTGGCTCACAGCTGTCATCAGCATGGCTAACTTAGACAAGGATCGAACCTTCGATATTGATGTCTATAGTCCAGCGTCTTACAATTGGATCAAGGCAGCCAAAAAATTGTACACATTTCTAGACAGGGCGTTTCGGTCCAATGGTAAGACGCTGGACTATAGACATCAATATCGAAGGTTCGATCCTTGTCTAAGTTAGCCATGCTGATGACGGCTGTGAGCCAGAAACTCGTACCCATGGATTACTTTTATGTACATATAAAAATTCAAATATATAGATTTTTCTCTTCTGATTTTGGTTAAAAAGCCGACAGGAGTTTGCGAAAATTTCTAATCCTGATATGGGAAAATTAGAAAAAAAGATAAAACTATATATTTAACAATATATAATTATCATATTTCTAAAAAAGAGGCCAATGAAACACGAGGGATTTAATAAACATAACAATGAGTTGCAGTTATCTGTAAGTGACTAGTTTTTGTTATTTACTTCCTACAATAACTATATATATATATATATATATATATATTGTTAAAATTACCTTAAGGCCTTGTCGTCTGACCCTCTGAGAGGAAACGTCAGAATGGTAAATTAAAAACTAAAAGTCGAATGAGAAATGAGGGGAAAAAAAACTTATTTCAGTTGAAGGAAACGATTGAGAGAGAAAAAAAAAAAGGGTTAATCTCTCAACGTTATGGTGGCTTTGAATCATTAAAGATCTCCAACTGATGTTTCAAAACATTTTTTTTTTTTTTTTTTCTCAATCGTTTCCTCCAACTGAAATAAAAAATTTTTTCCCCTCATTTCTCATTCGACTTTTAGTTTTTAATTTACCATTCTGACGTTTCCTCTCAGAGGGTCAGACGACAAGGCCTTAAGGTAATTTTAACAATTTTCCTTTTTTTTTCCACTCGTCTGTTTCATTGATTATAATAATGCTTCCTCTAAAATTAATCCTACTATTCTGTTGTACACGAAATTTACTTTATATATATATATATATATATATATATATATATATATATATACTAGTAAGATACCTGCCCAGGACGTATATAAGCAATAAATATAGCATTAGTTTTAAATTTAAAATTGTTTTCTTTCTTTATAGTCTATGGTACGGTTTCGGTGCCCCCCCCCCCAAATGGTATAATAAAAAATGTTCTACCGTTACTCACCCTGTTACCTACAATACATATTCCATAATTTATAATAAGTTCACCAGTTTAAGATTTTACCAAGCATATCATTGACGCTCACGTGTGCGCACCGATCCTTTTAAAAATGTATTACTTAATATAACTCAAAATTTGATGTGGAGCAATTTTTTTTGCTATTAAATTTATTGTATCTAACTTATTTTAAAAAATTTTTTTAAGAGCGAGTGCACTCCCTAAACAGTAAATTTACAAAAAAAAATAATAATAATGTGCCCATGTTACTCACCAGGTTGCGGAGCATATATTCTCCAAAATTCATAATAATAGGTTGATAAAAAAAATTAATAGAAAAGAAAGCTTTATACATATGCACCACCTACATGTAAACATTTACAAGAATAATGATGTACCCATGTTATGCACCGTATTTTTTTTAGAATATATATTAAAAAATTCATAATGATCCGTTCATTAGTTTAGGAGATTACCCTGTAGATTATATATATATATATATATATATATATACATATGTATGTATGTATATTTCGGCAGCAAGCCATTTGTTATACATGTGTCGTTGAAGACCACAGAGTTTTCTTTCTTTGCTATTTTTCTGGTTAATTTCTCGACGCGGCGAGCGATTCGCCGGTTTTCCAGTGTCAATTGGTGGATTATGGCGCCTAACGTTGTATCTAGCGCTTTCGGTCTCGCGATATATATATATATATATATATAAAGATAGATGAAAGAAGAGGGATAAACATGTACGAATGACAAATTATATATTTGGTAGACCCCATATCTTTTTTACGCGCACATTCTTACTCTCCATTACTTGATATTTTTTCAAATTTTGAATTTTGGCTTTTCCACTGCCAACTTATCTATCTATGTAATTCCTCTGATGATAAGATTTTCATCTTTGAAAAGCCTTGGCTTAAGGAAAGAATAATAAACATGTTTTTACCGAGTACACCTGGCATTGAACAATCGAAGTTGAAATAAATTTGTCATTCGTGCATGTTTATCCCTCTTCTTTTCATCTATCTTTATAATTGCTCTATCTCGTATATTGAGCTTAAACCATTTCACTATAGGTTCTATCTACTAAAAGTTTACTTTTAGTTTCATATTTTTATTTCATATATATATATATATATATATATATATATATATATGAGACGAAGAAGAAATACAGGTATTCGCTGAAATATGAAAACAAAGAAACTGAAACAATAAATGAAAATTATGATTTTGGTTGGATTAATTTTTCCTACGGTCATTGGAATGCAACTATACAGTATATATGTTCTGAAGCTTGTAATACAACCTCATTGAGCTTGCAATTTGAAACATTTTCAGATATTATAAGGAGTATATATTTAAATATATATTTTTTATAAGAACTCATATATATATATATATAAATTATATTAAAATAAACATAGTTGGAGTATCCTCAATTGTTTCAGAACCTGCTGGCTCCTCTTCAGGGAAGTAACTGGTGAATTAAAATGATATCCGTCTATACACAATCACAAGAAAGAAAGAAAAAGAAAAAGAAAGAAACAAACAATCAGACAAATATATATATATATATATATATATATATATATATATACCTAATTTTATAAATACAGAGAAGAAAGGTTCGAATCCTGTCATAGTCAACCACGTTGATAAGCCGCAGTAACTGCGAAACACGTGTCCATAGATAACTATCTCTCTCTCTCTCTCTCTCTCTCTCTCTCTCTCTCTCTCTCTCTCTATGAAGAGCTCGAATGCAAAACGCAATAAAATCAAATTCGTTTAAATTGAGACATGAAACAATAAAATGTCGAATACATTAAATCTAGCCTTTGAGAAAAGCTTTTTTTAATTGAAAACAAAAGGAAATGATACCTGTATCATATTATGTAAAACATAGTTTTGGGGTTTTGTCGAGTGTTGCAATGCAACGCTTTATGTAGTCATAGTTTCGTAATTTTGAAAATGGCGTTTATCGCGTTTTGCATTTGACCTCTTCATATATAGATAGATAGATAGATAGATAACGTTAGGTATGTGTATATGTTTATATATTTGTATGTAAAGAATTTACCCCTTAACTAATGAACCGATTATTATGAATTTTGGATCACAGCTGCTAGGCGTAAGGGGTCGTAATGTGAACTATATTTAGCTTAATTTAGTTTTATGCAAAAAAGGTTTAAAATGGTGGATGGAAGCACTTCGTAAAATTCAGCTAACTCACATTCTTGTGAAATTTGAACAATAGGTATTAGACATCAATTAATTAATATTCCCCAAATTTCAGTTTCTTTAAAAGGGATTTTAAGGGACATAATATGGGCCCAACCTCTGATTTGAAAATTCAAAAAAATCTAAGATTTGCATTAAATTTCATCCTTAGTCATTTGACATCAATTAAGCATGGTTCGCTGAGTTTCAATTTCTTCTTTAGACCCCTTAACTTTCAGACATTTTCTTAGACCCCTTAACTTTTAGACATTTTCTTAGACCCCTTAACTTTCAGACATTTTCTTAGACCCCTTAACTTTCAGACATTTTCTTAGACCCCTTAACTTTCAGACATTTTCTTAGACCCCTTAACTTTCAGACATTTTCTTAGACCCCTTAACTTTCAGACATTTTCTTAGACCCCTTAACTTTCAGACATTTTCTTAGACCCCTTAACTTTCAGACATTTTCTTAGACCCCTTAACTTTTAGACATTTTCTTAGACCCCTTAACTTTTAGACATTTTCTTAGACCCCTTAAATTTTAGACATTTTCTTAGACCCCTTAACTTTCAGACATTTTCTTAGACCCCTTAACTTTCAGACATTTTCTTAGACCCCTTAACTTTTAGACATTTTCTTAGACCCCTACACTTTCAGACATTTTCTTAGACCCCTTAACTTTCAGACATTTTCTTAGACCCCTTAACTTTCAGACATTTTCTTAGACCTCTTAACTTTCAGACATTTTCTTAGACCCCTTAACTTTTAGACATTTTCTTAGACCCCTACACTTTCAGACATTTTCTTAGACCCCTTAACTTTCAGACATTTTCTTAGACCCCTTAACTTTCAGACATTTTCTTAGACCCCTTAACTTTTAGACATTTTCTTAGACCCCTTAACTTTTAGACATTTTCTTAGACCCCTTAACTTTCAGACATTTTCTTAGACCTCTTAACTTTTAGACATTTTCTTAGACCCCTTAACTTTCAGACATTTTCTTAGACCCCTTAACTTTCAGATATTTTCTTAGACCCCTTAACTTTCAGACATTTTCTTAGACCCCTTAACTTTTAGACATTTTCTTAGACCCCTTAACTTTCAGACATTTTCTTAGACCCCTTAACTTTCAGACATTTTCTTAGACCCCTTAACTTTTAGACATTTTCTTAGACCCCTTAACTTTCAGACATTTTCTTAGACCCCTTAACTTTTAGACATTTTCTTAGACCCCTTAACTTTTAGACATTTTCTTAGACCCCTTAAATTTTAGACATTTTCTTAGACCCCTTAACTTTCAGACATTTTCTTAGACCCCTTAACTTTCAGATATTTTCTTAGACCCCTTAACTTTCAGACATTTTCTTAGACCCCTTAACTTTTAGACATTTTCTTAGACTCCTTAACTTTCAGACATTTTCTTAGACCCCTTAACTTTCAGACATTTTCTTAGACCCCTTAACTTTTAGACATTTTCTTAGACCTCTTAACTTTTAGACATTTTCTAGAATCAAAATAATGTGATGGATGTAGACCAAAATTGGAATAAGGATTCTAGACATAAGGTTTAGTATCATTATATTTTGATTTTAATCTTCATAACGGGACATAAAAGTGGTGCAAAACTGGACTTTAATTAAGAATTCATTTTTGCTGATCAACCCACTTATCAAGGCCAAAAGTGTTTGAAGATGAGGGTTAATGAGATAGATGGATTTTCAGTTGATTGATGAAAGTATATTATCAGAAGGCGGACGTGCACTAACGATCTGGAGTGCCAAGTTTGAATCCTGTCGCTCTCGCAGCACCACTTTCACTACAGATGTTGGCAACCTTCATGTGGTCCCTTGACAGAGTACAAAGCAGACTACCAAATCTAGTGGGGGATGTCCTCTTCTATTCCCTACAGTCTCTTTCTGACAGAAGACACGTTGCTAGTCTTTCTCTACTCTATCGTTATTTTTATGGCAGGTGCTCGGCTGAGCTTCAATCTATGGCTGTCCCCTGTAAAACATTTACAACAAAAACTCGTCGAGATCAAAGTGTAGTATCTGTTCCGATGTATACTGCACTCCATAGACTGGTATCGTCTTGGCCTTCGGGGCTTGATTTACACCGGTCTATGGGACGGTCCTGTGCAGTTCTAGGAGGTCCACCCTCCCAGGCTTTGCCTCCTCTCTTTGAGGAAGAGTAAGTTTATTGCTTACTGCCTGAGGCGCCCCTACCAAGGAATGCTGACGAGGCTGCCCAGGCAATTTTTAATAGCCAGAGTGCTCACCTTCTCGGGTGCTGGCTTTTTAAGCCCCACTTTCCCAACCCGACCTTGGGTCACATCTTACTTGTAGGAGTAAGATAAAAATGGCCTTGTGCCTAACCTTCTGAAGAGGAGGTAAATAATACAACCCCTGTCAATAAATTCCCTTTCTCTATGAACAAAGTTTCTTTCTTAGAACTATCCGTCTGTGAAACTCGGTACCGTGGGGCTGCTTCCCACCTGACTACAACATGGTCGTTTTCAAGTCCAATGTAAACAAATTCTTGTTAAGCAGTCCTGTTAAATAATCAAATTCTGCTAAACTTCCAACATCATTACAAAATCATCACGGTGTTGTCTCACCGTCCACGTGACACTCATTAACCCTTATCCTCGAGTGGCCTTTAGGCCTTGATAAGTCACGACTCTTTAGTAAAAAAATGTGTTGCATGTTTACTTTTTATTTGTTTTCAAATTTTTTAAAAACTTCTTATTCTTTAATTTAATGTCGAACTCCGATAGGTTCCCTTTTGCCCTCTGTGCACCTAAAACTTAACGGAACTTCCATGAGCAAAGTTTCTTTCCAAGAACTGCCCGCCTATGAAACACAATACCACTGTACTACTTCCCTGCTGAATGCAATATAGTCGTTTTCAAGTCCAATGTAAACAAGTTCTATCCAGTTTGAACCATCGTCACCAATCCTCATAGTGTTGTCTCACCGTTCAGCCGACACCCATTAAGCTCCAGTCTATGGTTCCCACCCGGTAAACCATTCACAACAAAAACTCGTCTAGCTACAACCACTGTAAATATTTTCTCTTTCTTCCTCTGTGTACCTAAAAATTTAACGGAACTTCCATGAGCAAAGTTTCTTTCCAAGAACTAAACGTCTGTGAAACACAGTATCAATATAGGCTGCTTCCTAGACAACTACATGGCCGTTTTCAAGTCCAATGTAAACAAGTTCTATCCAGTTTGAACCATCGTTACCAATCATCAGTGTTGTCTCACCTTCCACCTGACGCTCATTAATCCTTATCCTCGAGTGGCTTTTAGGTCTTGATAAGTGGTGATTCCTTAGTATAAAAAAACTGATTCTAGAAAGAATTGGGGAAACTGAGTCCAACAATAGAAACGTTGTACCATACAAATTTATGGTTTGTTTTTTTACAAAAATTTAGGCTGTTAACATTAACTCGGGTGTAATTAGCCGATAATAATCTAAGTCGATATGAGAACCCAAGATGGCTAATTTAACTGGAATTGCATTATTCAAGAGAAATAAAAATCTAATAAAAGATTTAAACTGCAGATCAGAATGCAATTTCAGGACTTGAATTACAAATTAAAAGCAACTGTAAAATTTCATGGCTATTTTTCGTTAAACCGCACAAAAAAAAAGGATAAAAGTTTTAAATGCGTCGCTATTATAAGAATCCCAGATGACTAATTTGTCTGAAATTGTTTTGTTCGGAAAAAAATATTCACAACTTTTAATTGCGGATCAGAAAGTAATTTCAAGTCTTGAACGAAGAAATAAAAACAAGTGACAATTATGAGAATTATTTTCGTTTAAACTTTGTCCTCAAACCACATAAAATTAAGCCGTCCCGATTTTAGAAGTTGGACCTGAATAGCATTTAAGCTGACAAATCTGACTCGAACGCTGGAAAAGTTGTTAAATTTTGTTACAGACTTTTGTTATAAATATAAAGTAGAGACGATTTTTCCCCTGTACATTCTCGGAGAATAGGAAAATAGCCACATGCATCACAGGCTACTAAACTCACCACTAAACTACACTTATTCACTCGAGCGTGTTTTAGTAAATTTGTTATTAGTTTTTTCTACCTAACACTAAATATTACATTTGGCCCACCATCAACGTCTCTCCGAAAAAGCAACTCCATATAGGTGGTAGCAAAAACTTTCCTCCCTAACAATTCTGTACTGTCACTCTACTCATCGACACCGGGAACTAATACATACAGTTTAATTCTCATGAAACACCGGTTCTTATTTATGCCAACAATTAAGCTAAAGTTAATTGGCCCATTTTCACATGTATTTTTAACCCGAGACCGTTGCACAGTCGTTAACAAGGCAGGTTTCATGATCGTCAGTTTTAGCGTTCGATCCCTGTCTACTCTACCACTTTTTTTATTTTTTTTTTTTTAATTTAAAACATTCGACAACACGGTAGATGGGGGAGAAACAATAGGCCGTTTCCTTTTTTTATTCGACGTGGGGCAATAGGTAGTACTTTCTCCCGTGCAACGTCGGGCGACGGGTTCCGCTAGTTATAAATAAAATAAAAATGAAGTAAAACATTGTCTTTACTGTTTATGCATGTCCAGCACAAACACAACCTTAACAATATCACATATATGTTAGGGAAACAATAATCTTGAGAAACTAGATCTGATATCCGGAACGTTTTTGTTTTTAAGGAAGGTGGTGTCTGATCAACACTGCTGGGGAGTCATAAGAAAAATGACTGTTTTTTTAAATCCCGGAAACAGTTTTTCATGGTAAATAACTGATGATTCCTACAAAAATATTAAGACTAGCGTAAATTCTTGGGAGCAAACTAATACAATGATTACAAGAGATTGATTGACTTACAAGCAAAAGAATTTTCCAACGAAGGACTTGGGACTAAAAGTGTTTGTTTTTTTCTCTTCCGTATAGTTTTAAAGATTGAAAAACTTCCAAGACTATGTATAGGAAAGAATGTACTAATAAAACAAATATAAAGTTACATACTTTACAAGTTTATTATATTCAAATATTGCAAGAAAGAATAGTTTATACAAATTTCCTTTAATCCATGGATTTTCAAAGAAAGAAATTGCCAAAGATGACATATCAAAGCATGATGCATTGATATATATATATATATATATATATATATATATATATATATATATATATATATATATATATATTCCATGAAAAATGCCAGTATACTGAAATCATATGCCCTTAATAAGGTTAAAATGAAAATTCATATACACTAAATGTACAAAAGCAAGGAAATTCCCAAATTTTTACACTTTTATTGTCATTAAGGGTATGACTACATATCAACCAAACCATTTCATTATTACATCACTACAGTATAAATCTCTATGCATGAGTGGATGAAGTGTGTGAGGTGCGCTGAAGAAAAATTCCTACCAGTAAAATACATAGCCCTGTTGTGCTCGCATACCCTTAATGACAATAAAAGTGTAAAAATTTGGGAATTTCCTTGCTTTTGTACATTTAGTGTATATGAATTTTCATCTTAACCCTATTAAGGGCATATGATTTCAGTATACTGGCATTTTTCATGGAATGTCACTACTTTTGTAAAGGCTATGCCTCAATACAATGCCTTCTCATAACTGATATAGTTGGTAGTTTGACTAATCAAGGTATATGGTAAACTGAAATTAAAATGCCATCAACTAGACCCTAGAACCTCTATCTCTGCCAAAAATCAGCTGAATCAATCAAATAGTTGATGAGATACAGGGTGGCACGTACGTACGTACACACAGATAACATGATTTCATGATTGAACTTTCTTGATCTTTGGGTTGCCTTGACTAATGATGCTGGAATTCTACACACTTATAGAACCTATCAAATACAAATCTTGTGCAAAGTTTTAACTAATTTGGTTTATTGGTTTTTGAGTTATGATTGATCAAAGAAATGAGATTTCCAACATTTCCATTTGTGAAGTCTATTAAGGGATAGAGCGCTCTCGCGCCTCCCTTGATTAATTTTTAAATATATTTAATGTTGACTACTTTTACATTTTATTGGAACCCAACATCTTTTACATTGTAATACAGCTTTCAAATGGATGAAGTTTTAGCATCTCATGATGTATTTGGAGATTCATCATTACAAAAAACTTTCACATGAAGTTTTAATTGACTGTAAATTTAATTAATTAGGACTAAAAGTTGTTTTTCTTTTTAGTTTTTTTATATGGTGTAAAAGGTCGAAAGACTTCCAAGACTATATATATATATATATATATATATATATATATATATATATATATATTACTAAATTTGAAACGGTTAGAATCCAAAATAATGCAATTTAATAAATAAATAAATAAATAAATGTTTTTATTTATTTAAAGTCAATTAAGTTTTAACGTTATACGTCCTCATCAAGAATAAAAAACATTTTTTTAATTTTCTATTCACGTGACATGTTGTCACTAGAAAAAGCCGTGTGTTGTTTTCAACGGTGAAGTTTTGGGACTGGATTCTCACCGTTTCAAATGTTCAAATTACGCAATGCTTCTAGACTGAGTAACTATTTCGAATAAATATATATTACTTTTTCATATGCATACACTTATAATATATACTAATAAAGGATACTCCCTCCCCTAAAAAAAATGTTCCCCCATGAAAACGTTATAAAATTCACAACCCTTTCTTCAATCAAACCATATTTGATACAAATAGACTTCAAGTTGAACTCACACAGCAATGAACATACATGCTATTTATCTTCCTCCCACAGGGTAAGATGTGACACAAGGTCGGGAAAGCGGGATTTGAAAAACCAGCGCCCGAGAAGTTGAGCACTCTGGCCTACAAAAAATGCCTGGGCAGCCCCGTCGGCATTCCCCGGTAGAGGCGCCTCAGGCAGTAAGCAATAAACTTATTCCTCCCCAAAGAGGGGAGGCAAAGCCTGGGAGGGTGGACCTCCTAGAACTGCACAGGACAAACCCACAAACAGGCGTAAATCAAGCCCCGAAGGCCAAGATAATACCAGTCTATGGGGTGCAGTATCCATCGGAACAGATACTACACGGAAACAAGTAAGGGTCGAAAATGCAGAAGCCAAGTATTCGGCCTTTACTCGCTTCCACTCCGGTTATGTACTTAGTTCCTGTCAAGATTCAAAATGGCTACTGCAGATTATTTTACTCTCAATCACTATTTACGGGAAAGTAAACTGGCTTAAAACTTCTTTTAAATGTTAAAAATTAAATTTTTTTTTAATGCAAATAGTCACACATGAGTAAGTAAAATAAAATAAATTATTTTTGACTAATTTCCCAACTGTATTTTCTTTTATAAAAATTCATGTCGGTAATAGTAATGATTACCAAAAGAAGCATATTTAAGCAGAGAATATATATATATATATATATATATATATATGTGTGTGTGTGTGTGTGTGTGTGAAATTTGTGAAAGAGAACCAGAGTGCTCAATTATTAAGGAACATCCAAAATAAAATATGGATTCATATATGTATTACAGAAGGTCAGAACAACATCGGTACCGTCGGTTTCAAATCCAAACAAAGGGTTCCTAGGCTGAAGAGAGTCGGGTAAAAGAGACCAAGTATAGGTCCCCTACATTTGGATTTGAAACTGACGCTACCGATGTCGTTCTGATCTTATATATATATATAGTAATCTAGGTAAAACAAACATCCATAGGATAAAAATCCAAAGAATTTCCACCAGGCTTATATAATAGTGCTCAATACTAAATAGAGCTATTTATATTAATATTTTTATTTATACAGACATGTACAAAAAGCCGCTACACTGGCATATCGATGTTATCGATCATTAGCTTTTAGAAACTAAGATTTATTCAGGCAGAAAAATCTGATCTTTCCGCCTGAAGAGATCTTAGTTTCTAATAACTAATGATCTATAACATCGACATGCTAGTGTAGCGGCTTTTTGTACATGTCTTTATAAATAAAAATATTAATATAATATTATATATATATATATATATATATATATATATATATATATCAACTAGGTTTTACTTGACCACGCCTAGCCAGGGATAAAACAAGGTGGAAAGAAACCAGGGAGGGGTTCCTCCACGAGGGAGAGAAATTGTTTTTTGTTTAGGATTTTGCAGAACATGATTGACTTTTGCAAAGAAAAAAAACAATAAAACATCAATGTTCGGTGCATTTTAAGTCAGAAAGTCAATAACTTCAGACAGTAGGTTCTATTTGACCCATAGATGGGTCCTTTACAGTACTACCACTCCAGGCCAGAGTGGACCTGGGAGCAATGGCAACTAAGGGGTAACTCCACATTCCCCATAACTCCCAAACAAGGCACAAGGCCACTGAGACATAGGGGATACCGTGAATTAGGGGAATATTATATGAGGAGTTTTGCAGCGAGATGCTTGTTCACATTACATTTAAATGTTAGCATGTTAGTACGGTCAGGGAAACAGATTTGCAGATAAGACCACAAATATTACAACTTAGCACTGGAGGTCGTGCCGGTATAGCTTCCTCATCAAACTGTTGGGTGTCTCTTTGGTTGTGTGATTTAAGATGATTTAGAACTTCATCTTTTGACAGAAGAAACCCATCACATTACTCTAACCCTAACCCTTACCCTAAACCCATCACATACAGTGCACTGCAGCTCATAAGCACATACATACATAAAATTAAAAACAAAACATTCAACTGGAGGAGGGGCGGCGGGGTTAGCTTGCACATATACCCCCCCCCCCCCCCGTGAAATGATACGAAAATTGAATTACAAATTATCCTAAAAAATGATGCTAGAAATGACTTACGCTCTCTTTGTCGGCCTGTGTCTTCGGAATGAGGGTCATTTGCAGAATGAGGTAACCCATGTAAGCAGATTTCCCTTTTTCAGACAACATCACTTTAATCTCTTGCATCCTGGAAAAAAATAAAAATAGAAATAAATAAATGAACTAAAACGTGAGGAGCATTTCTAAAACAAATAAATAAAAAATAAAAAATGAAAAAGGAAATAAAAAATGGCAAAAATTAAATTAACAAGAAAGGCAAACAGGTATTTTTTGTCTCTTATATCCTGCATGAAGAGAAATGATGAAATTATTTTTTTTTAAATGAATAAATAAAAAAATAAAAAAATAAGAAACAATAAAAAATTATTTAAAAAAAAAAATTAAGTAAAATAATCAATCAATAAATAAATTAAAAATTAATTAAAAAAAAATATATAAATAAAAAACTAAATTAAAAAAATGAAAAAAATAAAATAAAAAGTGGTGACCCTTTCTAAAATAAAAAACATAAATCAATAAAAAATTATTTTCAAAAAAAATTTCTTTTTAAAGTAAAAAATAAATAAATGAAAAAATAAATTTTAAAAATAAATAAATAAAAACTAAATAAAAAAAATGAAAAATAAAATAAAATTAGAAGTGAAGACCCTTTTTTAAAATAAAAAAAATACATCAAAAGGAAAAAAAAAGAAAAAATAGCAAAAATAAAATTAACAGAAAAGGCAAACAGACACTTTCTGTCTCATATCTATTTTATACACAACCCAAACTCTGTTGATCTTATTTGTTATATTGTATGTTTGTCTTCGTGCATGTTGGATGACGTCACACAGTGTGATGATGTATAGAGGTGAAACCTGGCCAGTGAGGGTTTAGGACATACATTAATGAACTGGTAATACCTTGTGTGGTATCAGCCTTGGGCAGGCTATGTCGGCAACCTCCAAAGGAGGAAGTTTACAAGGAATATAAAATTCGCAAGCGAACCCCAGCTGCATGTATATGCCGGTCTTGGGAAGATGACATACAGTGCATAGCATCCCCAAATGGTTACCCATCTGTTACTGGCCAGGCTCCACGTCGCTTAACTTCAGTAATCTAACAAGAACCAGTGTGTCAACGTGATTATGCTGCACATATTATATATAGAGAGATCAGGTCCATATATATATATATATATATATATATATATATATTGGGGTTGGGCGGTTGGAGGGGGACCTAGACAAGCTGATCTCGTTTAGGATACCTCAACTTCCTTCCCCACTCCCTACATACCTTCCGTGGTAAAGCATACAATTTCTCCCCCCCTCTCTCTATATATATATATTGCTCTCTTTCCCCCTCACTGTATTGTCTTCCGTTATAAATCGTGCAATCTCCCCCTCTATATATATATATATATATATATATGTATATATATATTAAATATGCTGTCACTCTCCACCCCCTTCAATTTACGTCTTAAATAGTTCATTTCCCTCTCTCTCAAGATATGTATTAAATATGTTGTCGCTCTCTCTATATGTATATTTAAATGGTGAGTGTGAATTTCTTTTTTTTCATTTTCAAAAATGTAATCACCTCGCTTGGATGCTTGAAAAGACCATAGGGTCGAATTAAATTATTGCACCAGTGATTATGTGATTCCATGTTACTTTACAGCGCATAGCATCCTCAAATGGTCACCCATCTGGTACTGGCCAGGCTCCACGTTGCTTAACTTCGGTGATTTAATGAGAACCGGTGTGTCGACGCGATTATGCCATATAGCACGGAGAGAAATGATATGAGAATGATACAATGGATGTGTAATGTGAGTCAGGCTTTATGACTTCAGAGGAAGATTAAATCTGGACAGTATAAATGTGCAGAACAGGAGACTTCGATGGTTTGGTCACGTTGAAAGAATAAATGTGAATTATTGGGTTAGCAGATCTAGTTTAAGTAGCAGGTCAAGTTCACAGGGGAAAGTCAGGGAAAATATAGGAGGAATCGATAAAGCTGGTTTATTTTACAACAATGTCATGTCTGTTTATATATCATTCAAAATATTTTCCTTTCTCCTTTCTTATCTTTTGGAATTTTTGAGATGACGATTGATAATTTTATTATTTTTTATTTTTTAATTTTTTAACATATTTCACCCAAAACAAGGCAGGCTGCCACTGTAGACGTAAGGGGCTACTGAGAATTAAGTAGTAGGTTTTCGGTGTCATCCTAAGTTGTGAGCTGTGTAGCGAGATGTCTGTTTACATTAGTTGTAAATTTCTGCATGTCGGTACAGACGGGGAAACAGGGAGCAGAGAAGGAGTTCCAGAGGCCGGATTACTGTTCTCATAATCCGTACAAATTCCTGAGTTCAGCAAGATGCACCTAAAGAAGGTCTAAGGTTACATCGGCTGAAACGGTGTGAGAATAACATTCCTTTCTAGTAATAAATTATAGTATTTTAGGCATTATATATATTTTTTTATGGAAATTGCTCCAGACAATGCATGAAGCCACTTGATGTAAGGAGCTAAAAAAAAAAAAATTTTTTAAATACTACTTTAAGGTCAAAAACTAGCCAACGATCAGTGCTAGATGGATAGATTCCGATCCAGGAAACAGCAATTCTTTTCCCTTTGTCAGAAACATAGCACATGAACTGTGAGGACTAAAGGACAAAATAAGGGAAGCGAGAGTTACGAGGCCGCTGAAAGTTAGTCACTTTCTACTCTCCTCTACTTGAGTTTTAGAGGACGTACAATCAAGATTTGACCCCGGGCATCACCAGGTCACCTTGCACACAAGTGATGTGTGTTCGTGCCCCTTCCCACTGTAAAACATTAACAAAAATTCGTCTAGCTACAAACACCATCAATAATATCCCTTTCTCGGTCTCTCTCTCTGCTTAAAACTGAACGAAACTTCCATGAGCAAAGTTTCTTTCCTAGAACAACCCGTCTGTGGAACACAATACGGCAGGGCTGCTTCCCAGCTGACTACAAGTCCAATGTAAACAAATTCTTGTTGAGCTGTCCTCTTAAATAATCAAATTCTGCTCAATTTCCACCATCATTACGGTGTTATCTCACCATACACTGACACTTATTAGCCCGTATCCTCGAGTGGCCTTTGGGCCTTGATAAGCGGTAACTCTTTCGTAAAATAAATGTATGTGTGTGCATACATATATATCAAATACATGAATCAGAATGGTACAACTTTGTCGACCGGCTTGATTCTGGTGTTGGCATTCTTGCAGTATGAACCACATAATGGCTGCCAACATCCCTAAGTGAAAGTGATATTATGGAATTGACTGGATTCGAACTTGATTCGACTGGATTCGTCAGTCCGTGTCGTTATCCACTTGACCACCATCACCTCCCTAAAATATATGAATGACAAATGATTAAGTGAATTTTTTTTGTACTTTCCTGTTAAAATATATGAATAACAAATGATTAAGTGAATTATAGAAATAATTATATGTGGATGGCGAAGTTATTGAGGTAGTTCAGAAATGTTGATACCGTAAAGCAGATGCTAGTGTGATGCAAGAATTAGGAGTGGATGGAATAAGTTCAGGGAACTTTTGCCATTACTAACCAGCAGAGCATTACCACTGTCGACAAAGGGAAGTGTCTATCAGGCATGTGTACACAGTGTGATGATGTATGGAAGTGAAACCTGACCAGTGAGGGTTGAGGATATGCGTTGCATGGAGAGAAATGATATGAGAATGATTTTATGGACGTGCAATGCTAATTTTAAAGACAGGTTCAGATCGGATGAGCTCAGAGGAAGAGCAAATCTAGACAGTATTTGGAGATGCATGCAGAACAGGAGACTTCGATGGTATGGCTATGTTGAAACAATGGAGGAGATTTCTTGTGTTAGTAGATGTAGAACAGTTGAGGTAACAGGGTCGGTTCACAGGAAAAGGCCAAGGAAAACATGAGAGGAAGTGGCAAGGATGTACTTGAGAGAAAGAGGGATAAATAAAGATCTGGCCAGAGATAGGTTAGTTTGGAAGTCAATTTCTGAAAGCCGTCAAATGCATGCCAGCATGTAAAATGGGCGTTAAACCGAATATGATGATGCTGATTTAAGCCATCGTTCTTTTCATTAAGGGTTGGGGTTAGGGTATTACTGAAAAACCTCTGCAAAACAATCATAACAAACGTGATGCCAAAATGCTTTGAGAGCCAAAAGGTCTTCGTGGACGCCAACGTAATTACCAAATATTGTCGTGGTGCCAAAAGGTGTACCAAAATCACGAACACCGACTAAGACGTCTTGAACAAAATTCAGTTATTTGATTTCTGTTTATTGATTAGATTTTCTGGGATGCAGATTGGGTGCGTGCTGAAATGCTTCAATGGATGTAGTCGCAGACTATGGAATTGGTAATCTCAAGTTCAAATCTTGTTGAATCTATTGTAAATAAGATGAATACTGTTCTAACAGATACGCATATGCAATTAATCTACCCCCCCCAAAGTCATAGATAAAATAATAACTTGCATATCATCATCTTCTTCTTCTTCTTCTTCTTCTTCTTCTTCTTCAGTTTAACGTCCGTTTTATATGTTGGCATGTGTTGAACGGCTTTAAGAAAGTGACTTCCAAACAAACCTATCTTTAGATCTTTATTTATCCCTCTTTCTTTCATGTCTATTTTTATCACTTCTTCCCATATTTTCATGGTCCTTACCCTGCTAACCGGCCGTGCTACCTCAACTGTTCTACATCTACTAACCCAAGAACTCTCATCCATTCTTTCAATGTGGCGATACCATCGAAGTCTCCTGTTCTGCACACATCTCCCTATACTATCCAGATTTAATCTGAGCTGATCAGATCTGAGTCTGTCTGTAAGACTCACATTACACATCCATCGTACCATTCTCATATCATTTCTCTCCATTCAATGCATATCCTCAACCCTAACTGGTCAGATTTCACTTTATATCATCACACTGCGTACACATATCTGATAGACTGTTCCCTTGGTCAACAATGGTAACACTCTGCTGGTTAGTAATGGCAAAAGTTCCCTGAACTTACTCCATCCACTCCTTACTCTTGCAATCACACTAGCACCTGCTCCATCCTGTTCTCCAATGGTATCACCAAAGTAACAAAACTTCTCAACAACCCCAATAGCTTCACCATCCAGATATGCTTTCTCCATATCTGAGTTCTTCACATCTCCATTGTCTTACATTTTTTGCACATAAACTGTTTTCAATTTATATATATACACGAGAAGAACACCCGTCCCAAGGCAGGTAAAATTAATTCCCCAAAGAGAACAGTTTTTTCACCACTTTTATGTTCCCTAACAAAGATTACAATTAAGATATAGTGATACTAAGCCATATGTCTAGAATACTTATTTCGATTTTGATCAAAATCCATTACATGATTTTGATTTTAGAAAATGTCTAAAATTTAAGACTTAAGCTTAAAGGATCTTAAGAAGAAGTTGAAATTCATGGAATTTTACTTGATTGGTGTCTAATCTAATTTGATGCAAATCTGAAAAAATAATTATAAAAATGGGAGGTGGTGTCCATATTATGCCCCTAAACCCCTCAGATCAGACAATTCTGTAGAACACGTGCCATAATAGTACTTATAGAAAAGACTGAGACTAGCAACATCACGTCTGTGAGAGAAGGGGTGCAGAGAAGAAGAAAAACTATTTCAAACTGAAGCATGCCAGACCGACAGAGCTCCTCATAGAACTATGTGGACGCATTAAAATAAAATAAAAATAAAAATTTAGCTTTGATTTATCTCAAAGATTTGTGTCTGTTTATTAAGTCAAACATCACGCTGATGCCATTTCAAGAATACATTATTTTAACACTTGCTTTTTTAAAAATTCCGAAACCAAGTGTATTTAATGAAATGAAACTCCTATCTTCCAATTCCTATCTGTCAAAGATAACAATGAGAATTTGAAAAAAAAAAAAAAAAATGAGCAAAAATTGACAATATCATCTTTTTCTACCGGGGAGGGGGGGGGGGGAACTCGAGGAGGAAAAAATATGCAGAGATTTTTCAATGTAAAAAAATTTTCCAATGTAAAAAAAAATCGGAAAAAAAAAATGTACAAAAATCATCTTTTTCTAGGGGGGGGGGGGGGGGGAGGGGGAACTCGAGGAGAAAAAAAAATTCAGAGATTTTTCAATGTAAAACAAAAATTCCTTTCTCCTTGAGATTCAATTCAATATGACTGAATTTAGATACTACATGGAATATCTTTTTTTATTACATTCAAGAATACTTCCCTTTTTTAACTTTAAATATACAATATCCTTTAAAAAACAATAACGAACATTCTTAAGACGAGTGGAACACCCTTCCTCAAAAGTGATGGAAAAATTATGCTCAACCAGTGTTAGCACTAATCTAAATGAATAAATGCGAGAGTTGATTCCATTTCTCACACTAAGGGTAAATTCAAAACACCTTGTTTCAATTTAATTCAACTTTACACAATAGACGCGCCATCTTTTTTTATATACTGCTTATGTATATGCGTTATATTTGAAAAAAACTTCCATTTTAATTGCTCTAATTAGCCGGAATTTGCAATTAACTCATTAAGTGACGCATCTCTTATTAACTTTCTATCTATCACTTTCACCCTCTCTCACTGAATGTTTCTGCTCTAATTCAATATCGTAGCTATCACTCTTGCTTCTCTCTCTCTCTCTCTTTGTTTATATCTAGTCAACGGCAATAAACAAAGGGGAATAATTAAAAAGTTGGAATAGTCCATTATAAACAAAGGGGAATAATTAAAAAGTTGGAATAGTCCATTATAAACAAAAGGGAATAATTAAAAAGTTGGAATAGTCCATTATAAACAAAAGGGAATAATTAAAAAGTGGGAATAGTCCATTATAAACAAAAGGGAATAATTAAAAAGTGGGAATAGTCCATTATAAACAAAAGGGAATAATTAAAAAGTGGGAATAGTCCATTATAAACAAAAGGGAATAATTAAAAAGTTGGAATAGTCCATTATAAACGAAAGGGAATAATTAAAAAGTTGGAATAGTCCATTATAAACAAAAGAGAATATTACTACAGGCAGTAATACTCTATGGAAAATATTGGATTATTTCTACTGTATGTACCAGTGTTTTGGTTTCTGGGTGCCATTGTGTTCTCCCCCCTCCTATACTGCTAACATATCAACCGGTGGCTCTTTCTGTCAGTGGATGTTTCTCTACAACGAGCTTTTTAATTTTTCTCTGACTTTCTGTAAGACGTGTTGCTAAAGGCGCTGATGAAGATACGTTTTGGATTAGCTTTATTAATTTATAAAATAAAATAAAATAAAGTATTTCCAAACTGTTTTGGAAACGATCGTACTCCATGCCGGACTTGATGTTCTAATTCTTGAAGCAATTGTAATGTTTTAATTCATTGAATGTTTATATATATTAGCTTCCTGCACTGAAGATTGCATTAGCATGAAACATCGATGTCTGTGGGTAATGAATAATTAATATTTATTTATAAATATTATTATAAGTCCCCTTTACTAAAGGCTGGGCACTCTGAGTGAGTTTAATAACAAGCAGTACAAATAGCTTCATGCAAGATCCAAACACAGTTTGTTGATCACTTTCAACTGCTCGTGTAAAATTAGCCGCCGACTCGCTATTTACAAAGTTAAATTCCTCTTTAATTATTAGCTAGTTCCCTATGACCGAGGAGTTAACGCTCTTGACTACAAATCAGTGGCAGTTTGTGATTGGAGTTCGCGCCCGCCGACCGTTGAGAATTAACTTCTTGCACTGAAGATTGCGTTAGCATGAAACATCAATGTCTGTAGGTAATAAATAATTAATATTTATTTATAAATATTATATATATATATATATATATATATATATATATATACAGAGAGAGAGAGAGAGAAATGATGAGATAGTATGCTTAAACAAAATGCAATAAAAAATTGTGTATAGGCGATAAAAATGGTTTTATGTCGTTTTTTTTTCAAATATTATTATATGAGGAACCATTTCGAGTTATAATCTATTTAGTATTATACATGTAATCAGAAGAAAAACACATTTAAAATGTGTAAATATAGACGCCATTTTGTAAAAATCAATATTTACCCGCTTGGTTAAACGCCATTTTCTAAAAAAAATGTCGATTATTCTAGCATATTTACACATTTTAAACGTATTTTTCTTCAGATTACATGTGTAATACTAAATATATTTTAACTCGAAATAGTTTCTCATGTAATAAAATTTGAAAAAAAAAACCAACATGAAACCATTTTATCGCCTATACACAGTTTTTTTTTATCCCATTCTTTATAGGCATACAATCTCATCATTTACATATATACGAGGCCTGTCTTAATATATATATATATATATATATATATATATATATATATACAAGGCCTGTCTTAAACGTAAAAGACCTTAGGCCAGAAAAAATATTTCAAATACGTAACGGGGTTGGGACCCTAATCCACTTAAAAGTAGACCCCTTGTGCTTGCACACACTTAGTCCACCGATCCATCCACTGCCGGAAACACTCTGGAAGTCTTCTTTTGGAATGGTGTTCATCTCCGCCGTCGCGTTCCGCATTATCTTTTTTTTCACACCCTCTCAACAACAGCGGCATTCCGAGCAGTTTGGGGCCTGCCAGAACACTGGTCACTCTCCGCTGATGTGCGGCCATTTTTGAATCGGTTGAACCGGTTCTTAATTTGTGTTACACATCGCCTCTTTTCTAAACACCTGCTGAATCCAACTCCCGTCACGTATTTGAAATATTTTTTCTGGCCTAAGGTCGGATACTTTTTAGACAGGCCTCGTATAATTATACACGGACAAGTGTTTCGTCGTTATACCACTCATCAGCGTGGCTGAACCTAGCAAGATTCAGAACCAGGACCCCAGAGTCTGGATTCTGAACTAGACATCTCATTTACTCTGGTATGCACTATTTCTTTCTATATATATATACTAGTACGCGCATAGTATATCTATCTATCTATATATATATATATATATACTAGTCTACGCATAATATATCTATATATATATATATATATACTAGTATGCGCATAGAATATCTCTATATATATACTAGTACACGCATAGTATATATATATATATATATATATATATATACTAGTACGCACATAGTATATATATATATATATATATATATATATATATATATACTAGTCTGCGATTAGTATATCTATATCTATATATATATATATATATATACTAGTCTGCGAATAGTATATCTATATATATATATATATATATACTAGTCTGCGAATAGTATATCTATATATATATACTAGTCTGCGCGTAATATATCTATATATATATATATATACTAGTCTGCGCGTAATATATCTATATATATATACTGGTATGCGCATAGAATATCTATATATATATATACTAGTACGCGCATAGTATATCTCTATATATACTAGTACACGCATAGTATATCTATATATACTAGTACACGCATAGTATATCTATATATACTAGTACGCGCATAGTATATATATATATATATATATACTAGTATGCGCATAGTATATCTATATATATATATATATATATACTTAAGCCCGACAAACTAACAAAAATGCTATTTGAAATTTAAGCGTAACAGTTCAACCTACCATTTGACACAACCTGTTATAGATTGACTTGGAGACATATATATAAAAAAAACAAAAAAACTCGTAATTGACGTGCATTTTATCAAATTCTCCGAAAGTTCATATTTCAATTCTTATCTCTTCTCTCAGCAAAAATAAATAAATAAAACAAATCCTAAAATAAATCAAGTAAAATTCAATACATCGCATTTTGATTTATTGGCTGTTGAATGGGGGGGGGGGGGGAATAGTTTAGAAAAAATAAATGGACCGAACCTTTTCAATGCAATAAGAATGGTGGATCAAATATATTTGAAAAAAAAAAAACCCTCCAAAAACCGGAAATGTTCCTTGAAATCGAATCGTCTGTTTTCATTCATTCATTCTCTGTCCAATTCCTTGAAGCAAGCAATAATGGCAACATGAAGACTTCTTTCATTATTCGGTTCTTCACTTCCGGCATTTCTCAAAAACGATTTTCTCCAGAATAGATTCAGGCGGAATCACGAGACCACGTGAATTTTAAACATGGTACACCTTCTTCTATATATATATAATACTAGCTGGCTTTGACGGCTCCTATCCCTTCGCAAAGTTCGCTACTTGAAACGTTGATTCAAAATAATAAACATTTCATTCATAACTTTCTTGTAAACACGAAACAAAAGATTTCTCATTTATCCATTTGGACAGATAAACATTAACATTTTGGTAATTTCGATATAAATTCATTTCTCTTGTAAATGTGACCGTAAAGAAAGGAAAAGAAAGAAGAAATCAATTTTCCTTTTCACTTTCAATTTAGAAATAGATCACAACTTGTCGAAAATCAATCGGTCCCTCTAAAGAAAGTAACATTTTGAACACAAATGCTAAATATTTGTCCAGGAAATAAAACAATATTGCGAAACAGAACTATTTGTTGTATTAGAATCAAAACAATCATTGAATTAAAAAAAAAAATAACAAATAATAGTTAATTAATAAAATGTCCTTTTTCAAAACCAATATGCAAATTAGTTAACCTTGCTACTGATATCGCATATACATAAACAGTATATAAAAAAGATGGTGTGTCTATTGTGTAAAGTTGTGTCGCAGTTACCTGAGTGAAGTATTATTATGGGGAGGGGCTTGCAACACTGACCTAGGGCTTATGGTAGGGTAAGTAACTATAATTTTTTTTTTTTTAATATCAATAGCTATCAAGCCAGAGAAGAAGCTTTACACGGCATTCAAGGCCTGTGGTCGCCTATACCAGTTCTGCCGATTTCTTTTTAGTGTTACAAACGGTGTGGTTAGCTTCCAGAGGGTTATACAGGGTGGGCAAAAATAAGGGTCCTATTTTTAAAAATTCATAACTTTTTTATTTATTGATTTAAAAAAAAATTTTTTTTTAGAATAAGTAAAGGACCCCTTCCGAAGCAAGCATGAGCCGTATTAGCCCTAAGGAACGTACCCTCATTTAGAAAACATTATTTTTGCTTAAAAAACTCAAAACAGTGTAAAAAACAATACTTTAGTTTTTGTAAGTTTTAAGAAGTGTTTTTCGGCTAAAATTTGTTTTGTTTATTTCAAAAAATCTCGGAAGGGTCAGTCTACACACACATAAAGTTTGGTGAGTTTAACTTTTATTTTGTGGAAGTTATTCAAATTCAAGTTATTCAAATTTAAAGAAAGGACCCTTATTTTGGCCCACCCTATAGATGAAATAATCTTCAATGAAAAATTGAAGGATACTGTTGCATATATAGACAATGTCACAGTATGCGGCCATAACCCAGCTGACATGACGACAATCATAAACGATTCATGGCTACCATCAAGAAATATAATCTGACTTTGAACAGTGAAAAATCTTCTTACAACTTGAAAAGCATCAAGCTATTGGGATACATTGTCAAAAATGGCACCATGACGCCGGATCCTGAGCGACTGAAACCCCTAATAGAATTACCAATCCCTGGAAACATGCCCGCCTTACGACGAGCCCTCGGTATGTTCGCTCACTACACCCAATGGGTTGCATCTTTTTCAGAAAAAATACACCCATTGACGCAAGTATCTACTTTTTCTTTGTCCTGTTCCACCATCAAAACATGAAAAGGAACATTGCTCAGTTTGCCATTTCTGCTGTGGATCCTTTTATCCCTCTATTAGTTGAGACACATGTCTCCGACTGTGTGATAGCTGCCGTGCTGAGACAATCCGGCTGTCCTGTAGCTTTTTTTCAAGAACACTTTCGCGGTTCGAGCGACGACACTTAGCGATAGAAAAAAAGGCGTACGACATAATTGAGACATTATGAAAATGGAGGCATTACCTAATCGGCCGACATTTTAAATTAATCACTGATCAAAAGTCGGTCTCGTCTATGTTGAACCCGAAAACAACGAGCAAAATAAAAAAACAAAAAGATAGCGAGATGGAGAATGGAGCTTTATTGCTACTCATTCGACGTCACTTACCGCCCTGGTAAAGACAATGCCGCGGTCGACGTGCTTTCAAGGGTATGTGGCCTGGTAACCAGGTCAGATGATCTTCAGAATATACACAGAGAATTGTGTCACCCAGGTATCACAAGAATGACTCACATAGTCAGGATCAGAAACTTGCCATATTCTGTTAAAGACGTACAAAGAATTACGAACTCTTGTCGGATACACGCAGAAAATAAGCCCAGGTTCTACAAACCCCCTCCCGCAACACTCGTTAAGGCCACACAGTCTTTTGAAAGGCGTAAACTGGATTTTAAGGGCCCTTTACCCTCTAAAACTAAAAATAAATACATGCTCACAATAATAGACGAGTACTTAAGATTTCGTTCGTCATTCCTTGCCCAAACGTAACGGCTGCAACAGTAATTCAAGGCCTCTGCTCCTAATTTGTCGTTTTTGGAGTGCCCGCATCTACCCACTCAGATCGTAGATTTGCATTTATGTTGGACGAACTCAAGCAATTTCTGCATGAACGAAGAATAGCTGTAAGTCAAACAACTCCTTACAATCCTCAAGGAAATGGACAGTGTGAAAGATACAATGGCATAATATGAAAGACAGTACAGTTGGCGGCCGCAAATCGCAAGAGTCTGATCTCTGATCGGGAAAGTCTCATCCACATGGCTTTATACGCTATTAGGACTCTATTATGTACAGCGACAAACGCTACTCCACATGAGAGATTCTTCTTGTTCCAACGACGAAGCTCAGCAAGTACCTCACTCCCCTCGTGGCTCGCAAAACCTGGAACAATTTTACTAAAATGCCATGTTTGTCACAGTAAACATGACCCATTGGTGAGCGAGATGGAATTAATCGAAGCGAACCTCCAGTATGCCCTGGTCCGAAATTCGGAAGGAAGGCAATCTAATGTCTCATTAAGGAATCTAGCCCCGGCAGGGAATGTATCTGAATGTAGAACTGCTTCAGAGGGATATACAGCCAGGTTCACAGAACAAGTCAGACCCACTTAGGTGATCTAGGTACTATGAAACAAGGAAAAAAACAATAACAAAATTGAAAATGGCGTCCTAAGGAGATTCTTTGCTCATGTGAAGGTTTTTTTTTCTTTCTTTGTTTTTGCTCACAATGTCCCACAGTATGGTGTAGGTTTTTTTCAAGACTTTTCGATTTGAGAACTTTTTTTCTTTGTGGATTTTTCTGATGATCCTGAGGTGTAGCAGAGCCGATATTGATATAATAATGTTGGCTGGCTCACCTCCAGAGAAATGAGTCGTAAATATACATCTCTCAGGAATGTTATGTTTTTTGAAAATGTGAAAAAATAAAAATAGAAAATAAATAAATAGGGGGTTGGAAATGGATAAAATAAACTAAAGCATAAATGGAAGAAGGTAACAGGGTTAGTTGAATGAGCTATGGCTGATGCTGGAAAGGAAAGGGAAGGGAAGGAGGGGTTCTTATGATAAAGTTTATTGCTGGTAGTCACTAAAACCGATGCGAATAGGGATTGGCCGGAGGTGGAATTTAGGTCATTGAGTGTATATATTATTTGAAAGAAAGAGGTGGGGAAGGTCCGTAATTAAAACGGATTTTGAACGAAAAACAAAAATATATATATGAGAGAGGGTATTGTAGTTTTCTTGAAGCATTCCGATTCTATAGAATAATATTTGTGTTAGACGTTGTCACACTGCATTAATTCGGCATTGGACATAGATGCAAATTGTGTTTACTTCTTTTTTTCTCTCGTAAATCCTTGAAACGACCATTTATAATGGTCATTTCAAATCAACCTGTGTTTCAAAATAGAGTCGCCATCTGTAATTGTTGGCTGAAGATTATTAACGACATTCTGACAATAATATATTCGACCAACACTTACATATGGCGGCTCTATTTAAAAAATATGTTGATTTCAACTGACCATTAAAAAATGGTCATTTAAAAGATTTAAGAGAAAAAAGATTTATATCTATATCTACTAATGCCAAATAGTTGCATTGTGACACCTTCTAACGCAAATATACTTGTATCTTTTACTAACAAAGCTACCCGGCGTCGCCCGGGGTCCTAATTTCTGTAAATTACATAGATTATAGAAAACGTAAAAGTGAAACTTTAGATATTACTAATCCAGATCAAGGAAAACATGGAGGAAAGTGATGTGGATGAATTTGAGAGGAAGAGGGATAAATGAAGACCTTGCCAGGGATAAGTTAGTTTGTAAGTCCATTTCTAGAAGCCGTCCAACACATGCCAGCATATAAAACAGACGTTAAGCCGAATATGATGCTGCTGCTGCTGATGATGATAATGCCACCTTAAGTTAATAGTTGTAGAACAGTTTAGGTAGCAGGGTTAGTTGGCCAAGGAAAACATCGGAGAACGTGATAAGGGTGGACTTGCAAGAAAGATCTGACCAAAGTTAAGTTAGGTTGGAAGACAAATTCTAAAAGCCGTCCAACACATGCCATCATGTAAAACAGACGTTAAATCGATGATGTTCATAATGAAGCAATGGATGATAGTGTTTGGGTTAGTAGATGTAGAACAGTTGAGGTAGTAGGGTCAGTTGGAAGGTCAAGAAAAACATGGAAGAAAATGATGAGGATGGATTTGAGAGAAAGAGGGATAAATGAAGACGTTTGCAGAGATAAGTTTGTAAGTCGATTTCTAAAAGCCGTCCAACACATGCCAGCGTTTAAAATAGATGTTAAACCGATGATGATGATGATGATGATGATGATGATGATGATGCCACTTTACTATTGAAAATATTAGCATCATAGATAGCCAACCATATTAATAGAATGCACACGTATAAGATTTTTTCCTTTTTGTCTAGCAGTGACTGAAGCGCCCCCACCCGCCTATCAGCAACACTATATCATAAAAGCTCGGATATAGTTTACGGAAACATGAGACCGAACCGCGAGTCAATGTTAGCACATAAAATTACCGAGCAGCAGAATGATAAAGACGACGGCAGCAAAATTGAAATATTTATAGAATAGAAAAATCTCCGTAGGCAGACGAGAGCGGCACGATTCTGATTCACGAGACTAAAAATGAGCAGAGATGCGAGATAAATAACTGAACAATTCCAGGATTTAAAAAAGAAAATGCAACCTTACAATGTTATTGGAGAATGTTACACGACATTATTCTGTTCGTGACTTTTGCAGTGTTTAAATGTTAACCCTTTCCAAAAAGCATTTAGTGCCGGGTGACCTAAATCCATCTCTATATATAAAGTTAGGAATGTGTGTGTGTGTATATATATATATATATATATATATATATGTATATATATACATATATATATATATACATATATATATGTGAGACCACTAGGAACACTACGTACAGCGAAACAACTTCATTGCCTATGACAACTTGCGCAAGACAAGGCCAGATGGCCTGGCACTAGCATGGAGGACTGATTGCAGCTACGGAATGTCATTTGACTACCGTAGCCGCAGTTTTAATAATAATAATATGTGATTAGGGTTAGAGTAATCTCCTAAACTAATATACAGATCATTATGAATTTTGGAATATATATTCTCGGTCACTCAGTGAGTAACATGGGCACATTATTTCTTTTGTAAACTTTTAGGGGGTGCACCCATCCAAACTCGCACTCGTACTTGCCCTAAAAAAACTTTAAAAATAAGTTCGATTCAAAAAATTTAATAGAGAAAAGAATTGCTCTACATCATATTTTGAGTTATATTATAACGTGGGCATATTATTTTTTTGTTGTAAACTTTAACATTTAGGGGGGGGGAGGTGCCACCAAAACCGTACAATACTCTCCAAAAGAAAGAAACAAATATTAAAGTTAAAACTAATGCTATTTATTGCTTATACCCATCCTGGGACGAATATTCTACTAGTATATATATATATATATATATAAATGTCAATGTTTGTGTGTGTGTGGGTGTTTTCCCTATAGAAAGAAACCTTAAAGAATCTACATCTAAACAAACGTGTATTCTTATGTAAAATTTTCCAGGGAAAACAATTAAAGTGATCTCGAAATTCTAAGCCCCCCCCCCCCCAAAAAAAAGCTATTGGGCAAAACTCCCTTAAATCTTCAAATATATCTCGTTTTGATGAAATTTCAATGTATAAATTTTTCCAAGGAAGACAATGGAAGTGCCCCCCCCCAAGGGAACTATGGGGCAGAACCCCCTTTATTTCGTAACGAAATTAAATTCCACCATAATGCATGTTACTTTATTCGTAAGCAAGCCAGCCATTTTAATCTTTTGTTAAATTTTAAATTAAAAAAAAAGGCCTTACCCAAAACACCACACAGCGACCAAGCAAACAAGTCAGTGAGTACACCCCCTCCTCATTAATTCATTACAAAATTAAATTCCACCATAATGCATTTCGGTTCATTTATAATCAAGTCCTTTCCAGTCTGAAGATTATGATTCTTGATTCCCTCAATTTTCCTGGGCGACACTGGAACATTGATTCCTTCTAGTATTTGAAACTTTATGATTTCACTTAACCTTTTTTTCGGTATTAAATTTCCATTTCCATGTATCCTCCCAATTTTTATAAACCATCGAGATATGTTCGTACTATATCTTATGCTTTATTGAATAATAGAAACCAGCCGAAATCAATAAATGCATACAGTTTGTTTGAAGCCCAGAATCTTGAGCGAAAGCTAACATTCTTATCTATGGAGAGACAGTTGACCTTTATTTTGTTCTATTTTATGGTTCGTCATGTACTTTTGCCATTTCATGGCTAATACCAAGATTGTATCGCTTCTGCTCTTTCATACTTCAACGATGAAGATACAAATAGCAAATGGGTAATTTATACAGATGGTTAAGCGGTAAAATGGTGGACAAGTTTGAGTCAAACTGTTTTGCTCGTTTCGCACTTATCGATTTGCGTAATGAACTTGCGGGATTGCAGCACTTTCACTAATACACGTGGAAAAAAGGTATGAACTCATCTGTCCTGCATATATATGAGTCTTGTCTAAAAGGTATCCGACCATAGGCCAGAAAAAATATTTCAAATATGTGACGGGGTTGGGACCCTAATCCCCTTCAAAGTAGGCCCCTTGTGCTTGCACACACTTAGTCCATCGATCCATCTACTGCTGGAAACACCTCTAGAAGTCTTTTTGGGTTAGGGTTAGGGTTAGGATTAAAAAATATTTCAAATACGTAACGGGGTTGGGACCCTAATCCCCTTCAATGTAGACCCCTTGTGCTTGAACACACTAAGCCATCCACTGCAGGAAACACCTCTGGAAGTCTTCTTTTGGAATGGTGTTCATTTCCGCCGTCGCGTTCCGCATTATCTCTTTTTTCGCACCCTCTCAACAGCAGCTGCACTCCGAGCAGTTTGGGGCCTGCCAGAACGCTGGTCACTCTCCGCTGATGTGCGGCCATTTTTGAATCGGTTGAACCACTCCTTAATTTGTGTTACACATTGCATCTTCTCCAAACACCTGCTGAATCTAACGCGACCACTGCCAATGATTTCCCTTTCTCCCTCTGAGTGTCCAAGACGAAACGAAACTTACATCGGCAGAGTTCTTTCCTAGAAGTGCCTGTCTGTGGAACACAGTGCCGCGAGCCTGCTTCCCTGCCGAATACAATATGGTTATCTTCAAGTCTAATGTACACAAGTTATCGTTGAACCGTCCCCATAAATAATCAATTTCTGCCCTGCTACAACCATCGTGTCGGTGATCGCGATGTTGTCTCACCATCCACCAGTCAAACTCATTAACCCTTATCCTCAAGTCAAACTCTTTAACCCTTATACTCGAGTAAAACTCATTAACCTCTATCCTCGAGTAAAACTCATTAACCTTTATCCTCGAGTCAAACTCTTTAACCCTTATCCTCGAGTCAAACTCTTTAACCCTTATCCTCGAGTCAAACTCTTTAACCCTTATCCTTGAGTCAAACTCTTTAACCCTTATCCTCGAGTCAAACTCTTTAACCCTTATCCTCGAGTCAAACTCTTTAACCCTTATCCTTGAGTCAAACTCTTTAACCCTTATCCTCGAGTCAAACTCTTTAACCCTTATCCTCGAGTCAAACTCATTAACCCTTATCCTCGAGTCAAACTCTTTAACCCTTATCCTTGAGTCAAACTCTTTCACCCTTATCCTCGAGTCAAACTCTTTAACCCTTATCCTCGAGTCAAACTCTTTAACCCTTATCCTCGAGTCAAACTCATTAACCCTTATCCTCGAGTCAAACTCTTTAACCCTTATCCTCGAGTCAAACTCTTTCACCCTTATCCTCGAGTCAAACTCTTTAACCCTTATCCTCGAGTCAAACTCTTTAACCCTTATCCTCGAGTCAAACTCTTTAACCCTTATCCTCGAGTCAAACTCTTTAACCCTTATCCTCGAGTCAAACTCTTTAACCCTTATCCTTGAGTCAAACTCTTTAACCCTTATCCTCGAGTCAAACTCTTTAACCCTTATCCTCGAGTCAAACTCATTAACCCTTATCCTCGAGTCAAACTCTTTAACCCTTATCCTCGAGTCAAACTCTTTAACCCTTATCCTCGAGTCAAACTCTTTAACCCTTATCCTTGAGTCAAACTCTTTAACCCTTATCCTCGAGTCAAACTCTTTAACCCTTATCCTCGAGTCAAACTCATTAACCCTTATCCTCGAGTCAAACTCTTTAACCCTTATCCTCGAGTCAAACTCTTTAACCCTTATCCTCGAGTCAAACTCTTTAACCCTTATCCTTGAGTCAAACTCTTTAACCCTTATCCTCGAGTCAAACTCTTTAACCAACATCCTCGAGTCAAACTCCTTAACCCTTATCCTCGAGTCAAACTCATTAACCCTTATCCTCGAGTCAAACTCTTTAACCAACATCCTCGAGTCAAACTCTTTAACCCCTATCCTCGAGTCAAACTCATTAACCCTTATCCTCGAGTCAAACTCTTTAACCCTTATCCTCGAGTCAAACTCTTTAACCCTTATCCTCGAGTCAAACTCATTAACCCCTATCCTCAAGTCAAACTCTTTAACCCTTATCCTCGAGTCAAACTCTTTAACCCTTATCCTCGAGTCAAACTCTTTAACCCTTATCCTCGAGTCAAACTCTTTAACTTTGGGCCTTGATAAGTGGTGATGTAATAAAAAAAGTGTTCGGTTAGTTTCCTATGGCGTTTTTATTTACAGGGGGAAAAAATTACACTCCTTTATATAATATGACACACAAAATATTGTAGTTGAGAGATTGGATTACTTTAAAGTAAGTTATCCTGAATATATATATATATATATATATCTCCAATAGTAAAAAAAAAAAATGGGTTGACTGCCATAAAACGCTAGAATAGACCAGAAATGGAGTATCATTTTGCGTTAAATTTATATGCAAAACTGATCTCCAACTCTAAATTCTAAAATAATTTTGATGTTGGTTTTTCTTTCTGCAAGGGTTTTCAGGGTATTCACATGTAATCACCTAAAAAAGCAGCATCTCATTTTTTTTTTGGGGGGGGGGGAGTGGCTGAAGGTGTTAATCTACCCAAACCTTTAATATTTTCATTAATGCCTTAGAACTAAGGTATTTTATTAGTTAGTAATTACTTAAAATCAAAATAAAAAAGGGACATATAGTCAAAAAAGATATCGATGTTTGGATTATCTCGCATAGGTGGTTCAAAATAGAATCGACCCAATGTGTCTTTAATACACCCATTTTTAATATCATTTCGCCTTGGTCGATTAACATAGAATTGGCCCAATTTGTGTTTCACACATCCCTCTTTAATATCATTTCGCCTAGGTCGATTAACATAGAATTGGCCCAATTTGTGTTTCACACATCCCTTTTTAATATCATTTCGCCTAGGTCGATTAACATAGAATTGGCCCAATTTGTGTTTCACACATCGCTCTTTAATATCATTTCGCCTCGGTCGATTAACATAGAATTGGCCCAATTTGTGTTTCACACATCCCTTTTTAATATCATTTCGCCTAGGTCGATTAACATAGAATTGGCCCAATTTGTGTTTCACACATCGCTCTTTAATATCATTTCGCCTCGGTCGATTAACATAGAATTGGCCCAATTTGTGTTTCACACATCCCTTTTTAATATCTTTTCGCCTAGGTCGATTAACATAGAATTGGCCCAATTTGTGTTTCACACATCCCTTTTTAATATCATTTCGCCTAGGTCGATTAACATAGAATTGGCCCAATTTGTGTTTCACACATCCCTTTTTAATATCTTTTCGCCTAGGTCGATTAACATAGAATTGGCCCAATTTGTGTTTCACACATCCCTCTTTAATATCATTTCGCCTAGGTCGATTAACATAGAATTGGCCCAATTTGTGTTTCACACATCCCTCTTTAATATCATTTCGCCTAGGTCGATTAACATAGAATTGGCCCAATTTGTGTTTCACACATCCCTTTTTAATATCATTTCGCCTTGGTCGATTAACATAGAATTGGCCCAATTTGTGTTTCACACATCCCTCTTTAATATCATTTCGCCTAGGTCGATTAACATAGAATTGGCCCAATTTGTGTTTCACACATCCCTTTTTAATATCATTTCGCCTAGGTCGATTAACATAGAATTGGCCCAATTTGTGTTTCACACATCGCTCTTTAATATCATTTCGCCTCGGTCGATTAACATAGAATTGGCCCAATTTGTGTTTCACACATCCCTTTTTAATATCATTTCGCCTAGGTCGATTAACATAGAATTGGCCCAATTTGTGTTTCACACATCGCTCTTTAATATCATTTCGCCTAGGTCGATTAACATAGAATTGGCCCAATTTGTGTTTCACACATCCCTTTTTAATATCTTTTCGCCTAGGTCGATTAACATAGAATTGGCCCAATTTGTGTTTCACACATCCCTCTTTAATATCATTTCGCCTAGGTCGATTGACATAGAATTGGCCCAATTTGTGTTTCACACATCCCTCTTTAATATCATTTCGCCTAGGTCGATTAACATAGAATTGGCCCAATTTGTGTTTCACACATCCCTTTTTAATATCATTTCGCCTTGGTCGATTAACATAGAATTGGCCCAATTTGTGTTTCACACATCCCTCTTTAATATTATTTCGCCTAGGTCGATTAACATAGAATTGGCCCAATTTGTGTTTCACACATCCCTTTTTAATATCATTTCGCCTAGGTCGATTAACATAGAATTGGCCCAATTTGTGTTTCACACATCGCTCTTTAATATCATTTCGCCTAGGTCGATTAACATAGAATTGGCCCAATTTGTGTTTCACACATCCCTTTTTAATATCATTTCGCCTAGGTCGATTAACATAGAATTGGCCCAATTTGTGTTTCACACATCGCTCTTTAATATCATTTCGCCTCGGTCGATTAACATAGAATTGGCCCAATTTGTGTTTCACACATCCCTTTTTAATATCTTTTCGCCTAGGTCGATTAACATAGAATTGGCCCAATTTGTGTTTCACACATCCCTTTTTAATATCATTTCGCCTAGGTCGATTAACATAGAATTGGCCCAATTTGTGTTTCACACATCCCTTTTTAATATCTTTTCGCCTAGGTCGATTAACATAGAATTGGCCCAATTTGTGTTTCACACATCCCTTTTTAATATCATTTCGCCTAGGTCGATTAACATAGAATTGGCCCAATTTGTGTTTCACACATCCCTTTTTAATATCATTTCGCCTAGGTCGATTAACATAGAATTGGCCCAATTTGTGTTTCACACATCCCTTTTTAATATCATTTCGCCTAGGTCGATTAACATAGAATTGGCCCGATTTGTGTTTCACACATCGCTCTTTAATATCATTTCGCCTCGGTCGATTAACATAGAATTGGCCCAATTTGTGTTTCACACATCCCTTTTTAATATCATTTCGCCTAGGTCGATTAACATAGAATTGGCCCAATTTGTGTTTCACACATCGCTCTTTAATATCATTTCGCCTCGGTCGATTAACATAGAATTGGCCCAATTTGTGTTTCACACATCCCTTTTTAATATCTTTTCGCCTAGGTCGATTAACATAGAATTGGCCCAATTTGTGTTTCACACATCCCTTTTTAATATCATTTCGCCTAGGTCGATTAACATAGAATTGACCCAATTTGTGTTTCACACATCCCTTTTTAATATCTTTTCGCCTAGGTCGATTAACATAGAATTGGCCCAATTTGTGTTTCACACATCCCTCTTTAATATCATTTCGCCTAGGTCGATTAACATAGAATTGGCCCAATTTGTGTTTCACACATCACTCTTTAATATCATTTCGCCTAGGTCGATTAACATAGAATTGGCCCCATTTGTGTTTCACACATCCCTTTTTAATATCATTTCGCCTTGGTCGATTAACATAGAATTGGCCCAATTTGTGTTTCACACATCCCTCTTTAATATCATTTCGCCTAGGTCGATTAACATAGAATTGGCCCAATTTGTGTTTCACACATCCCTTTTTAATATCATTTCGCCTAGGTCGATTAACATAGAATTGGCCCAATTTGTGTTTCACACATCGCTCTTTAATATCATTTCGCCTCGGTCGATTAACATAGAATTGGCCCAATTTGTGTTTCACACATCCCTTTTTAATATCATTTCGCCTAGGTCGATTAACATAGAATTGGCCCAATTTGTGTTTCACACATCGCTCTTTAATATCATTTCGCCTCGGTCGATTAACATAGAATTGGCCCAATTTGTGTTTCACACATCCCTCTTTAATATCTTTTCGCCTAGGTCGATTAACATAGAATTGGCCCAATTTGTGTTTCACACATCCCTTTTTAATATCATTTCGCCTAGGTCGATTAACATAGAATTGGCCCAATTTGTGTTTCACACATCCCTCTTTAATATCATTTCGCCTAGGTCGATTAACATAGAATTGGCCCAATTTGTGTTTCACACACCCCTGTTTAATATCATTTCGCCTAGGTCGATTAACATAGAATTGGCCCAATTTGTGTTTCACACATCCCTCTTTAATATCATTTCGCCTTGGTCGATTAACATAGAATTGGCCCAATTTGTGTTTCACACATCCCTCTTTAATATCATTTCGCCTTGGTCGATTAACATAGAATTGGCCCAATTTGTGTTTCACACATCCCTCTTTAATATCATTTCGCCTAGGTCGATTAACATAGAATTGGCCCAATTTGTGTTTCACACATCCCTCTTTAATATCATTTCGCCTAGGTCGATTAACATAGAATTGGCCCAATTTGTGTTTCACACATCCCTTTTTAATATCATTTCGCCTAGGTCGATTAACATAGAATTGGCCCGATTTGTGTTTCACACATCGCTCTTTAATATCATTTCGCCTAGGTCGATTAACATAGAATTGGCCCAATTTGTGTTTCACACATCCCGTTTTTAATATCATTTCGCCTAGGTCGATTAACATAGAATTGGCCCAATTTGTGTTTCACACATCGCTCTTTAATATCATTTCGCCTCGGTCGATTAACATAGAATTGGCCCAATTTGTGTTTCACACATCCCTTTTTAATATCTTTTCGCCTAGGTCGATTAACATAGAATTGGCCCAATTTGTGTTTCACACATCCCTTTTTAATATCATTTCGCCTAGGTCGATTAACATAGAATTGGCCCAATTTGTGTTTCACACATCCCTTTTTAATATCTTTTCGCCTAGGTCGATTAACATAGAATTGGCCCAATTTATGTTTCACACATCCCTCTTTAATATCATTTCGCCTAGGTCGATTAACATAGAATTGGCCCAATTTGTGTTTCACACATCCCTCTTTAATATCATTTCGCCTAGGTCGATTAACATAGAATTGGCCCAATTTGTGTTTCACACATCCCTTTTTAATATCATTTCGCCTTGGTCGATTAACATAGAATTGGCCCAATTTGTGTTTCACACATCTCTCTTTAATATCATTTCGCCTAGGTCGATTAACATAGAATTGGCCCAATTTGTGTTTCACACATCCCTTTTTAATATCATTTCGCCTAGGTCGATTAACATAGAATTGGCCCAATTTGTGTTTCACACATCGCTCTTTAATATCATTTCGCCTCGGTCGATTAACATAGAATTGGCCCAATTTGTGTTTCACACATCCCTCTTTAATATCATTTCGCCTAGGTCGATTAACATAGAATTGGCCCAATTTGTGTTTCACACATCGCTCTTTAATATCATTTCGCCTCGGTCGATTAACATAGAATTGGCCCAATTTGTGTTTCACACATCCCTTTTTTATATCTTTTCGCCTAGGTCGATTAACATAGAATTGGCCCAATTTGTGTTTCACACATCCCTTTTTAATATCATTTCGCCTAGGTCGATTAACATAGAATTGGCCCAATTTGTGTTTCACACATCCCTTTTTAATATCTTTTCGCCTAGGTCGATTAACATAGAATTGGCCCAATTTGTGTTTCACACATCCCTCTTTAATATCATTTCGCCTAGGTCGATTAACATAGAATTGGCCCAATTTGTGTTTCACACATCCCTCTTTAATATCATTTCGCCTAGGTCGATTAACATAGAATTGGCCCAATTTGTGTTTCACACATCCCTCTTTAATATCATTTCGCCTTGGTCGATTAACATAGAATTGGCCCAATTTGTGTTTCACACATCCCTCTTTAATATCATTTCGCCTTGGTCGATTAACATAGAATTGGCCCAATTTGTGTTTCACACATCCCTCTTTAATATCATTTCGCCTAGGTCGATTAACATAGAATTGGCCCAATTTGTGTTTCACACATCCCTCTTTAATATCATTTCGCCTAGGTCGATTAACATAGAATTGGCCCAATTTGTGTTTCACACATCCCTCTTTAATATCATTTCGCCTAGGTCGATTAACATAGAATTGGCCCAATTTGTGTTTCACACATCCCTCTTTAATATCATTTCACCTAGGTCGATTAACATAGAATTGGCCCAATTTGTGTTTCACACATCCCTCTTTAATATCTTTTCGCCTAGGTCGATTAACATAGAATTGGCCCAATTTGTTGTTCAGACACCTAGAATATTTAGAGCCATTTTAAATGACTATTACTGTATTTGATAAAATATCACTAAAACAGTTATAAGATTCCTTCGACTTTTGGCTAAATAGAAAGTTTAGTATCTGTTCTGATGCTGCACTTAATCTATTCTGTCCTAGGTCAGTGAAGGAGAAATCCTTCTAGACTGAGGCAATTTAAATTTTTGTTCCAATCCAGAGTGACCCTATACAGGGAGCTGGATTTTCACCACATTAAAAACCGACCTTGTGTCTAACTTTGCCCTCGTGGAGAGGAAAGTAAATCGGAACAGTTATGAGACATTTATGTTTTTTATTGATTTATTGACAATGCTATAAAATTCTTGAGGCAAACAAAAAAAAAAGAAGAAATTTCTTTTTCTGTATTTTTTTTCTAACACAACACAAAAAGTTTGCAGAAACTCTAAATTTGCAAAAATGTCTAAAGATAATATAAAATTAAAAGCATAGATATTCAATAAAATCAAGAATTTTGAAATTTATTCCACTGGCATGAAACCAATTCACCAGTTCTTTTAAATTTCCGGTTTTATACTGATTTATGGGATTTTTATTTTTATTGATTTTTTTTCTTCTCTTTGGTCGTTTGACCAACGAATCTTTTTCTTACATTTTCTTTAATTCAAGAAAATGAAAGCGAGAATGAGACGAGAAGTTGTTTTTTTTTTGTTTTTTTTTTTGCCTAAGTCTGGGTGCATAATTTGTTAAATCTGAATGATCTGACATGTTTACAATGGATAATGAAATTCAATTCAATTTATACAAAGTGACCCCCCCCCCTCCCTCAAAATACCACGTGACTCGTCAACAAAAATGTCATCCTTGGTGTTGTTAATAAAGCTTATTGTAAAAATATGCTGGGGGGGGGGGCTAGGAGCAAGGTGTGGCATCTGTTCTGACGCTACACTTCATCTTTTCTGACCTCGATCTGTAAAGGAAAGAAATCCTTCTAAACTGAGGCAATTTTAATTTTTGTACAAATCCAGAGTGGCCTGGAGGAACTGGATTTTCCCCACATTAAAAAGCGACGGTTGATCTAACTCTGCCCCCTTTGGGAGGATGGGGGGAGGGCAACAAGTAAATAGGGACATTCCAGTTTCTTCTTTTTTTTCCTGTAATAACATGTCCCTGCTTATCAAGGCCCAAGGACGACTCGAGGACAATGGTTAATGAGTGTGTCAGATGGATGGTGAGACAACACCGTGAGGATTAGTAACGATGGCCGAAACTGGGCGGAACCCGACTATCAAGGAGGACGGCTCAATAAAAACGACTATGTTGTAGTCAGCTGGGAAGCAGTCCCGTGGTAATGTGTTCCACGCACGGGTAGTTCTTAGAAATAAACTTTGCTGATGGAAGCTCCATTTAGTTTTAGGTACACAGATGGAGAAAGTAAAATTATTTACAGTGGTTGTAGGAAGATGAGTTTTTGCTGTGGATGTTTTACAGGGGGGAAACCATAGATTGAATCTTAGTCGAGCACCTACCATGAAAATAACGGTAGAGTAGAGAGAGACTAGCAACCTCTCTTCTCTGAGAAAGAGACAGTAGGTAAGAAAAGAGGACATCTTATACTAGATTTCGAAGTCGCCTTTGTACTCTGTCTAGGCAGGAAAGGCTGCTTGGAGCGGCACCTCCTCAGATGTGGCAACAGTACTCCATCTTAGGGCGTAGTTGACTCTTATACAGGTAAAGGATTGCGTCGGCAGTGAGACCAGGCAGTTCAATATTGATTTCTCCTATTATAAGCATTTTAATGAATTTCAGATAATACCTTTAAATTGAACTGTTATGAACTCTTCAGATATTATTAATCGCATCTAATACATGGTGACCCCCCTCCGTCTCCCAAAATAGAATAGCCCATGAAATCGTTAATAAAATTCACATCCTTTCTGCAATCCAACCATATTTAGTACAAATAAATTTTAGTCTATGCCTGACTTGTCCCCCAAGTTTTAGTTATGAATATCCTACAGTCTTCGTTTTATGGCCGTTCAATGGGTAAATCATGAGTTTGAAGAGTATGCGAGCACAACAGGGCTATGTATTTTACTGGTAGGAATTTTTCTTCAGCGCACCTCACACACTTCATCTACTCATGCATAGAGATTTATACTGTAGTGATGTGATAATGAAATGGTTTGGTTGATATGTAGTCATACCCTTAATGACAATAAAAGTGTAAACATTTGGGAATTTCCTTGCTTTGTACATTTAGTATATATGAATTTTCATCTTAACCCTATTAAGGGTATATGATTTCAGTATACTGGCATTTTTCATGGAATGTCACTACTTTTGTAAAGGCTATGCCTCAATACAATGGTAATTTTTAAGGTTTTTTGGAATTTTCTGGAAAACTAAGGTATATGATAAACTGAAATTAAAATGCCATCAACTAGACCCTAGAACCTCTATCTCTGCCGAAAATCAGCTGAATCAATCAAATAGTTGATGAGATACAGGGTGGTACGTACGTACGTACACACAGATAACATGATTTCATGATTGAACTTTCTGGATCTCTGGGTTGCCTTGACTAATGATGCTGAAATTCTACACACTTATAGAACCTATCAAATAAAAATTTTGTGCAAAGTTTTAACTAATTTGGTTTATTGGTTTTTGAGTTATGATTGATCAAAGAAATGAGATTTCCAGCATAGGCCATTCTTGAGTCTATTAAGGGAGAGAGCACTCTCGCGCCTCCCTTGATATATATATATATATATTTATATATATGTATGTAGTATTAAGTAGTAATCTATAGTGATACGTAGTAAGACTACACATTTAAAACAAGAATAGATTTAAAGCTCCTAAAATTCATACTAGGATTGTCTGCAAGAACCCATGGCGTAACGGATATAAGTGCTAATTAATAATCTGTTCTAAGTGACAGTCTTCTAGAGGTTGAAGGTTCAATCCTTAGTACGGGCGATACAAAGAATACAATTACGAATTACTTACCCAGTCATAGCTGACAGAATGAGAGCAAGCTACCCCTGTGTTTAAAAGGATTCCGTTCAAAATTCCGTACAGATTACCGCGTCCGACAGAAAGATTCCCGAGTTCAACAAGATGCGCCTGAAGAAGGTTGGAGGTTTTATCGGCCGAAACGTTGTGAGAATAACATCTAAGATGAGACCAGTAGTCCGAATGCTCCATATTATTCAAATTATCAATCCTCATCTAAAAAAATTCCAAGACAAAATTACTTTCACTTTCGATGCCCGTCCCTAATTATATGCAATATCCAAGGAGATGAATCCTTACACATACATTTTTAAATTTAAGAGGAAATGGCAATGAACACCAGTTATTTTACAAGAATTCAAGTCTTCCTATCGATTGAAAAAAGGAAGGGGATCACATCAATACCAATAAAGCAAACAAAGAATTAGTCGAAAAATTGACTAAAAAATAACAGAGTTCGAAATGACTTACGTGTTATTATTCGAAAAATTGACTAAAAAATAACAGAGTTCGAAATGACTTACGTGTTGGGTTCCAAACTTGTGAGATCAATATTGGCCGACCCCATAGAGTCATCGTGCATGCCACGGTCATAGTCAAAGACCTTCACATAGAGTGGCTTCAAGATGTCGTCGATTGGAATGGTAAATCTCTCCTCCCATCGCGGGTTTAGATCCTTGTAGATGATCCGACTCTTGTGATGGAGCTTCCCATCGATTTTAAATTTAACATATGGATCACTGGTTCCTGGAAGAGAGAAAACAAAAATCAAATATAAAAATAACAAGCGTAATTTTCTTCTGTTAGATAGTAAAGGGGGGGGGCGAGAGGTACCAAGTTTTTGATTGGTTAAGAAGGATCACGTGTTAGGAGAGAGAAGGCATAACTTAAATAGAGTTAAATTAAGTCAATGAGGCTCTCTTATTACTGAAAAAAGTTTTTAATTTCCTTTCATTTTAATATATATAAGTAAAATTAAATAAACAGTAGAAATAGTCAACGCGGATCAACCAACGTTTCGACGTTTACACGTCTCCTTCAGGACTCTGAAGTGGTGCGGATCAACCAACGTTTCGACGTTTACACGTCTCCTTCAGGACTCTGAAGTGGTGCGGATCAACTAACGTTTCGACGTTTACACGTCTCCTTCAGGACTCTGAAGTGGTGCAGATCAACCAACGTTTCGACGTTTACACGTCTCCTTCAGGACTCTGAAGTGGTGCGGATCAACCAACGTTTCGACGTTTACACGTCTCCTTCAGGACTCTGAAGTGGTGCAGATCAACCAACGTTTCGACATTTACACGTCTCCTTCAGGACTCTGAAGTGGTGCAGATCAACCAACGTTTCGACGTTCACACGTCTCGTTCAGGATTCTGAAGTTATTTTAAATTACTACAGAGTCCTGAACGAGTTCATTTTATATATATATACTAGAAGAATACTCGTCCCCGGTAAAATTAATTCCCCGAACAGAACAGTTTTGCACCATTTTTATGTCCCTTCACAAAGATTAAAATCAAAATACTAATACTAAACCTTACGTCTAGAATTCTTATTCCAATTTTGTATCACAATCATTTATATGATTTTTATTCTAGAAAATGTCTAAAATTGAAGGCTTATGTTGGATAATGGCCCTGTGAGGCCGGACGTATGTTGAGTGGATGTATGTTGAGTGGATGTATGTTGAGTGGATGTATGTTGAGTGGACGTATGTTGAGTGGATGTATGTTGAGTGGACGTATGTTGAGTGGACGTATGTTGAGTGGATGTATGTTGAGTGGACGTATGTTGAGTGGACGTATGTTGAGTGGACGTATGTTGAGTGGATGTATGTTGAGTGGATGTATGTTGAGTGGACGTATGTTGAGTGGACGTATGTTGAGTGGACGTATGTTGAGTGGACGTATGTTGAGTGGACGTATGTTGAGTGGACGTACGTGTGGGGGATCGTTTGGTTTGCGCAATTTATTGCGGGTGGACTCGCACAATCAAGTGCAAAATAAAGCTTGTTCTCACAGTCAGAGCTCAAAAGCGTTGACAGGACCACCACATTTGACGAGACCTCAGGTCAAGGGTATAAATGCACCTGCACATAAGGGTTCTGTGACGTCACGGGTTCTTGTGTGGGAAACTGAGTTTTGCCAGTCTGGTTTTTGGAAGCAAGCTGAACAGACGTATTTCTCCATGTAGTTTGCAAATGAAAAGGGGAATTTATTTCCCTAAAAGAATACAGGCGTGATGAAAATCCTTCCTCCCCCTCCTCGAATGGCTAAAGACTTAATGGACCATAGATAGCTAGGAATTAACTACGATAAAAGTGGTAAGTTGATCTCTCTCTCTCTCTCTCTCTCTTTCTCTCCCTCTCTCTCTCTTTTCGTTAGTAAAACATTTCTAAGAGCGACAGAAAATTGACGCCTAAATAAAAGTAATCAAATTTAAAAGAGAGAGTCTGCCTTATCTTTCGCTGTGTATGCGAATCTTTGTTACAGCCCGATACAACGATGATGATACTGGTGACGCGCAGTATGCGAGTATGCGGGTGGCGGACGACTGACATGTTCCAGCAGCAGGATAGCAGGACACACCGTTGCAGCGAGGATCGACAACAACAACAACAACAATTATAATGACACTAGACGGTTGGTTTGCGTGTGTGAGTGTTGACTGTATGAACTGGTGAGAATATCGAACATCCGAAGTTTAACGTACAAGTAGACAGTCTAAACGTTACACTTAGACTTAAGGGCACTTAAGTAGAAATTGAAATTCAGGGAATCTTGCTTAATTGGTGTATAATGCAAAAGATACATGTAAAAAATAAATAAATAAATAAATATATCTTGCATTGAAAAAGGGCTTTTATTTTCAATTTAATACTAATTCTTCGATGCTTATGAAAAAAAAAAAATGTTGAACTACCAATATCCTAAAATACCAGCATGCTGCCCGATGCGTTTCCGTTCAACCAAAGAGCCGCAAAGTTACATCAGACGTGGACAATACGTCAAATAACAAGCAAGGACGTTTTACCGATAAACAAAACTAAAAAAAAAGTTTGTTTATTTTTATAAAAAAAAAAGAGAAGAATCTCTGAAGATGGTGTTTATCTCCGAAATTCATAAGATACATGTAAAAAAAAAAGAGAAATAAATATATCTTGCATTGAAAAAGGGCTTTTTATTCTCAATTTAATACTAATTCTTCGATGCTTATAAAAAAAAAATGAAAAAAATGTTGAACTACCAATATCCAAATCTGATATATTTGATTTTTCAAATGGGAGGTTTTGCTTATATTATGCCCCCCCCCCATACAGCTACCTAACATTATATATTTCTATATATTTATATTTATATAAAGATATACAGATACCTAACATTATATATTTCTATATATTTATATTTATATAAAGATATACAGATACCTAACATTATATAAATATAAATATATAAAGATATACAGATACCTAACATTATATAAATATAAATATATCGAAATATATAAAGATATACAGATACCTAACATTATATATTTCTATATATTTATATAAAGATATACAAATACCTAACATTATATAAATAAAAATATATATAAATACATAAAGATATACAGATACCTAACATTATATAAATATTAATATATATAAATATATAAAGATATACAGACACCTAACATTATATGAATATAAATATATCGAAATATATAAAGATATACAGATACCTAACATTATATGAATATAAATATATCGAAATATATAAAGATATACAGATACCTAACATTATATAAATAAAAATATATATAAATACATAAAGATATACAGACACCTAACATTATATGAATATAAATATATAGAAATAACATTATATAAATATATCGAAATATATAAAGATATACAGATACCTAACATTATAGAAATATAAATATATCGAAATATATAAAGATATACAGATACTTAGCATTATATAAATATAAATATATATGGTTTCTGCGTTTCATGCTGAGAATTGTTGGATTAGTTTTGTTGCTCTTTTATTGAAAAGTTCCTGATATCAGCAATATTTCCGAAGAAGGAATTTCCTGTTTATATGAAGATCATGTTTGTCATTAACCATTGACCTTTTCAGAAAAACAAAAACAAACAAAAAGTCTTCTAAGAATGTCAAAAGAGTCATGACTTGTTTGCACATACGTTTCGTAAATTTTGTTTGAAATCGACGAAAAAATTTGAATCAAAAACACAAAAGGCTTTTGAAATTGAACATTTGCAATCTTCAAAATTTGATCAGCATCGGGGGGGGGGGGGGGGGGGGTAAATGAAATTTCATTTTTTATCTTTAATTCCTGGAACAAGTTGTTAAAGCATATCAACAATATTAGGTTGAGAGAAAAGGTTGCTAAAATAATGATTTATATTTATTTATTTCGAATAATAATAGAGATTTGGCAACTGTCTGTCTGAAGCCGGAACTATACTATTACTTCTATTACTAATGGAGATTTGGTACCTGTCTGTCTGAATCTGAATCTATACTATTACTTCTATTACTAATGGAGATTTGGTATCTGTCTATCTGAATCTGAAACTATACTATTACTTCTATTACTAATGGAGATTTGGTACCTGTCTGTCTGAATCTGAATCTATACTATTACTTCTATTACTAATGGAGATTTGGTATATGTCTGTCTGAATCTGAATCTATACTATTACTTCTATAACTAATGGAGATTTGGTATCTGTCTGTCTGAATCTGAATCTATACTATTACTTCTATAACTAATGGAGATTTTGTATCTGTCTGTCTGAATCTGAATCTATACAATTACTTCTATTACTAATGGAGATTTGGTATCTGTCTATCTTAATCTGAAACTATACTATTACTTCTATAACTAATGGAGATTTGGTATCTGTCTGTCTGAATCTGAATCTATACAATTACTTCTATTACTAATGGAGATTTGGTATCTGTCTATCTGAATCTGAATCTATACTATTACTTCTATTACTAATGGAGATTTTGTATCTGTCTGTCTGAATCTGAATCTATACTATTACTTCTATTACTAATGGAGATTTTGTATCTGTCTGTCTGAATCTGAATCTATACTATTACTTCTATTACTAATGGAGATTTTGTATCTGTCTGTCTGAATCTGAATCTATACTATTACTTCTATAACTAATGGAGATTTTGTATCTGTCTGTCTGAATCTGAATCTATACAATTACTTCTATTACTAATGGAGATTTGGTATCTGTCTATCTGAATCTGAAACTATACTATTACTTCTATTACTAATGGAGATTTGGTACATGTCTGTCTGAATCTGAATCTATACAATTACTTCTATTACTAATGGAGATTTGGTATCTGTCTATCTGAATCTGAAACTATACTATTACTTCTATAACTAATGGAGATTTGGTATCTGTCTGTCTAAATCTGAAACTATACTATTACTTCTATTACTAATGGAGATTTGGTATCTGTCTGTCTAAATCTGAATCTATACTATTACTTCTATTACTAATGGAGATTTTGTATCTGTCTGTCTTAATCTGAAACTATACTATTACTTCTATTACTAATGAAGATTTGGTATCTGTCTGTCTAAATCTGAAACTAAACTATTACTGCTATTACTAATGGAGATTTTGTATCTGTCTGTCTGAATCTGAAACTATACTAGTACTTCTATTACTAATGAAGATTTGGTATATGTCTGTCTGAATCCAAAACTATATAATATTACTTCTATTACTAATGGAGATTTGGTATCTGTCTGTCTGAATCTGAAACTATACTATTACTTCTATTACTAATGGAGATTTTGTATCTGTCTGTCTGAATCTGAATCTATACTATTACTTCTATTACTAATGGAGATTTTGTATCTGTCTGTCTGAATCTGAATCTATACTAGTACTTCTATTACTAATGAAGATTTGGTATCTGTCTGTCTGAAGACGAAACTATACTATTACTTCTATTACTAATGGAGATTTGGTATCTGTCTGTCTGAATCCAAAACTATATAATATTACTTCTATTACTAATAGAGATTTGGTATATGCCTGTCTGAATCTGAAACTATACTATTACTTCTATTACTAATGGAGATTTGGTATCTGTCTGTCTGAATCTGAAACTATACTATTACTTCTATTAATAATGGAGATTTGGCATCTGTCTGTCTGAATCAGAAACTATACTATTACTTCTATTACTAATGGAGATTTGGTATATGTCTGTCTGATGCTAAAACTATACTATTATTTCCATCACTAATGGAGATTTTGTATCTGTCTGAATCCAAAACTATATACTATTACTTTTATTAATTGTAATATTTGTATGCACAATTCAGGCCAATTTGTGTAACATCTATTCTTTAGTAATGATAAAATTGTTTCTCGCTTTACCTCCTCCTTTGTTCATTCGTCATGATAATATCCTCCCAGGCATTACCTTTTTCCTTGGGGGCAATGTAATATATCTTTGTTCATCTTGAATACTATCTTTCCAGGCATTACCTACTACTCCTCCTTTGGGGGAGGGGGTAATAGTGTAGTATCTGTTTTGTGGTAATGATACTATCTTCCCAGAGAATACGCTCTTCCACACAAGACCAAGATGACCCAGACAAGGCTGCTCAACAATGTTCCTCACCACTGGTCGCTGAACTTGTGGCCGCCCTCCACACTCGATTGCAACCTTCTTGACTATTTCTTCTGGAGCATAATTAAGGCCAAGACCAACAAGCATGCCCATAACACGGTCAACTCTCTGAAGGCTGCCATCGTGGAGGCGTTCGCCGCTATAGACAAGGATCTGGTTACCAAAGCATGTGACTCATTTCGCCTTAAGATTATCGTCTCTGCCGGCAGCGGTTACATTGAAAAATAAGTATTAGTATGTAACTCTAACTGTTGCTAAATTAACTGTCGGGTCTCTGCATATACAACTCTTGTTTTTGTTGCCTATTTCGTTTTTTTTTTGTCAAGTGTCGGAGTTTGCTGTAACACCCTATATATATATATATATATATATATATATATATATAGTCATCCACATACAGCCTGTTTCGCTGTTTTACAGCTCATCAGTGTGGCTAGACCAGTTTATATATATATATATATATATATATATAATTAAACAAGTTCAAATATATTAATAACATGAACTTAAAACCAATATTTTATCAAAAAGTGCTTAACACTAGAGCTTTATAAACATTTATTATATAAACACTTAAATCGGCTCACGCCAATACAATTACGTTTCACCACCCTTGTGCTTCGTCGGAGCCAAGAAATGATAATGAAAATAAATTCGTAAAATGGATACAAGAGAAAAAGAGGCGGAAATTCGAAATAATAAAGCTCCCAAGACAAACAGTCACAACAACAAAAAAAGTGGGTTTGAAATCTATTTGAAAAGGCATGATTTGAAAACCGCCGTGCTGCTGCTGCTGTTGCTGCTGCTGCTGTTTTTCTGGGGAGCTTTATTATTTCGAATTTCCGGTTCTGTTTCTTTTGTATCTATTGTACAAATTTACATTCATTATTATCTCTCGGCTTCGATGAAACATTAATGTACTGAAACGTTTTTTTGTTTCATATGTGTATGTAATTATATATATATATATATCTAAAAGTATATATATGTATATATATATATATATATATATATATATATATATATATATATAATTAAAAATTTTTTTAATGGATTCGTCTACACACTTTAAAATGCAGCAACATTTTTGTAAGTAACGGATACATTTTATTAGACAGACGAACACAGGTAAGGAGGGCTTTTTTTTTTTTTTTTTTTTTTTTTTTAATAACTAATATAAGTTAGCAAAACATTTATACGGAACAAAACTTAAGTTTAGTATACGGAACGTTTATGTTTTTGTCTTTTAAGGGAAGTGGGGTCTGATCAACTCTGCTGGGAAGCCATGAAATTAAATACTGTCTTGTTTTTAAATTTCCGAAACAGTTTTTCATGGTAAACAACTGATGATCCCTTAAATAATGTTAGAAGCAAACTAATATAATAACTGAAAAAGTTAAATTGACTTACATGAGTGATTTTCCACTGAACGACTTAAGTTTTTTTTTTTTTTTTTTTTTTTAAAATATAGTTTTAATGGTTGAGAAACTTCCAAGACTATATATATATATATATATATATATATATATATATATATATATATATATATATATATATATTAAAATAAACATAGTTTGAGTATCCCTTTTTTAATATAAAAAGCTCTAATATATATTGAGCACTTTTGAAAAGTATTGTTTTTGTTCATTTTGTTAATATTTGAACTTAATTGATTATTAATTAATATATATATATATATGTATATATATACACACACATTCGTCTTTATTATAGAGTGAAGGATATGTATGTATGAAAAAACTTTTATCATATGATCCAACGTGAAAAAATATAAGATTAATATCGATAAGTCTGTTACAATCTGAGCCTCAGATTCTATTTCCAGAATCGAGATTGGATGTTCCTTCGCTTAATTAAAACCGATCTAATCAAACCAGGTTGAGATTTATAAATAGAAAACGGTTAGCTTTCTTCACTTAAAATAGAATCGCAAGCAAATAGGCAGAAAAGAGTAACATCGATTTCGCGATTCCGAGGTGAATAACGCATCCTTGCGTCCGAAGGAGAGGCTTTGTCTGTCAGTCGAAAAGTCTGTCACCGTTTTAAAGAGCAAAAAATTAAAATTGGTTGACCATAGTCGGGGTTCCATTTCGTTACCTTTAACCCTCAACTCATAATGCTGCGAAAACATCAAGTACCATGTTTTGTGTCTTTGGTATGATTCGACCGAGGATTGAACCCGTGTCTCTTCGCTCAATAGCGAACAATCTTAATATTATGCAAAACAGAATTATTATATATTATGTTGGTGGCTGATGAGGAGGACAGGATATAGCACGTGCAATTGCGCATTGTATGAGGGGAAAATATATATGTAATATATATATATATATTAGTGATGGGACGATTCCAATGTTATTTATCTACCTCCCGCAAGATAAGATGTGACACAAGGTCGGGAAAGTGGGATTAGATAAGCCAGCGCTCGAGAGGTGAGCACTCTGGCCATTTAAAAATTGCCTAGGCAGCCCCGTCGGCATTCCCCGGTAGAGGCGCCTCAGACAGTAAGCAATAAACTTACTCCTCCCCAAGGAAGCAAAGCCTGAGAGGGTACACCTCCTAGAACTGCACAGGACCGGCAACCCCCAATAGACCGACGCAAATCCAGATCCAAAGGCCTGGACGATACCGGTTTCCAATATTTTCCCAATTCCGATTCAAATTCCGATTCTGTTCTAAATTCTTGATTCCAATTCTAAAATCGCCTTAAAAAAATAGAATTTCATTTTTTGAGGGGGGGGGGGATGATTTAGCTGAGTGTCCTCATCAATTTTTAAATGTAGATATAATTTTCTTTTTAATTTCACAAACTTCTTAATGTTTTCCGTTTATGTATTTTATCCAAAATTTTCATGTATAATTTTCAATTGTGCCATTTTGTCCTATTCATTCACTTGTGACATTTTTACCGGGCTATTTTTTACTTAAAGACTTGAGGAACTAGCTGGTCTAGCCGTACTGAAGAGTTGTGATACAGCGAAACACTCTGTATTTGAATGACTATATATATATATATATTGAGTCATTTTAAACAAAACAAAAAAAAAAAAAAAAAAAGAAAGTAAAATGCAGTTTAAATTCCCAGACAAACTAACTAAATCCAAGATATTGCAGACTTAGCATTCGTTGGAAAATTAATAAAATAAAAAAAATAAGTAAATAAAAAAAATAAAAAGGGGGGGGGGGGTTAAGTATCTAAGAGTGAAACAAAAACAGGAGACCTTAAGCGTCTAATAATTTAATATTTAAAAACAGGACAGTTATAATATTCATGGCTCTCCAATATATATATATATATATATAAAAGTCAAAGCCCTCCATTCAGTCTAGAGAGACTATGGACACCCCTGTAAGGGGCTGGCTGCGCGTGTAATTGTGAAGTAAGGGTTGCGCAATCCTTAACAACACCTCTCCTGAGTCGGCACTGCTTGATTCCAATGGCAAGCAATTCAAGACGACTAAAAACAATGCCGAGATAAACAGAGAGCACATACAGCACCTGGTAGTCCCAAATGGTCACCCATTTAGTACTGGCCAGGCTCGACGCCGCTTAACTTCGGTGATCTAACGGGAACCGGTGTGTCAACGTGATTGTGCCGTATATATATATATATATATATATATATATATATATATATATATATATATGAGTCCCGATTTAAAAAGGACGAAACGTATACGTACATAGATAATAAACAATAACAAATATTTATTATTTGTCGCTCCTCAAAAAAGTAGAGCACTGTAAGTGTAGTATTAACACAGCATGACGTCACTTGCTTTATAATGCATCGTTCCTTCCCTTAAACAGAAGTAGAATGCTTAGACGTTAAGCCGTCGATAAAGTGTTAAAATTATCATCGTTTATTCGCTGTTTAAAATTGTCTGAGAGGTTAAAGACGTCGGATTTGAGTTGAAAAATACTTGTAGTCCGGGGTTTCGAATCGCATGACCGGTAGTGAATAGTCATATCACTATGCTGATGAGTCCCGATTTAAAAAAGACGAAACGTATACGTACATAGATAATAAACAATACCAAATATTATATATATATATATATATATATATTGAAATGTTTCATTGGCTACTACACCAAGATGTAGGGGAGGACGTCACTCCTTTCTCTAGATTACTCCACTTACCCTTGATCCTCATTTTATAATCCTGAGTGTTCCACAAGGAGGTATCAAGTACCATTTTTTTAGTTTTTAGTATGACTCGACCGAGGATTGAACCCTGGTCTCCCAGCCTATGATTGAACACGCTAACCATTATACCAAATGGGCGGGACAAAGTTAACACTTTTATAAATAACACAGTGCAACAACAACAACAACAACTACAACATTTGTCTGGTGTCTGGAATACTTCAACGAATTCTTAAGTGATTTTGTTGGCTAGATTCAATAATGATATCAATTTTTATGTGTCAAGTCTACTTTTCAGATAAAAAATAGAATCAGAATAAGATAATAGACACTGTGTACTGGATGTGCATACATTTATTATTATACTAAAGATTAATAAATCAACTTTAGTTTTTCTAAGCATTTTTTCATACATATTTTCATCACACGAAATAGATGCTAAAATATCACTTAGTTTTGGGATTGAGTTATGTTTGAAAAAAACTTCCATTTTATTTGTTCTAAGTAGTTGTAATTTGTTAGTAATAGAGGATAAGTCTTTGAGTCAGGACGAGGAAAAGGGTTTGAGAGTTTGTAATATGAAGGATAAATGCCCTGTTTGTAGGGAATGAAGAAAAGTTCATACTGTTTATGGTCTGGAAGTAAACTTGTGTGTCGAAATATCTGAACAAGGAAAAAGGTTTGAGTGTCCATAATAGAATGTACTTAAAAGTCTGTACGTACATAGGTGTTAGTTTTACAGTTTTCAGAGTTCATATATGGTCTGTAAATAAGTGTGTTGCAATCGCATTAGGAAGAAGTCCACGTGTGGCAGGTTGTCATCTTGTTTGTGAAGCCTTCATGTCGATGCCAATAGCACATGGCTAACGGCGAGTTTGGTTTGTGTCCCTAAGAGAAGAGTTTGGTGGTCAAACTGGTTATATAGTAGGGGCCTTCTCATGGCTAAAGAGGGCAAACGTGCCAATGCATTCCTTTAAATCAGGGTCGGGCAACCTTTTCAGAGTGAGGGCCAGATGAGACTTTTGGAAGGAGATCGCGGGCCGGAGTGAAAAACGAAATCTCAGAATTACTATATTTTGTTTACATGAATAAATTGTACAAAAATTGCATTGAACATTCTACAAATCTAATATTTTTTCTCAAGAGACTTCTGTATGTGATGTAATAAAAGGCGCCGATGAAGAGCCATTTTGGAATCATAAAAAAATAATGATGGGGAAGTAGCAAGTTGATCCAGCATTCGTTTTTACACACCTCACATAGGTTCTATGCCCTTTCCTCGTCTCTCGTTTCATCTTTGCCTCTCTCTTTCTCTTTTTCTATTTTCATCTCTTAATAGTTAAAGAAAAATGAAATATACATGCATCATCGCTCGCTGATATTCATACATTTTTATCCCACTGTAAATCTTAATTGAAACCTACTTTTACGTCTATGTCACAAAATGATATGAGTTTTACTGGGAGGTCAGCGGGCCGGATTGCAATAATAAAGCATAACAGGGTGGCGGGCCAGACGTTAAGCCTTCGCGGGCCGGATGTGGCTCGTGGGCCGGAGGTTGTCTGCCCCTGCTTTAAATGAACGTCAGGAGCTAGTGCTCTGATCGCATAAGAGATTGTTTCTGATTGGTTAACTCGGATTCGAAGTTAAATGTTTGCTCCAATCAGTGCGAAGCTTAAAAGTCAAACAGATATTTCAAACATCGTTAATGGTGGCTGCTGCTGCTGCTGCTGTTGCCGTTTGTAGTAAAGAATGTCAAGATACTAAATCATTTTATGAGTTAATCAGGTGAAAAGAAAATAGAATCCAGAATCTTGTATGGGAATCTTAGATTAAATTTAGCACCCGTCGTTTTTATTCTGTGGCGCCATACATTAACCAAAGACTAAAAGACTTAATGGAAAATGGTGACTTAGCTGTACTTAAGTTCCGAGACATGTCAGGCTGAGAGCGGCTAAAAGTGCAGATGTTTGATCACGACGTTCACATTATTCAATGAAATGTCACAAAAAGTTAAAACGGCTTTTTGCGTGAAGCCAGCTTTCAAACAAGACACAAATCTCATCAAACAAAACACAAATCTCATCAAACAAGACAAGGTTTTTTTTTGTTTTGTTTTTTGTTATCTTCTTAGTCAGGTTTATTTTCTCAAACTTTTCGACAAGTATTTATTTAATAAAACAAAACTTTGTTTTGTAGAGGTTGTTAAGGTGATTGAGATGCTTGTTGGAGATCGCCATTTTGTTGTAGCGTCGCTGCGTCTGTATTCATCTCAGCTTGTTTGAAATGGAGAAGAGAAAAGGGTCACCAAGTTTTCGGTTAAAAGGATAAACATCTTCTCTATCATTTATATCAACTTTATTCACCAGTTTCATCAACACAAAATAGGGTCCAGAAAAAGTTAGGGACATCAGAATATAAGACAGGTAGGTTCGGTTGGCAGGCATGCACTAGAGAAGAAGAACTGAGCGTTAGGGTTTCGATCTCGTCCCACGACGCCATTGCGAGAAACGAAAAGATATATATGGCATCTGGTCACAGTGACATCACTTTAGGAATTGTTTGTAACGGTTTTGGATGAAAATGGTAAAAAAGTCCACATGCGCAAAGTGCTCTAATCGCCCGACGTATCACTACGCAAGTCTGAGCATACCTGTGTTATCTAACCGAACCACGTAGCAATCACTCCGCGAATGATTACATGCAAGTGCAAACGAAAATAGATATTAATTACGTAACTGCTACAGTTTTATTTACGAATGGATTTTGATCTACAAATCTAAATCAATAAATGCGAAAGTTGAGTTAATTATTCGCACTAACGATCAAGTCAAAGCAAAGTTAACTAATTTGCATATTACTGTGCAAAAAGATATCCTATTAATTAACTATACTTTGTTATTGCTTTTTTAATTCAACGATTGTTTTAATGTTAATATAACAAATAGTTATGTTTAGAAATATTTTTTATTTTGTGGACAAACATTGTTAAAAAATAACAGAATTCGTCTGTTTAATTATACCTTTTTTTATTTTTTCAATTTTTCTGATGTTCTTTTTGTGTACTAAAATCAAAAAAATTAATAAATGTTCCATAGGTTTGACGAACGTTTTCGATTCTTCGTCAAATCATCCTCAGATGTCAAAACAAATGAACAAAAAATCTGGAGAAAGAAGAGAATTTTTTAAAAGACGGCGGAGAAACACGCATAGAACGTTTTTCGCACTGTTCCAGGAAAGTCATTGAATTTAAATTCAACGACGTTGAAATGACATCACAGAACAAAATCGCATTACGTTAAGCATTTTAAAATGTTGCCACTGGTTTCATATGTGATGTTATTAATTTTACGTTGTTGTGGTTTTTTATGCAGATAGTTTCCAGTATTTTTAACTTTTTTAAAAAATTGATTTCAGAATGTATTATTTTAGTGTTATTAACTTGAATTTGTCTTAAATCAGAGGGAGACTTCGATGGTATGACCATGTTTAAAGAAGTGATGAGAGTTCTTGAGTTGGTAGATGTAGAACAGTTGAGCTAGCAAGTTCAGTTCACAGGGGAAGGGCAGGAAAACATGGACTTTAGAGAGAGAGAGGAATAAATAAAGGCCTAGTTGGAGATAGGTTAGTTTGGAAATCAATTTCTAAAAGCCGTTCAACACATGCCAGCATGTAAAATGGGCATTAGACCCAAGATGATGATGATGATGATGATGATGATGATGATGATGATGATGATGATGGTGGTGGTGGTGGTGGTGGTGGTGGTGATGATGATGATGATGATGGTGATGGTGGTGGTGATGATTATGATGATGATGGTGGTGGTGATGATTATGATGATGATGATTGTGATGATGATTGTGATGATGATGAGAATGATGATGATGATGATGATGATGATGGTGGTGGTAATGATGATGATGATTATGATGGTGGTGATGATGATGATGATGATGATTATGAGGATGATGATGATGGTGGTGGTGATGTTGATGGTGGTGATGATGATGATTATGAGGATGATGATGATGGGGTGGTGATGATGGGGTGGTGATGATGATTATGATGGTGATGATGATGATTATAATGGTGATGATGATTATGATGATGGTGGTGGTGGTGGTGGTGGTGATTATGATGATGATGATTTGAGACAAAAATTATGATGTCTTTCTGAACTGAGTCCGTTGCTTTTCATTTGTGTCTTAGAAGCATTGTCCAGGGAGTTTAGTCATGGCCACCGAGAGTTGACAAGGTCAAGCAACTAACTTCCTGCCCCCCTCTGACGTCACTGCATTCCGTGTCAAAACAAGGACCGTAGTAATAACAATAAGAAGGCATTTCGACTTCTCCATTCCCTAAATAATCCATCAAAATTCAGGAAATCAACCAATTTTAATGAAATTTTCAGTATTTATTAATTAATGATCACGGAATATAATAAATCCATTACTTTATTATAAAGCTTGGTGCAAATGTATTATTTCTTGTAAACAAAAAACACCTTTACTAAAGTTATTCAAAATATCAAAACATGTTGACCATACGATATTGTAAATATTTAAAACAAAGCATTAGAAAACTTTAAAAATTGCATGTAAAAAAAGAAAAGAAAAGAACACGATTCGATTCATCTTGAAACTGATCTTTATTCAATATAAATTTAAAGAAAATAATAATTCACGATCAAATACTGCAAAAAACTGAATTATGAATTACCATTATTTAAACTTCTAACCCAATCAACCGTAAGTAATTCAGACTTTGAAATTTGTTTAAAAATTATACAAAAAAAAGTTCGATGTTAACTGTCTGTTTAATAATGGAATCAAAATTCAGGAAATCAACCAATTTTAAAATAATTTCGCGCTTTTAAAAATTTCATTTTATAATTCACAAAGTTAAAATGCCTACTGTATATGTTTGGATTTCCAAAAGAAAAATAATTACTGCAAATATGGATACACGTAATAATGTTTACACCGACTAAATATAGTGTAGTAAGTTTGAATTTTTTTAATTATATAAAAAATCAAGTCTGAATTACTTATTCATTATTTGATAAAAAAGTAGTGTTCCATTTTTTTAATTACTTTTTTTTCGATGTCCTAAGTGTAGTATAGTTTATCTTTTCTCTGTACTTTTGTAGATTAAATAAATGAAATAATAACATCATATTTAATCAAAATTTTCACAAAAAATATTAATTAAACAATGCTTTATTCAATGATAATATCGTTAATTCTTCGAGTTATACTGATTTTATTAACAAGAGTGTAGGGGCATTTTCCGTAATATATACGAAATAGTTTTTTTTAAAAATATTTTAAACATATACAGATCTTATTTTCATTAAAAATATCATGGATTTTTTTTATATATATAAAAATATACGTTTAGTAAAGGTGTATTTTGTTTTAAAAAAATAATACATTTTCACTAAGATTTAAAAAAATGTTTCACTATATCTCCTGTGCTTGTTTATTAATAAATATTGAAAATTTCATTAAAATTGGTTGATTTCCTGAATTTTGGTGAATTTTTAAGTGAAGGGAGGGTCAAAATGTTTTTACATTTCGGGGATCGGCCTTTAATTTTGCACGTACCTATCTCTTAATAGCAAGATAGGAGTTGGTGATTCCATTATTAAACAGACAGTTAACATTGAACTTTTTTTTTGTACAATTTTTAAACAAATTTCAAAGTCTGAATTACTTACGGTTGATTGGGTTAGAAGTTTAAATAATGGTAATTCATAATTCAGTTTTTTGCAGTATTTGGTCGTGAATTATTATTTTCTTTAAATTTATATTGAATAAAGATCAGTTTCAGGATAAATCGAATCGTGTTCCTTTCTTTTCTTTTTTTACATGCAATTTTTAAAGTTTTCTAATGCTTTGTTTTAAATATTTACAATATCGTATGGTCAACATGTTTTGATATTTTGAATAACTTTAGTAAAGGTGTTTTTGTTTACAAGAAATAATACATTTGCACCAAGCTTTATAATAAAGTAATGGATTTATTATATTCCGTGATCATTAATTAATAAATACTGAAAATTTCATTAAAATTGGTTGATTTCCTAAATTTTGATGGATTATTTAGTGAATAGAGAAGTCGAAATGCCTTCTTATTGTCATTACGTCGGTCCTTGTTTTGACACGGAATGCAGTGACGTCATTTTCTAGCCAACCGGCCTGTAGTAACTCTCGGTGGCCACGGTTTAGTACGGGTTGTCCAGAATAGATGCTGTATGCTGATGATTTAGTACTTGCCTGTGACACATTGGAAGACCTATTTGTTAAGTTAAAGACTCGCAGGAATGCAATGGATAGTAAAGGTCTGCCAGTGAATCTTATCAAGACCAAAGTGATGATCAGTGGTTGTAGTGTTGGAAAACTCCTCAAAACAGGAAAGTTCCACTCATCAGCTTGTGGAAACGGATTCGGAGCAACTCGATTTGTTGTGGTATCTGTAAGCATTGGGTACACAAGAAGTGTAGTTGAATTACAAGTAGGTTCAGAGATAATAACCAGTTTGTGTGCAAGAAGTGTAAGAGAATGGAGATGGATGAGAACTCAGATGTGGAGAAAGTTAAGGTACGAGCCTCAATAGTGTATAGAATTTCCAAAGCTAAAAATTTGATATCATAATTATTTATTAAATGTTCTCAGTTTGTTTCATAAAACAATTTAATGTAAACATTCTTTTCAAACTATTTCAAAATCTGTCGATAATAACATTCAAAGTGGTTTCAATAGGCTTCACCAGTTAATTTCGACCAAGAAAATAAAGCCTCTCTCCACCTCAAAAAATCAGACGGAACCGGTAACATGTAAACTTGTCCTTTTTACTTATTTTCTTCTTTTTCGGCAGAGAATTCCTTTTAGCTATATCTTTCTGGAGGTAAACGTAAAAAAAACTTGTATCATAATACAGTTAACAATTAGCTTATTTCCTTTGATAATATCTGCCATTCGTTTTATCAATAATAAGAATACGCACACACAACATACAAAATATGTTTTGAAATTTGTTAGGAACATCGACTATTGTCTACTGAATCTTTTATTTTTAAATATTCTCTTTTTTCCTTTTACTTATGAATTATATTATATTATAATATATATATATATATATATATATATATATATATATATATATAGTAAGTTATGAAAATATATTTATGGCAATCAAGCTACACAGAGGCTCTCGCGTTTCATCCTCGGGAGGAATCTTCAGGCTAAAATGCATTTTAGCCTGAAGATTTCCCCCGGGGATGAAACGCGGGAGACTCTGTGTAGCTTAATTGCCATAAATATATTTTCATAGCTTACTACCTAGCTCTACTTGCGTATCGAGCACTGTTGAAGTAAATACTGAAAATTGATACATAAAAAATGATATCTCCTTATAAAATTTTTATGTGGATACATGAAATACTAATATATATATATATATATATATATATATATATATAAAGAGGTGTACTAAAAGCGAACTTTTAGGAAAGGTAAAACCCAATTGTGAAGAGTATACAGCTCAATATCCAGGATAGAGCAGGTAGAAATGAAGAAGAATGGAAAGGAATTAGAGAAAGCAAAAGCCAAATCAAGCGACTTCCTCTGATGATAAGATTTTGATCTTTGAAAAGCCTGGCTTAAGGAAAATTTAACTTGAATAAATTGCCTTTTTGCGGAATATACCTTGCTTTGAACTTTTGAATTGAATTTTGATTTGGCTTTTGCTTTCTCTAATTCCTTTCCATTCTTCTTCATATATATATATATATATATATATATATATATATATATATATATATATATATATATATATAAACTAGTTTGTGTGCAAGAAGTGTAAGACAACGGAGATGGATGAGAACTCAGATGTGGAGAAATTATATTTGGATGGCGAAGCTATTGAGGTTGTTCAGAAGTTTGTTACATGGGTGATACCATTGGAGTACATGGGTGGAGCAGATGCTAATGTGATTGCAATAGTCAGGAGTGGATAGATTAAATTCAGGAAACTTCTGCCATTACTAACCAGCAGAGCGTTACGACTGTCGACCAAAGGACGATGATGATGATGATGATGAGGAGGAGGAGGAGGAGGAGGAGGAGGAGGAGGAGGAGGAGGAGGAGGAGGAGGAGGATGATGATGATGATGATGATGATGATGAGGAGGAGGAGGAGGATGATGATGATGATGATGATGATGATGATGATGATGATGATGATGAGGAGGAGGAGGAGGAGGAGGAGGAGGAGGAGGAGGAGGAGGAGAAGGATTCGAGAGGTAAATTATGATGTTTATTTTCATTTGGTAGACAGATGCGTAAACTCGGAAAATGGTGACTTAGTTGCAAAATCCGTGTATCTCGAGTTTTCGTAGACATGAAGAGTGAATAGTGGCTAAAAGTGTCGATGTCTGATTATGGGTCTCATGTAAGTGAACGGAGTGGCACAAGTTTAAATGGCTTCTTGTGTGAAATCAGCTTTCAAACAAGACACGTCTCTAATCAAGCAAGACCACAGTAAAGTTTTTGTATTTTTTCCTAGATACATTCCATATTATTAGAGGCGGATCATTCTATCTATATATTAGATCCATATACTTATCTATCCATATACTTATGTATGCTTATACTTATCTATCTTTATACTTATCTATATCTATATATACTAGATTTATAATCACAATATTCAGCGAATTGCTAGACTGTTTCTATGTTACTACATTTGTTCAGGTGGGAAAAACTGAAAATTGAACAAACAAGATGAAAGAAACAATCATAGCCGCCTGTTAATAAAAAAAAACACTGTGAGCCAATATCATGTGACCGACAGAACAGTAGCATATATAGCCACACTGGTAAAGATGAAATATATATCTATGTGGATATTAAAATAATGTTTATTAAATGATAATTTATATATATATATATATATAATGAATATCTAAATTCCAATGACCAAAATTCAGTCTTTTCTCATATAATTTATTTTTTTGCAATGGCAGAATTGACGATGGTCTTACTCTTGTTTCACAACGTGCAATATGCTAAAGTTAAACACAATTACACGCTGCTCTTCAGAAACCACAATAAAAGGCATTTATAAAGATAACAAATCGTGCATAAAGTACATGGAAAAGCCAGAAGCAGACAACACTCACACGTGATCCTCCCCTCTCCGCATAGAATGATAGAATTTTAATCAAGACGTCATCATGAATCTATATATATAAACAATAGAAAATTAGATACCAGTGACCATGTCATGTATTCATTTTTTTTTTTTTTAAATCCAGTTATTTACGGACCGTTTCGTCATCAGTAAGACAACCAAAATAATTTATTTTTAATTTTCTATGAGTGCGACTCATCAGAAAGAAAGGCAAAAACCGTGTTCAAAAACACCAGAAACTGAAAAACCAAAACTAACAAAACTCACATTTTTAAAGCATTTTTATACGTAGGTTCACCAATTTCTGTTTACTTTCATGAATAAACGCCATATTTCAGCAAAAATCTGGATACTTTTCCTAAACATTGCAATTCTAAATTATATCGTGAAAAAAAAACTAATACAATTACTAAACAAACTAATATACATTTGCTTGTCTAGCCACACTGAAGAGCTGTGATATAGCGAAACAGTCTGTCTGTAGATGAATAAAATATGTCCTCTCTTAGGTTGAACTCTCTAGTAAGCGAAATCGCCAACTTCCACTAGCTTATAACGCATTACTCTTAGTGTAAACAAATGGATCTCTCAGCATTTGACAATGTTTATCATTGAGATTTCGCTTGCTCCCAGCAGCTGCCAGATGATAGCTAAGTGGTTAGAAGTGTCGCCTAGACAGTCAAGTTTCGATCCCGGCTTGAGGCAGTTGCTTGTTTAGCCACACTTAAGAGCTGTGATATAGTGAAACAGTGTCTGTGGATGACTATATATATATATATATATATATATATATATATATATATATACAGAAAATGAACGAATGAATGATGGAAATAAAAGTTGTAAAAATACACTATTTGTTAAAACATCAGAAGTTCAAAAGCAATGATTGGTTTCATTATCCTTAACCCGTGGATTTTCAAAGATCAATTCTTTTCATCCTCTGATATATTCAGTTTGTGATAAGATGTAAGATCATCGAAACGCTGGCTATTTGGTGTAGACTGTAATAATGTTTATGTAATTTTATATGTATTTTTTTTCGAGAACTCTTTACTCATCCCATCAACCAACAGTCAAGATTCATTTTAAAATAATGGACTAAACCACACTTTTATATTCTTACAACTTCTTGTTACTAAACATTCACCCGAGCACGTCAGAAGAGAAATAATATTTCCTTTTCCCCTTTTTAATTTTAGCTTTCCACGCATCGGGTATGATTTTATGTGGTAATTTATGTATGTGTATATATATCTGTGTGTCTAAATGAGTATATGTTTGTATGCTCATATATATATATATATATATGTAGGTAAAGTAAAGTATATGTAGGTGTCAAATATGGACACCTTCTCCACGTCTGACCTTGTTTCTCGCCCTCTCCCCCCGCCCTCGTCCCCATCACCTTCTACACTGTCCTATTACATGACCCTAACATCTTAACCTCCCGTTTTTCTCATCTCAAGGCTAAATTAAAAATGATTCAATGGGCATATCTCGTATCCCCCCCACCCCCTTCATAATTTGAATTAATTCGAGCCCCTACAAACATTCGCACCCACTCCCTCTGCATTTATTGTAATACCTCTTCGACTTCCTAATGATTTTATACTCCAACCGGCGCTTGCCACTGCCACCATCTATTTAAATCTCATAATTTGATTTTTTGCTTAAGCGGCTGCAGGTTCTGGCCGGATGCCGGCGCCACCTATCTATTCCAAACATTTTGTACTTGTATGATGTTTTCTTCAGACAATCACCGTGAGGAAGTCTCATAATAAAGACGAAACGTTGATGAATACATAAATAATTTTTTTTTTGGTTTTCCTTTTTCAATTTCCATATATATATATATATATATCAGTCTATATTATATTCCAATAACCATGGTTTTATTTTATTATTTTTATTTTTTCACATTTCCAAAAAATATAAAATTTCTGTGAGATATATTTTTAACGGTCCATTTCATGTGTCTTGTGCCAAACAACATTTTTATGTCAATATCGTCTCTGCAACACTACAAAATCATCAGAAAAAATTCACAAAGAGTAAAAAGTAATGGTATATGGTAATACATATATTGTCATTAATAATTATATATACATATATATATATATATATATATATATATATATATATATATATATATCCAGACAATTTTGATCAAACTATCGAGTTTTCTTTACTACCATATTTTTTTAATTATTTTCTCAACTCTGCAAGCAATTTTTCGAGTATCGTGAGGTAGTTGCTGTAATAGGTGTCCATGGTTGTTGTATGGTCCATCTAGAGCGCTCTCAAATTTTGAGATCGTCATCAGGGAGTATGTTTTTGTTGTTTATTAAGAGTATTTTATTTATTGTTTTAGTCCATTAAATACTTCAAATAAACAATGGATCGGCTGGGGTTTGGGTACATGGGTGAAGGGGTATGGACAATTGGCATTAAGGTTCATGCGACGTTTCTTCTAAATTCCGAAAATCAATAATAAAAAGATCGAAACCATAAAACTTGTTATTAGCGGTGTTTACAACTCAAACAGCCGACCGCCAACGTGGGAGGCAGAATAAAGATGGCCGACTCGGAAGAAAATGGAGACAACAATAGAACAGTAACAACAACAGCGTATAATTTACAAAGCACAACTAAACTCGATGATACGGTCTAATGATTTTACAGAATTATGGCGTCGGTTTTAAAAATAAACCATACATAAACGAATACATTCACAGGCAACATGAATTGGAACAAATACATAGAAGACACTGCCAAGGCTGCTGCAAAGAAAGTGGGCTTCCTCTACTGTGTTAGAAAACTACTCCCACCTGCCAGTATCCTATATCTCTACAAAGTCCCCATTCGCCCATCCATCGAGTATTGTTGGCACCTCTCGGGTGGTACATCTACCACTAGTCTCTCCCTATTAGACAAGGTCCAAAAAAGAGTCTCCAATCTAATAGGTTCCTCACTGTCAACAAAACTCCAACCCCTGTCCTATCGCCGCAATGTTGCAGCCCTAAACTTGTTTAATGGAATCTGCTCCGACAAACTCTTAGCACTTGTTCTCCTGACGTATATACCCACGACTAACCCGACAGTCAGCAAAATCCCGCCCCTTCACTGTAGAGGTCCCAAGATGCCGGAAAACATCCTACTCTAATAGTTTCTTCCCTCGAACGGCTAGACTTCGGAATTTGCTCCCTGCTTACCTGACTGTACTAACCTGCAAAAATTTAAATGTAATACGAACAAACATCTCGCTGCTCAACTCCCTACTAAGAGGGTCTCTGTAGGCATGGCCCCTAATAGTAACCCTTTACCTCCCAGAGGCAATGTGCCCCCTTCTTTGCTGTGAATAAGAGTATATATATATATATATATATATATATATATATATATATATATATATATATTCAACTTTCTATATCCAGCAGTTTGGTTGTTCAGACAGGCATAATTAAGTTTTTATATATATATATATATATATATATATATATATATATATATATATGTGTGTATATGTACATATATGTACATATATATGTACATATATATATGTATGTATATATGTACACATATATATGTGTATATGTACATATATATGTATATGTGTATATGTACATATATATGTATATGTACATATATATATATATATGTATATGTACATATATATATATATGTATATATGTACATATATATATATATGTATATATGTACATATATATATATATATGTATATATGTACATATATATATGTATATATATGTATACATATGTATATATGTACATATATATATGTATATATATGTATACATATGTATATATGTACATATATATATGTACATATATGTATATATATATATATATAAATATGTGTATACATATGTATATATGAGGAAAAAAGAAACAATGTTTCGGACAAAATGTAAAAATCAAAATGGAATAAAGGATAAGCAATTCAACAACTAGCAAAAATAAACTCAAAAACTCATGTTGTATAGTTCTGCCGAAATATTTCAGTTGTTTAAAATACGGCCATTATCAATCGGTTGGTGAACTTTAAACAATTAAAGTTCACCAACCGATTGATAATGGTCGTATTTTAAACGACTGAAATATTTCGGCAGAACTATACAACATGAGTTTTTGAGTTTATTTTTGCTAGTTGTTGAATTGCTTATCCTTTATTCCATTTTGATTTTTACATATGTGTATATATATGTATACATATGTATATATATGTATACATAGATATGTATATATATGTATACATATATATACACACACACATATATATATATATATATATATATATATATATATATATATGTGTGTGTCCATATATGTATATATTTCTGTGTGTGTATGTATAAATATATGTATGTGTGTGTGTAGTTTATGCCTGGCTGAAAACTACCAAATCAAAAGCTACAAACGTTATCTCTTCAACTGCAATAAAAAGAAATGACTTCAGATTATCGATTAAATAATTACAACAACAAGCCATAAGAAAAGGATTTGTCAAGTTTACGTTTTATTTATTGTTTTCTTGTGTAAGATTAAAAATAACACGCGTTAATGATTACAGTCAAGGACTAGAAAATCAAGTACAAAATCTATAGTATATATTGTGTTCAATTACACACTATGTGGACAAAGTATATCTTGATGGTGAAGCTGTTGCGGTTGTCGAGAGGTTTTGTTACTTTGGTGATATCATTGGAGCACAGGGCGGAACAGGTGCTAGTGTGATTGCAAGAGTTAGGACTTGTGATATTTTTAAAGGGTGAATTTTGTATAAGCACAATCGCCGAATTGAATTTATTAATTAATAGTGATTGTATTCCAAGGCCTTTTAGTGAGGCACTAACTGGTCTAGCCGCACTGATGAGCTGTGAAACAGCGAAACAGTCTGTATGTGGATGACTATATAAAGCTCCCCCCGGGTAGAGCTAATTTTGTAAGGGTATCGCCAACTGCCATTTAGCTTTAAGGCATAGCTCATTAGGTAAAACTAATTCGAGCTCCGGCATTTGCAATGTTTACTAACATTGAGATATTTCTTACATTTAGTCAGTGTCGCATGATAGCGTAGGGGTTAGAAGCGCCGACTGTCAGCTCGATGGTTGCGTTTCGATCCTGGCTTGAGGCACTAACTGGTCTAGCCGCACTGATGAAACAGCGAAACAGTCTGTATGTGGATGACTATATATATATATATATATATATATATATATATATACACATATGTAAATTAATAGATATATAACTAATAATAAAACTATAAATACGGCTCTTAGTAACAATACGACACAGCCTCCTGAAGACAGTCGAGAGATCGAAAGCGCTAGAGGAATGGCCCACGATACAACGTTAGGTGCCATACTCCACCAATTAACACCAGAAAACCGACGAATCGCTCGCCGAGTCGAGAAATTAACAAGAAAGATAGCGAAGAAAGAAAACTCTGTGGTCTTTAACGACGCGTGTATAAGAAATTACTTACTGCCGAAATATATATATATATATATATATATATATATATATATATATATATATATATATATATATATATGCATGCTTCATTAAACAGAAGTGCCAACTTCTGCTTATTCAGGTTTTGATCCGTTTTTTCTAGTCTTCGTACGACGGATTTGATGTTATAATCCAAGGAGTGTAAAAAATGTCCGTATTTTCTGCGAACGTTTTCGACCGACATCGGTCGTCGTCAGGCGGTTGCAAAATTAAATAAATTGGTGAATCTATCAAGAGGGCGCTCTTTTAAATTACTTCAACAGCACTTCAATACACCTTCACCCTCTTCATAACGGGAATCGTTGATGCTTGCTTTATTAATGCGTATAAACAATGCTTCCATTATATATATATATATATAATTATATATATATATATATATATATATATATATATATATATATATATGTGTGTGTGTTTTCGAAATAACAGAGAACATTGTTCGGGTTCTTTGTTTGGACTGTTTCAACATTTTGGATGATTTAAATTTGATACAACATTCTGACCATAGTTCGAGTCGTGTTTGATTTGTTTCAGGACTTAAATTGAGAAATATTTTCCCTTTAATGTTTTTCAAAATCTTTCACTTTTGCATTTTCAAGATATTCACCTCCAATAATTAATTAATATTCAATTGTTATTGGTCAGACCTTCTGGCGATAAGAACGTTATTTTTGAAAAGCCATGGTTTAAAGGTCTTCTTGTATTTGTATTCTTTGTTTTTGAACACTTGATGAGTTAATAAACTTGTAAACTATACAAATTGTATCTATTTTGATCACTTCATTATTCACATTGGCATCTGGAGACTTCTACAGTGAAGGGGTGGGATTTTGCTGCTTGTCAGGTTGGTCGGCAGTATTTACATTGAGGGAGAATAAGTGCAACAATTTTTTTCTGAGCACATTCCGTTTAATTTCTTGTAGAACAAGCACAGGGATACCACATTGTGGTGATGGGACAGAGGCTGGAGCTTGGTAGACAGTGTGGGACCTACTAGAGGCTATTTTTAAAAGAGGGAGAGACTAGCGGTCATGTAATAGATCGTGATCACAATTGGAAAAAGGATTCTAGACATAATGTTATATCTTGATTTTAATCTTTGTAAGAGTACATAAAACTGTTCTGTCAGGGGAATTAATTTAGTCTTCTAGTGTATACATATAGAACATAATCTTAAATGTTATGCCATCAATTTTCCAAACATCCTTGAAATAATGTTAGAAATGTGTTCAATTTTTCAACAGGTTATTTAGAGATGCAGATGGAGCAGGGGGAGCGACTCCTTCTTTTAGGAGCTGCTCCCGAACTAGTGGAGCGGGTAAAGCCATATATATATATATATATATATATATATAAATTATAAATATTTGTTTTTATCTACATACGTATACGTTTCATCCTTTAGGGAATCATCAGTGTAGATATAATTATTCATACCGGTCGCAGGATTCTAAACCCCGGAACACGAGTCATGTTATAACCGAAATTCCGACGCCTTAACCTACTCGGCCACTATGAACAATCTGATAAATCAGCGAGAGTTTAAACCTGTTATAGGCAGCTGTCGTCAAGAGTGTTCAACTATTAAAGGAACATGCATTAAAGCTACGATGACGGCTGTGTTAATACTATTATAAATATTTGTTTCTATCTCTCTCTCTCTCTATATATATATATATATATATATATATATATATATAAAAGAAGAGAAAAAAAAATGCTTATACTTCTGACAAAGATGTTTATCATCGAAAGTATTCAAGTTTATAAAAAAAAAGAAAAGTTTTTAAAGTAAATAAATAATTTATCTTAAAAAAAAAATAATTTGCGTTGTCCAGGTTTTCAAAATATTAAAAAAAAAAAAATTCTCCTTATTATTGCCATTCCAGCAACGTTTTCAATGTGTGACTTGTCAAACTATATATATATATATATATATATATATATATATATATATATATATATTCCCCTACCTTTATATACAAGCACTTAATTTCTCTAAACAGTAGTTGTAATTTTTTTTTCATTCTTCTGACTTGTACATTACCTAGTCAAGCGTTATAGAATGCATTAAAAGATTTCCAAAGAAAAACAATAACACTGCTTACGGCATTTGTAATATGGCGGGATATTGGAGGTGAGTTCATCCACATAAAAGCTGAGTTCGAAAAATGGACATTTTTGCTTTTAATCTGTCATCTTAATTGGCAGGATTTTGCATGTTCACTATTGCATGTGTTGCAACTGGATGTGCAATGTGCATACAGGTGTGAGCAATTCATTTGTTTTATTCACCACGAAACAGACAAACTAAAAAAACAATAACTTTTTAATGGTATATAGATAGATGAATAATTGTGTTTTCAAATATATGCTCACTCTGTATCTTATATATATAAAGTAAAGTGAGGTTTTCCCCTATTTGATTCACCGGTATAGCTTCATAAACGAAAGTTGCAAGAAAGCACCATGGACTTTCCAAGGGGTCCAGCAAGTTTCTTTAATATTATGAAACATGTATGTAGTTTTTTTAAAAAAATCCTTCAAACTCGGGTATTGACATTGTAAAAACTATTACCTTAGTAATGTGTACTCAGCCTATTCCTTTTTTGTCAACTAATCACATGTTAGTATATAGATAGTGTAGAAATAGTTTAATCGTTGTGTTTTCAAATACATGTCCGATCCTGTATCTTATATATAAAGGAAAAAAAGGTTTTCTCCTATTTAGTTTGACCAGTATAGCTTAATAAACAAAAGTTGTAAAACAGCACCGTGGAATTTCCACGGGGTCCAGCTAGTTCCTTTCAATTTATAAAACACGTATCACGTTTAAAAAAAAATACTTCTTTCTCAGGTATTGACATTGTAAAACCTATTGCCTTAGTAATGTATACTCTGCCTATTCCTTTTTTATCAACTAATCACATGTTAGTATATAGATAGATGAATCACTGTGTTTTCAAATATATGTCCCCGCCCTGTATCTGATATAAATAAAGTAAAGTGAGGGTTTCCCCTATTTGATTGACCAGTATAGCTTCATAAACGAAAGTTGCAAAAAAATCTGAATATGTAAGATAGTGCACTTATTGATTTGTGTTCTGTTCAAAAAATATTTTTATCACCAGTCGATTTTTAGTGATGTGTACTGTCTATTCCTTTCTGTCAGCCAATCACATATTTTTATTTGTGCCCAAACAAACAAACTCCAAAAACACCATAACTTTTTGATGGGATATATATATATATATATATATATATATATATATATATATATACGGCACAATCACGTTGACACACCGGTTCCTGTTAGATCACCGAAGTTAAGCGGCGTTGAGACTGGCCAGTACTAAATGGGTGACCATTTGAGAATACCAGGTGCTGTATGTGCTCTCTTCTTATCTCGGCATTGTTTCCAGTCGTCTTGTATTACTACTTGCCATTGGAATCAAGCAATGCCGACTCAGGAGAGTGGTTGTTGGAGATTGCGCAACCCTTGCAATTACAAATTCAGGTGGGGCACTCATACGTCGAAATCGACGGGAGAGTCCATCATATATATATATATATATATATATAAATAATTATTTAATAATAAATATTTCATTATCTACAGACGTATATGTTCCATTCTTCCGGAATCATCAGAATAGAGTTAATTATTCAAACCAGGCACACAATTCAAACCACGGAACAAGTCACGTTTAACTCCAAATCCCAACGTCTTAACCGATGCGGCCATTCTGAATAACAAAATGAATTGGGGAGAAATGAATCCTATTATGCCGAGTATATATATATATATATATATATATATATATATATATATATATATATATATATATATATATATATATAATAAAATATGAAACTAAAAGTATACTTTTAGTAGATAGAACCTATAGTGAAATGGTTTAAGCTCAATATACGAGATAAAGCAACTTATCTATCTATGTAATTCCTCTGATGATAAGATTTTGATCTTTGAAAAGTCTTGGCTTAAGGAAAGAATAATAAACATAATTTTATTACCGAGTATACCTTGCATTGAACAATCGAAGTTGAAATAAATTTGTCACTCGCACATGTTTATCCCCCTTCTTTCATCTATCTTTATATATATATGTATATAAATAATTAAATGTTTATTATCAAATAATTATATATATACACACATTATATATATATATATATATATATATATATACGTATGTACATAATTAAATGTTTATTATTAAATAATTATATATACAGGGTGATTCATAAGTCACTTAGCTATTTAAAATGATTACCATATGAAGCACAAACATACTATGAACTTTTGATTATTGTTATCTTACTCTCTAATTACTGCTATTTGTTATTTTAATTTTGTTCGTTTATATATTTGTTTCTATATATATTTATTTTTATTTATTTAAATTTGTGTAAATCATCATATGTGCTTTTTTTTCAGGCAGTATGTCATTTACAATTGAAGAGCGAATTTTTATTGCTATTCATATGGCCAAATTTGATGAATCTCCCACACTTGTTGAAAGGCAATGACGACCTCAAATCAAAAATCACTGCCGAGTCTGTTAAAATTAATCAATCAAATATTCTACAAAGAGTCGTAAATTCCTTGCAAAAAAGAATGGAGCTATGCATGCAGACCGAAGGGGGACATTTTGAAAATTTGCTGTTATTTTAAACTCCCATAAATGAATTTGTTGAATAAACTTTCTGTTTTGTATTACCATATTTTTTAACTTTAGAATTTCAAAAATAAATAGCTAAGTGACTTATGAATCACCCTGTATATATATACGTATGTAAATAATTAAATGTCTATTATTAAATATATATATATATATATATATATATATATATATATATATATATATATATATATATATATATATATAACTATTTAATAATAAATATTTAATTATCTACATACGTATACGTTTCACCCTTTTGGAATCATCAGTGCAGAGATAATTATTCAAACTGGTCGCACGATTCGATACTCGAAACAAGAGTCACGTTTAACTCAAATGCCGACACCTTAACCGATGTGGCCACTATGAATAATTACATTAATCGATGAAGGTTTAATCCTATTATACCGACCTCGTACGATATTCAGCTGACATAAACAGTTTTCAACTATGAAGGAACATGCATTAAAGCTATGAGTTTGACGGCTGTAGTAATACTACTCACTAGAGTACCCAGCCTAAATAAGGCCGACTAATAATTATATATATATATATATATATATATATATAGTAATCCAGGTACAATGAACATCCACAGGATAAAAATCCCAAAAAATTCAATTGGACTCATAAAAAGTGCTTAATATCAAATAGAGCTTTCATATATATGATTATTTTTATTTATACAGACATGTACAAAATCTGCGACACTGGCATGTCGATGCTATCGATCAACAGCTGTTGGAAACTGAGATCTCATCAGGCAGAATTAAAATCCGATCGATAACATCGACATGCCAGTGTCGCAGATTTTGTACATGTCTGTATAAATAAAAATAATCATATATATATATATATATATATATATATATATATATATATATATATATATATATATATAAATTTCCCACCTTTATATACGAACACTTAATTTCTCTCAATATTACTTATGAATACTTTTTTATTCTTTTGATTTGTACATTATCTAATTAAGCTTCATAGAATGCATTAACACATTTTCAAAAAACAACAATAAAACTGCTTAGCGCATTTGTCACTTGTCATGTTAGAGGCGAATTCACCCATTTAAAAGTCGAGTTCGAAAAATGGAAATTTCTGCTTTTAACCTGTCATCTTAATTGGACAGTTTTTGCATGTTCATTTGCATCAGACAGAAACTAACGACGATGAATATTTACGTATATTCACGACTGCATGTCTTGCAACTAGATATGCATACAGGTGTGAGTAGTTAATGTTCTCAAAGGTGTGCATCGTTACTTACTTTATATTTTGAAGAGCTCAGCTCAGTCTATAACCATATTGGATACAGCAAACTTGAATCGAGGTAGGAAACTTGAATCGAGGTAAGAAACTTGAATCAAGGTAGAAAACTTGAATCGAGGTAGGAAACTTGAATCGAGGTAGGAAACTTGAATCGAGGTAGAAAACTTGAATCGAGGTAGAAAACTTGAATCGAGGTAGGAAACTTGAATCGAGGTAGGAAACTTGAATCGAGGTAGAAAACTTGAACCGAGGTAGAAAACTTGAACCGAGGTAGAAAACTTGAATCGAGGTAGGAAACTTGAATCGAGGTAGGAAACTTGAATCGAGGTAGAAAACTTGAACCGAGGTAGAAAACTTGAATCGAGGTAGGACACTTGAATCGAGGTAGGAAACTTGAATCGAGGTAGATAACTTGAATCGAGGTAGGAAACTTGAATCTAGGTAGATAACTTGAACCGAGGTAGAAAACTTGAACCGAGGTAGAAAACTTGAATCGAGGTAGAAAACTTGAATCGAGGTAGGAAACTTGAATCGAGGTAGGAAACTTGAATCGAGGTAGGAAACTTGAATCTAGGTAGATAACTTGAACCGAGGTAGAAAACTTGAACCGAGGTAGAAAACTTGAATCGAGGTAGATCACTTAAATCAAGGTAGGAAACTTGAACCTAGGTAGAAAACTTTCCACAGAAGAGACATTGCTAGTCTTTCTCTACTCTATTGTTATTTTCACTGTAGGTAGTATAAAGAAAAAAATATTTGAGAAATTTTGTGGAAAAAAATATGCTACTTATTATGTGCATGAGAGAGTAAGTAACTACGATGAATATATTGACGTATTATTTTATTGGCAAAAAACATTAGAAATTGTTTTTAAGCAAAAACAATTCGCTTTGAACTAATGCCGAATACCCTTTGTCTACTTTTTGAGTATTATCAAAAAAGTTGACTGAGTTTTTAAAAAATATATTGCATTTTAAGTCAGGAAGCCGGTATTTTCAGACAGTCTGATTTGGTAGCACCAGGTGAGGATAAGGGTTAACGAGATGGATACATTGACATGCTATGACAAGATTGAAAATCTCCGCATACCACCCACACGAAACAATAGCCAACCCAGAAAACAGCAATTTGCCCCCCTTTGTCAGAAACCTCGCTCATAGAATGTGAGGACTAAATGACAAAATAAGAGGAAGCGAGAATTACTTTCTATTCCCAGTTATTATTTATTCCTGTGCAAGTATAAAAACGGTAATATGGGGTTCGGGGCTGGGAGCAAGAGTCCACGTCTGTTGTTATCAATTCATCTACAAGCCGGGGGTGCCTGTTAGTATATACAATAACTGTTCATTTATCTAATCTAAAATGCCTTTTCAGTGTTGCGTATTTGAAAAAGAAAAAAACTTTCATAAAAACAGATTTTCAGCAAAATGTTGGCAGCTGAATTAGCTTCAATTTCACAAGTCTCAATATTTTCAAATTAAAAAGAAAAAGTTTTTTTCTCTTTTTCTTTTATTGATGAAGAACGGTTTTAATCAAGGATCTTTGAAGGTTGCCGAAAATGTCTGCTGAAACGGAAAACGTTCTTAGAAATCCGAATTTCAAAAAGTAACTCGTAAAAGCCACGCGCTAAAAAGGCGGACAGGGTTTTTTTCTCTGCAAACATGGTTTCCGTTTTTTTTTCTTTTTTTTTTTTCCATTTTCCACCAAAGACAGAAGTACAAATGGAAGCAGAAGGAAAAGCAACATTTTTTTCGCAAAAGCTCAACAACTGAATCGTGTTCAGGTTGAAGAGATTGCGGCAACCACAATGGTCGAATGTTTAGAATGCAGACGTTATTATGCTGAAGAGTTGTTGCTTTTTATGATGAAAAGAATTCAAAATGGTCTTTCTCCTTTTTTAGTACTTGACATTTCGAACTTTGTTCTTCTCTTTTCTCATTTTGCAAATCTCATAATGTACTAATAGAGAACTAGCAGGAACCGTGTCCCGGCGTTGCCCAGGGAAAAACTGGGGAAACCAAGAATCACAGCCACCCACGACTTGGCCTTTTGTATATTAGAAAGCTGTTTATGTAATTTTTTTAAAAATAGAAATCGCTCCAGACAAGGCATGACGCCACTTGCTGTAAGGAGCTAACAAGAACAAATAGGATTATCGCAAAGACAGGATATGCCTATTGACTTTAGTCTTGAAAAGACCAAGATTATAGGTAGGAGGAAAACAGTCAGCAGGAAGAGAGTTCCACAAGCCTGCAGCGAATTGATGGAGACCACTAGACCAACTAGTCAAATGAGCTGGAACAAAAGAAGCGGAGAATAGATCACATAATTCTGAAGAAGTGATAGTCATCTGGTTCAATCTTCGGTGCGGACGATACGAAAAATTGAGAATTACTAAAGAATTCTCCCAGTCATGGTTGATGAAGCGAGAGCATTCTAACACCGTGGATTAAATAAAGGTTTCCGTTCAAAATTCCGTCCAGATTTGTGAGTTCGATAGAAATATTTCTGAGTTTGAAATGATACACCTGAAGAAGGCCAAGGGTTACAGCGTCCGAAACGTTGTGAGAATAACACTCAAGATGAGAACAGTAGTCCGAATAATCCAAATTATACAAAAAAAGAATAGTTAATTAATGAGAGTTCATTTTGCAAAGCTATAGGCAAATTAGTTAACTTTCATATGTTATTCACATAAATGACTGAGTATATTAGAAAGCTGTTTATCTTCTATTGCGAATTAAAAGGTCCATTGGTTCCATACCAGTCAAGGAGACATCCTTGACAATCAGTCCAGCAGAGGATGGATCGCTGTAGTATCAGCTGGCTTTGTTCTGTCAGAGTGAGGTACGGTTCTGTTCAACCCTAGCGGATGCATATTCCCAGGCTTAACTTCTCTTTCAGAAGAGATTGGTTTATTGTAAAATTGCCTGAGGTGGCCCTACCAGGGAATTCCCACATGTGTGTGTTACTCAGTAAAAGAAAGAGGGGGAGAGAGTGTGTTATCAAGTAAAAACGAGAAAGAGAGAGGGTTTCCCAGAGAGAAAGAGAGAGAGAGAAAGTTACTCAGTAAATGATTTAGAGTGACTGGAAATGAGCAAGTGAATGAGAGAGATAAAACATGACTAAGAGAGAAAGAGAGAGAGAGAGAGAGAGAGAGAGAGAGAGAGAGAGAATGAATTATATCCAGAAAAGAAAGGCTTTGTATTTTTTGTTCTTTAAGAAGAGTTTGGTTTATTGTAAAATTGCCTGAGGTGGCCCTACCAGGGAATTCCCACATGTGTGTGTTACTCAGTAAAAGAAAGAGGGAGAGAGAGAGTGTTATCCAGTAAAAACGAGAGAGAGAGGGTTTCCCAGAGAGAAAGAGAGAGAAAGTTCCTCAGTAAATGAAAGAGAGTGACTGGAAATGAGCAAGTGAATGAGAGAGATAAAACATGACTAAGAGAGAGAGAGAGAGAGAGAGAGAGAGAGAGAGAGAGAGAGAGAGAAAGAGAGAGAGAGAGAGAATGAATTATATCCAGAAAAGAAAGGCTTTGTATTTTTTGTTCTTTGAGAAGAGTTTGGTTTATTGTCAATTGCCTGAGGTGGCCCTACCAGGGAATGCCAACGTGCGTGTTACTCAGTAAAAGAAAGAGAGAGTGTGTGTTACCCAGTAAAAAGAGAGATAGAGAGAGAAAGAGAGATAGAGAGAGAGAGAGAGAGAGAGAGAGTCCCGGAGAGAGAGAAAGAGAGAGAGAGAGAGTTTCCCTGGGAGGGAGGGAGATATGAATATACTTCTATAAAAATGAATGAATATTTTACAATTTATTGTAAATAAATAAATAACATAATTTATAATGCGATACAATTTCTCGCACAACCACGAGGAGGTTCTTGGCTCAGTTGGTAGAGTGCCAAACGCAGTCACTGGGATCCCAGTTTCAAATATCGTAAGGTCTAGCCGCACTGATGTTAGTTTATTGTCAATTGCCTGAGGTGATCCTACCAGCGAATGCTGACGTCTGTATGTTACTCAGTAAAAAAAATGAGAGAGAAAGTGCGATATCGAGAAAGAGAGAGTTTCTTTGAGAGAGAGAGAGAGAGAGAGAGAGAGAGAGTGACTTATATCCAGAAAAAGAAAGGCCGTGTACTTCTTGTTACTATAAAAACCATCAATCAAAGGCGGCAAAAACCTCCATTGACTTTTTTAACCATTTTCATCCAACCATTTGATATCTAATGATGTCAATGGATCACTTAAAATGACAGATGCTCTTGAGATCAATAAAAAAGACTAAGACATTCCTCATCAATCAATTTGACCTACCAATGTTTGACCTCTCTCCATCTTTGGTCAACGAAACAAACAAAAAAAATCCATTAAAGTTGACTGATCTAATATCATAAATATACTATCAGGGCCCGTATCCCAGCATTACCCGAGAAACTTGAGGAACCGAAGAAACTCCTGCCCCCATCTCTAAACCCCATATAAGTAGGATTACAACAAAAATTAAATGGAAATCGCCAAAATACTTCAGAATTTAAATTTTTTAAGGCGATGCCAATGCAATTTTGGTTGAAGATACCGTTTGATAAGTGGCAAAAGTAAATAGATGAAATGAAAATATTGAAGAATTCAATAATTTTAAAATTTACAAATTTAGTGTATCGAATCATGATAGTATAGTATAGCATTGCGTCATATTTTATTATTAAATTTTTAAAATTTTCGAGGTATACCTCCTTTTCAAAATGAAATCTCTACTTAATTTTAAACCAAATTGTATTGGCATCGCCTTAAAAAATCCAACTTCTGATACACTAAACACAATGCTTCAAACAAACTACAACATCCTTCTACTTTAGAATTTGTTTAATTTAATTCATAAATTTATAAATAATAAGAGGCTATGAGCCAGAGTCCTGTTAGTGTCATTTTATAATTAAGTAGGCAAGATCATTACCATCATCATCATTAGTAGTAGTTGTATAAATCGCATTAAAGTAAATGTATACCTGTAATAATGAACAACAAATTAAAGTAAAAATGATCAATATAGCTTAATAAAATGATTAAAAATGTGTATGTACATTGCTGGACAAGATCTTGGTACAGTTAAGGTTGGAACTCATAACCTGTTCCTACAATCAGTGATTTTATCACTAAACTAAGAAAGTGACGTTTATCTCTCATCCAAATTTAAGTATAGATGGCAAATCTGTTGTTAAAGTGTGACTGACCTAATTCAAGTAATCATCGAAACTGGATTTCTATATCTATTTGTCTTGCATGCACACTCTACAAAAAGAACTAGTATTACATGCATACAAGATATTTTAAACAGTTTCTGTATTATTGTAAAACATATCGGACGCTATTGTTATTGTTCTGCAGCGAACGCATTTAAAGATATTATCCAATCAGCAATCGAGTGTGAGACCGGTGCAAAGCGAAAATTTATCCTATGAATTTTTTGCAGCAGTGATGATGAGTATTGATTTACTCCTCTCCAGGAGTTAGGCACAAGGCCAGTTTTTATCTTACTCCCACAAGTAAGATGTGACTCAAGGTCGGGTCGGGAAAGTGGGGTTTAAAAATTGCCTGGGCAGCCCCGTCGGCATTCCCCGATAGGGGCGCCTCAGGCAGTAAGTAATAAACTTACTCCTCCTCAAAGAGGGAAGGCAAAGCCTGGGAGGGTGGACCTCCTAGAACTGCACAGGACAGACCCATAGACCGGCGTAAATCAAGCCTTGAAGGCCAAGACAATACCAGTCTATAGGGTGCAGTATCCATCGGAACAGATACTACACTTTGATCTTAGCCAAAAAGCCAAGTGAGTAGGTTTTATTTACTCCTCCCCAGGAGTTAGGCACAAGGCTAGTTTTATCTTACTCCCACAAGTAAGATGTGACCCAAGATCGGGTCGAGAAAGTGGGGTTTGAAAAGCCAGCACTCGAGAGGTGAGCACTCTGGCCATTTAAAAATTGCCTGGGCAGCCCCGTCGGCATTCCCCGGTAGGGGCGCCTCAGACAGTAAGCAATAAACTTACTCCTCCCCAAAGAGGGGAGGCGAAGCCTTGGAGGGTGGACCTCCTAGAACTGCACAGGACAGACTCATAGACCGGCGTAAATCAAGCCCCGAAGGCCAAGACAATACCAGTCTATGGGGTGCAGTATCCATCGGAACAGATACTACACTTTGATCTTGACCAAAAGGCCGTAAAAGTTAGGTATATTTATATATATATATATATACAGGATAATCTACTAAACAAATGAACCGATCATTATGATTTTTGGATTATATATTCTCGGCAACCCGGTGAGTAACATGGGCACATTTTTTTGTAAACTTTACCATTTAACGGATGCACCCACCCAAATTCGCATTCAAACCCCAAACACTTAAAATAAGTTAGATACAAAAAATCTAATATATAAAAAGATTTAGCTACCTCAAATTTTGAGTTATATTAAATAATACATTTCTAAAAGGATCCGTGCATGCGTGTGAGCGTCAATAATATGTATGTGCTTGGTAAAATCCTAAACTATTGACATTATGAATTATGGAATAAGTATTCTAGGCAACAGCGTGAGTAACATGGGCACATTATTATTTTTTTTTTTGTAAACTTCATTATTTAGGGAGGTGACACTGAACCGTACTATACCCCCGAAAGAAAGAAAATACATTAAACTTTCAAACTAATGCTATATTTATTGCTTATACATATACTGCAACAGGTATTCTACTTGTATATATATATTATTATTATTATTATTTTTATTAGACAGACGAACAGCACAGGTAAAGAATTTTTTTTTTTTTTTGTGTCTTAAATAACTAATATAAGTTAGCAAAACATTTATATGGAACAAAACGTAGATTTAGTATAAGGAACGTTTATGTTTTTGTCTTTTAAGGGAAGTGGGGTCTGATCAACTCTGCTGGGAAGCCATGAAATTAAATACTGTCTTGTTTTTAAATTCCCGAAACAGTTTTTCATGGTAAACAACTGATGATCCCTTAAAATAGTGTTAGAAACTAACTAATATAATAACTGTAAAAAATAAATTGACTTACATGAGTGATTTTCCACTGGAAGACTTGAGACTATAAGTTTTTTTTTTTTTATATATATATATTTTTTTTTTTTTTATATATATATATATATTTTTTTTTTTTAATATATAGTTTTAATGGTTGAGAAACTTCCGAGACTATATATATATATATATATATATATATATATATATATACTAGTAGAAAGGTCCGGCGTTGCTCGGGATTGAATGAGGATAACTACTATGTACTTTTTCACTATGCTCATAACACCATTTTACTTTATTTGTTTTTACTGTCCCCTACTCCTGTTTCGCCCCTGAAGAAGCTGAAATTTTGGAAAAATGTCTGAATTAGTGTCTTATACATATGGTTCAAATTTCATTAAAATTGGATATACGTGTTTGAAGTTTGAATGGAGTTCTCTCCTCATGGGTCTCTTAGAGGTGGGAGACATGTAGATATTCGGCAGATAAAGGGTTACGTAGAGATTCATAACTACTTACATTGTCTTTCTCGGAGAATGTTATACCTATGATATAAATTTCAGCAAAACGTGATATATTTGAAGTTTTAAAGCGGTTATGCCTTCATAGCACCCTTAGATGTTCACTTAGAGATTATGGAACACTTCCATTGTCTTCCCCAGTGAATTTTACATAATAATACATTTTTAGATTTAAGTAGGTTCTCTAACCTTTCTTTCTATAGGGATCACACACACAGTGATTTTTATATATAGAGATATTTCGTCTTAAACATCCCGAGGAAAATCATAAAAACGTGATCAAAATTCTGTCCTTTAAATATGACATTCTGCGTTCCCACATGTCAAATATGACATTCTGCGTTCTCACATGTCAAATATGACATTCTGCGTTCCCACATGTCAAATATGACATTCTGCGTTCCCACATGTCAAATATGACATTCTGTGTTCCCACATGTCAAATATGACATTCTGCGTTCCCACATGTCAAATATGACATTCTGCGTTCCCACATGTCAAATATGACATTCTGCGTTCCCACATGTCAAATATGACATTCTGTGTTCCCACATGTCAAATATGACATTCTGTGTTCCCACATGTCAAATATGACATTCTGTGTTCCCACATGTCACAACATAGAAAATAATTTTTTTTTAAATACATTTAAATATGGAAGCAGGAAAGCGATTTGTATTCTCATCTTTCATAACCAAGATCGATTATCTAGAGTTTCCATTACATAGCCACATTTTTTTAAAAATTGTATTTAAATACAGATTCAGCGTAAAAGCTGAACATATATATATATATATATATATATATATATATATATATATATATAGGAAAATATTATTAAATAACATGGAGTGTTCTTGCTTGATAAGACTTTTTTTTATTTTTTCAATTTTCTGAATGGTCCATGTAGTGTTTTGGTCAAATTGGTGTATGTAAGTTCCATGGGTTTCTTGTTCCATTTTCTTTGCTTTTTTTGCGAGCACTTTCGATTTGATTCGTCAAATCCCACAATCAATAATGTGAATTACGAAACTAGTCACAACATTTTAAAGAACGATTATATATATATATATGTAGAGCATTTATAAAATTACATAAATAATATTACAGTCTTACGTCAATCAACGAACGTTTCGATGCTACCATATCTCTTCAAAGGCTGAATGATAATACTTTTTTCTACTAAATGAAACCAAGCTCGACGGTTGAGTTTCAATCCCGGCTTGAGGCACTAGCTGGGCTAGCCGCACTGAAGAGCTCTGTGATATAGCAAAACAGCCTGTATGTGGATGAATATCTATCTATTTATCTAATATATATATATATATATATATATATATATATATATATATATATATATATATATATATATATGTACATATACATATATATATGTATATGTATATATATATATGTGTATATATATATATATATATATAGATATATGTGTATATATATATATATATATATATGTATATAGCATAATATATGAATTCAATAAGGACTTTAAGGTACTTTGCCTGAACATTGAATTCTAATAAAATTTGATTCGCACCTTATTTTATTATTTCATTTTATATTATGCTATTAATGCTCTATCCAGTATATTGAGCTTCATTTTTATCCGGATGTTCACTAATTAAAGATATTAGTTGCCTCTTATATCTTTTGTTGGATTAACTTTATATATGTATATATATATGTATATATATATATATGTATATATACATATATATATATATGTATATGTATATATATATATATATATATATATATATATATATATATATATCTATATATATATATCCATATATATATATCCATATATATCTATGTATATATATATACTTATATATATCTATGTATGTATATATATATATATATATGTATATATCTATCTATCTATGTATATGTATATATGTATATATATATCTATCTATGTATATGTATATATATATATATATATATATATATATATATATTGATTTGTTCTAAGACCATGCTGAATAATGAAATTAAAATCATTACTAAGACCCATTTGTAACGATGGCTATCTATTGGCCATTGTTTAATCTACCATCAGAAATAAGATATGTGGGCAGATGTTCTATTTACCTTCGCCTGCCTTGGCTAAGTATTATTCGTGATAGATTCGCCAAACAAATATTTTTCTCTGTGCAAAAATATTATTTTGTCTCAAATACACGAGTGATTTTTTGTCCAGGAAACCGATTTTGACGTCTATTCGAAAAAATGCCCCCTCCATAACAATTCTATTATTCATTTATTTAAAAGTAATTTCACTTTGCATGACGTTGGAAGGACGACAGAAAGACTAGACATCCAGGTCAAGTAACATGTGCCCACAAAAATTCGTCATGCAAATTATTTACTGTCGGATGTTTTGAACAATATATACGGGTCTTCCATCGCTGAGCATCTAATAAGTAGCCGTACCTGTGCCTTCAATTTTAGTGTTAACTTATTCTCCATTCTACGTAAGTTACAATTTCACTATCCCCTAAAGATTCGAGAAACTATTTATATTAAGTCTTTGCGACATTCCCTTTGTAAGCAAAGAGAATATCTTCTTGGACTTAATGTAGTCTCTATTTTATTTTTACCCCCTTTCTCTTGCTGTAATTCTCATAGCATTATATTTTTTCTCTTAACTTAACATCGATTAAGCTCAGTTGAGAACCGGTTAGCTAGCCTTTTCATTCTTTTATTATTTTAATTCACCATGCTGAGTAAAAATAAATATGGTCTGTTGTTGCCATAATAAAATTTTGTACTAAATATATTCTTCTTCTTCTTCCGAATTATTTTTGAACAGGCCTTTGATTAGTCCTCTATAAGAGGGTGGGGCCTACCTGTCAGTCTTGATCAAAATCTTCCACTCTAGGCTCGGCGGTCGTGAGGATCTAAGTTTGTAATCCCCAGGGCTGCAGAGTCACGTTTACACAGCTCACCCCAAGAAAGCCTCAGTCTTCCAGCCTGACAACTCGATGCGATGGACATGTTTCTGACTCGGGAGATCCAGCTGGAGCTTTACTTGACATGGCTATATATATATATATATAGTCATATATAGTTATCTGCCTCATCAGTGTGGCTAGACGTAGCGATATTCAAAATCCGGACCCCGTGTTTGGTATCTGGTGCTAAACCAATTGAGCTATGAAGCCTGCTCCTTATAGTGGGAGAAATTATGTATAATATATATATGTAAATAAATTCTATTATTTACATTTATTTTACAATACTGATAACCGAGAATACTCAATTCTTTTTTACAAAAAATATTGCTTTTGTGCTAAGTAGAAATCATGGAGACAAAAATAATTTGAAATTAAGAATTGTATTTTTTAAAAATTATTCCTGAATAGCTGTTATTTTTGACGGAAAATTTTACCCCCCCCCCTTCCCGCCTTGGATGCTTACCATAATTTTTTTCAACTCCGTTCAGTTTTGCGAGACAATAGATACCCCCTGTAAGGATGCCTACCCCGGGAGCCAATCGTGAAGCAAGTGATGCGCAATCTCTCCTGAATCGGCACTGTTTTATTCCAGTGGCAAGGTGAAGTTCAGGACAGCCGGAAACAATGCCAAGATAAGTGGAGAGCTCTTACACGTACATCACCAGGCATTCCCGACTGATCACCCATTTAGAACTGACCAGGATTTGAATAACACGTGATTTTTTTGTGCTTCACAGCTTCTAGCTTGGCTACCGGATCCAGCATTACACCATCATCAGGAGGAACCACTTTGCAGTTTAAGTCCCTATTCCTCGGCTGCTTTTCGGAAGTGGTGGGACTCCTCCATCAAGAGGTTGTTATCTAGCACTGGTGTCATCTGACCATAAATGCTATCAAGCCATAAATTCTATCAAGCCAAATTCTTTTCCTGGCTTACTTTCCTCAATGGAAGGGTGTTTCCCACCGTGGTTTACGTCTTGGGGGTAACTACTAACTGCTACACGTCTTATGGTCCGTCAATCCGCGCTGTTGAGAAACCAAGCACTTAAAAAATAAAAATTGTAATAAAAACAAGCTGCGCATGCGTGGTCCCCCTCTGTATGTGACTCGATGTGGCGAGTGTAAAATGCAATAAATTTGGGCAATTTGGGGCATTTTTGCCCCCCCTTTGACCCCCTGAGGGCGCGAACCAGAATTTTTCTTAAGTCAACGATGCTCATTTTATATCCAGAACAACTGCCTCTACATTTTGGCCAAGTTTCAGAAAAATTGAATTGATGGATCAAACGATATGAGAGAAAAGGGTCATTTTTTGCCATTTTGGGGGCTTTTGACCCTCTGGGGGCGCGAACCAGATTTTTTTTGAAGGTCAGCGATACTTATTTTCTATTAGGAACAATTGCCTCTACATTTTGGCCAAGTTTCAGAGAAATTGAATGGATGGATGAAAAGTTATGGGGCAAAAAATGTCATTTTTTGCCATTTCGGGGCCTTTTGACCCCCTGGGGGGGCTGACCAGATGTTTTTCAAAAATCGGAGAATGTCAATTTCTAACCTGACCAAAGTTACAACTTCATGCAAAATTTCAGAAAAATTCAATGGATGGTTGCGGAGAAAAATCCGGACGGACAGACGGATGGACGGAAATGCCTCAAAACATAGGTCCCTCAATTTTATAAATTGGGGGACCAAAAAAAACGTGTCAAGCGTATTTTTGCTTTGTCACACAAGTCAAATGTCTTTCTGCTTTGTCGATCATCTTTCAACTGAGTAATATTAAGTGTTAAAAATTTTTTAATAACAATTTTACACCTTTCAGAAACAGGTAGGTCTGCTAGTAATATCTTATTTTTCATCTTAATCAATGACATGCCATGAAACGAGCTCTCAGCTGATAAGAAATGATAGACATTCAATTCGTTTTTCTTCGTATTGATCAGTTCTTCCCACTCAAGTTATTTCTGTCCAGCCACAATATTTCAATTCAAGAAGCCGAGGCAGAGAATAATCAGACCTCACTACCTATATTGAACTGACACTTATTATCCACATTGAGTTTCGAAATATCAGGTTTAAATTATTGGCATTCTATGAGAACATATATTTTTGAGCCATTATTATGAGCTAGGATTTTTCTTGTTCAAGTTATGCCATTTTATTTTCACTTTTTCGGTCAAATATTTTTTCTTGTCCAGGTGAAATACTGTACACTCTCTCTCTCTCTCTCTCTCTCTCTCTCTCTCTCTCTCATATATATATATATATATATATATAAATCGTACCACATAATAACGTCGAAGAATAATTTAATTAACATAAATCAGGAAATTCTCCAAAATTGTATGCATTGTTCAAAATTTGCACTTTCACGATTTACATCTTATTAAGAATCTAAAACAATACCTTAAAAGTAAACTCATGACATTCGATATAAAAGCCCCAATATCTTTGGTAATTATATACAGTAAAATATGAAATAACACAAATACTTTACATTACAAATAAAACAGTACAAAAACAGATAATTCTTATAGATATAAGAAAAAAATATTTTTTTGTTTTGAAATAAATAAAGATACAGTATTTAAATTTAAGATAGTAACTAAATTTGATGACTTCTACATTTTTCATGATTCTTGGGATATTCTAAGTATTTTTAATGTGGAAATTAAAATATTTAATTCTTTAATTAAGTTGAGCATTTGTTTTTTATATGTGTTTTATATATATCTTTAATTAATTATAGGGAAATTAGTAAGAATCTCATTCTGATATTAGATAAAAGGAAGTAACTTTTGTCTTAACTTAAAAAATATAGAGAGTTGCTTCCCTTTGTTTTTAAATTAAAAAAAATTAAATTCCGTTTTATTTAAAAAAAATTAAACTCTGTTTTATTTTGAATGTATAATATGGAATCCACTATCACGCACATTGTACGTATTAGATGTTTATAATCAAGCGTTTCCAGGCCTATATTTATAGAAACTTTTTTATTAGTTACACGTATAGAACATAATTTCGAAGTTATTCCATCGATTTTCCAAACATCCTGTATTGCACTGACACTTATTATCCACACTGGGCTTCGAACTAGCAGGTCAAAATAATTGGCATTCTTTGAGAATAGATATTTTTGAGCCATTAATTTGAGCTAGGATTTTTCTTTTTCAAGTTGAGCCGGAATTTTTTTTCACCTTTTCAGTCAACTATATTTTTGGTTGCTCAAGTGAAATACTTCTTTTTTTTTTGCAATCAACCAAAACAAGGTTGCTATTTGAGCTCAATGTGTTTCAGAGAAAGATGACTGATAAAAAAGGAGTTGACTCTTCAGCTCTTTACCTTGAAGGAGGCAAGATTGTAGTACTTTGGAAATATAGTTAAAGGAAGAAAATTTCAGCATTTATAGGTCAATCCTCCACTCTATAATAAATACCAATGTGTATTTATTTGTATATTTATATATATATATATATATATATATATATATATATATATATATATATATATATATATATGGAAAGATATATATATATATATATATATATATATATATATATATATATAAAACAATATTTATAAATAAATACTCAATTATTTATTACCTACAGACACTAGCGTTTCAGGCTTTTTGTTTTCATCAGTGTAGGAAGTTACAATTTCAGATGCTTGGAAGGTGCGAACCCAGTTCACAGAGTCAGCCAAGACTCCATAAGCAGTCGCCCTATCCTCACGGCCACTGGTAACTGTCACGGTATTAAGGGAAATTAAGACCTGTATGTGCCTAGAAACGGCCAACAGACAGAAGACTTATCGAGAGGGTTCAACACACAAATTCGGAACTTTGCTTTAAAGCTAAGTGATAGTTTATTTTAAACATCCCGAGAGTGTTCGAATTTAATTTCTTAAAGGGGCTTTATATTTATATATATATATATATATGATTATTTTTATTCATACAGACATGTACAAAGTCTGCAACACTGGCACGTCCATGTTATCGATCGGATTTTAATTCTGCCTGATGAGATCTCAGTTTCCAACAGCTGTTGATCGATAACATCGACATGCCAGTGTCGCAGATTTTGCACATGTCTGTATAAATAAAAATGTACTTCTATCCTGTCACACAGTCATTAGCAAGTAAAATACAGGCCTTTTTCTAGCCCCCAGACGAAACCATTTTAAGTTGGGAGGGGAAGTGAGTAAGTGTGTAAGCAAATAGCTAGTCAGACCAGCACTTCAAACTTTACCCCGCCACCTGAAATGAATCCCGAAAGAAATCTTTCACTCGATAATAAAAAGTCAACAGTGAGTGTTTTTTTTTCTTCTTTAGATCATCAGAAATTACAGTTAAATTACTGACATAATTCTAAGATTTTATATGAATATTTTAGCAATATATCCAGATAAATAGCGAATGCGAACACTGGTGAAGCATATTTTTTCCCCTTTTATTACAGAGGGTGTATACTAGGATGTTACATATTAAGGTAGCCTTGAAGGACAAGGGAAGGAAGCATTGGGTGAAACTGCCACCACCCCCCAAGATGCCACCCAGGGAATTGTTAATAAAATTCAGAAATCTTTTTGCAATCTAACAATATTTGGTACAAATAAACCTTCAGTCTATGTCTGACTTGTCCATCAAGTTTCAGTCATGAATGTTCAACAGTCTTTGTTTTATTGCTGCTTAATGATATGTAGGGACACTTTAGTGATCGTCTCATCGATACTGAATGGGCTTCACACTCACCAGACCTTCAACCCCCAATCTCCCTGATTTTTATCTGTGGGGTTTATCAAAACAATCAGCAGACTATTCTTGAACTGAAAAATGGCCATCACAGCTAAAATCAGGGCAATAAAAGAAAGACTGTTGGACATTCATGACTGAAACTTGGTGGACAAGTCAGACATTGAACAATGATAAAACAATTGTGCGGTCACCCAAAACAAGGCTAAGATTTCTATTTCAGCACAATGAGAAAGGCCATCATCATAATAATAATAATAACAAGCTGCGCATGTGACTCAATGTGGCGAGTGTAAAATGCAATAAATTTGAGCAATTTGGGGCATTTTTGCTCTCATTGTACCCCTTGGGGGCGCGAAACAGAATTTTTCTGAGGTCAAAGATGCTCATTTTATATCCAGAACAATTGCCTCTACATTTTGGCCAAGTTTCAGAAAAATTGAATGGATGGATCAAACGTTATGGGTGAAAAGGGTCATTTTTTGCCATTTTGGGGGCTTTTGACCCCCTGGGGGCGCGAACCAGATTTTTTCCAAGGTCAGCGATACTTATTTTCTATTAGGAACAATCGCCTCCACATTTTGGCCAAGTTTCAGAGAAATTGAATGGATGGATGAAAAGTTATGGGGCAAAAAATGTCAGTTTTTGCCCTTTTGGGGGCCTTTTGACCCCCTGGGGAACTAACCAGATTTTTTTTCAAAAATCGGAGAATGTCACTTTCTAACCTGACCAAAGTTACAACTTCATGCAAAATTTCAGAGAAATTCAATGGATGGTTGCGGAGAAAAATCTGGACGGACGGACGGAAATGCCTCAAAATATAAGTCCCCCGATTTTATATATGATGTTGCTGTTACTATTTCAATGTCTTACAGTTTACATAGATGCTGCTACTTCAACGTTTTATAGCTTACACATATACGCACACATGAAATAAACATATACATCAATTTATCATTAATATCATACTCATCAGTGCTACTGCTGCTGCTTCATTCTATGCATATATATATATATATATATATATATATAACATTAATGTGCATATATTAAATGCTTATATTATTTAGAACTCAACATTGTCAGAATGAGGTTCTATGAATCCATCCTTTCAGACATTACCTCTCCTTCGGGAGTGGAGGTGGTTATTGTTAATCGCCTTAGGCATTCATATCGGGGAATGCAGACGGGTCTGTTCTCAGCTATTTTATATCTAATTAGAGTACTTACTCAGTGGAACTTCCACCCCTTTCCGACCTTGTGCCGCACTTTGCTGCTGTGGGTAGCACATAGAAAAGGATCCTCCTCCTCCTCATTATCATCATCATCATCAGGAGGCGGAGGAGGAGGAGAAAGAGGTCTTTCTTTGCGTAAAGTAAAAGCACTGGTCCCAATCACCTCATTGGGTTGGCGCCAGGAAGGGCAACCGGTCTATAAAAATCTTTCTTCAACTAAGGAAATTACTTTCAAAGAAAACCTATCGCATTTCAGGTTATATACTTTAAAGACCTGGCCAGAAATAGGGTAGTTTGGAATTTCTATAAGCCGTCCAACACATGCCAGCATTAAACTGAGTATTGATTTACTCCTCTCCAGGAGTTAGGCACAAGGCCAGTTTTTATTTTACTCCCACAAGTAAGATGTGACCCAAGGTCGGGTCGGGAAAGTGGGATTTAAAAATTGCCTGGGCAGCCCGTCAGCATTCCCCGGTAGGGGCGCCTCAGGCAGTAAGCAATAAACTTACTCCTCCCCAAAGAGGGGAGGCGAAGCCTTGAAGGTTGGACCTCCTAGAACTGCACAGGACAGACCCATAGACCGGCGTAAATCAAGCCCCGAAGGCCAAGACAATACCAGTTTATGGGGTGTAGTATCCATCAGAACAGATACTACACTTTGATCTTAGCCAAAAGGCCAAGAAGCAGAGAAATAGCATTAAAATAGAGTAGATAGGGGACCTTGGGTTTACTTTCGGCAGCCTCGTAACTCTCGCTTCCCTTATTTTGTCCTTTAGTCCTCACATTCCATGAGCGATGTTTCTGACAAAGGAGGAAGAATTGCTGTTTTCTGGGTCGGAATATATCCATCTAACACTTATCATTGGCTAGTTTTTTTTACCTTGAAGTAGTACTTTTTTTAGTTACATCAAGAGGCTTGATGCCTTGTCTGAAGGGATTTCCATTAAAAAAAAAAACGAATATGATGATAATGATGATGGTGGTGATGATGATGAACGCCAATTTTGCTAAACAAAGGAAATCATAAGCTGTTAAAATCCATTAAACCGAAGTGATGATGATGATAATCATCATCATCATCATGGTGGTGGTGGTGGTGGTGTATAGCAGCCTCTTTGTGATGAGTGGGTGGGAGAGGGCTTGCTTTTGTAATAGAACTCTATTATTAGCCAAATTTCCTTTGGGGTCCATTTCTTCCTCTCCATGGTCTTTGGTTTGTGCTGATCATATTTATTGACCTGTATTTAGATCTTTAGAGTGAATCAAAGTTTAGAAGAATAAAAAGTAAGGCTTCGTTATTTGTCGAAGATACATAATCAGATTTACGCACAGATTCTTTAGACTTTGTAGGCAATCACCTCTAGATGGCGGCTCAATAAAAGCGCTGGTCCCCATCACTGCACTGGGTTGGCATCAAGAAGGGCACCCGGCCTCTAAAAATCTTGCCTCAACTAGTAAAAGTAAATTCGTATGAATCAGAATGGTGTAACTTTGGTTCTGTTGTCGGCATTGTTGCAGGAGAGACCACGTAATAGTTGCCAACATCCCTAAGTGAAAGTGATTATATGTAATCGACTGGATTCGAACTTGGCACACCCAGGTCGTCAGTCCGTGTCGTTAAGGAAATGACTTCCAAACAAAATCTATCGCATTTCGGGTTATGAAGTTTAAATACTTAGGCAGAGATAGGTTGTATTGGAAATCAATTTCTAAAAGTCGTCCAACACATACCAGCATGTAAAACAGAGGGTAAAAATAATAATAATAATAATGATGATGATGATGATGATGATGATGATGATGATGATGATGATGATGATGATGATGATGATGCTCTTCTTCTTCGGTTGGACGAATTTGACTCTTGTACAAATACAAATGCCAGTGTTGGACACGCCAAAGGTGATAAGTCATAGAATGAACAAACCATTTTGGGTGCATTTTTAGCAACACTTGAAATATATTCGTTCCACTTGAGATTAGAAATTTTGAAAAGAAGAAAATTCATTCTGTTTTTATTTTCTTTTTTGGGGGGGGGGGGGGGGCAAAAATTAAGACCAATTATCATCCACCTTCTAAAAACTCTGTTACAAAGTTGTTTTTATTTGTTTTTCTTTGTTTTTTATCTTTGTTTTTTTTTTCAAAATATTTGTTTAGTTTTTTATTAGCTAGCTCGGTGCTGTCTTGAAAAATTGAGGAAACCAAGAAACTCGTTCTCCCACCCCTGGACACTATGTTACTAGTTTTAGTCTTACTTTTTACTCTCTATCAGTGACGGGACGATTCCAATATTTTTCCCGACTTTGATATAATTACCGATTCTGTTCTAAATTACCGATTCCGATTCTAACATCGCTTAAAAAGTAGAATTTCATTTTTTTTTTGGGGAGGGGATTTAGTTGAACATCCTCATCTACTTTTAAATGTCGACATAATTTTCTTTTTAATTTGAAAAACTTCGTAATATTTTCCCTTTATGTATTGTATCCACGATTTTGATAAACTAATTGTGAGATTTTCATTTATATTTTTCACTTGTCCCATTTTTTTCCTATTTATCAACTTGTGCCATTTTTACCTGTGCCAATTTTACGGGTCCATTTTTTTCGGTGCCATTTTTACCTATATTCTTTATTATTATCTATAAATTTTAGTTTTACTGGTAGTTTAAAATCAACAAATATTTATTATTTTATCATTAGTACCAGCAATGGAAAATTAAATTTAAACAAAAAAAAAAAACAAATATTCAAAGAATCGTTTTTGTGAATCGAAAATTAGGATAAAATTATTCTGATTCTTATACTCAAAAAGTTCCAATTTCTTCGGATGACGATTAATCGTCCTAACACTACTTTCTATAATTATAAATATTTAAAATATTTGTTTAGTTTATTATTAACTAGTTAGGTGTGGTCGGGAAAAATTGAGGAACCCAAGAAACTCCTTCTCCCACCCTTGAACTTCACGTTACTATTTTTATTCTTACTTTTTACTTTTTATAATTATTAATATTCAAAATTATTAATCAAAGAAAGTCAAACGTTTTTTTTTTGCGTTTTATGAATGTCTGGTGCCAAATAAATTGATCGATGGCGATTATTCAAAGAATTAATACAAACGGGAAAAGTTTGAACCTAAATATCAGAATTCTCATAGAGTTGGATTGCTCTTCTTGGACAGCACCATTGATCTGAAAGATCCGCAAATACTGGCACAATTCAGACGTGCAAACTCCGTGAGCATACAGGTGTACGTGGTCATCATTGGGTATGGTGTGTTCAAAGGCTGCGTCCAAAGTGTCCCCAACTCATAAAAGTTCATTCATATAAAATCCTACCTACTTATCTCCCTTTCATGTTTGCAAAACAATTTTGCACTCCTGATAAGCGAATCGAAACCATGCGACCTCTCCTATCATGAACATTTTAGGGATGTTGATGTCATAATGGATACCGTTGCAAGACTATGGAATGGCTTTTTTTCCGAGTTTACATAATCACAGATCTATGGTGAGCATTTTAAGAACTAATACCGAAAGGAAAGGTATGAACCTGAAATTTCCACCCAACTATTGATAAAACTCGTGTGCTCAATTAATCGCATATAATGAATTATTTACAACTAGCAGGATCAATGTCTTGGCGTTGTCCGGGAAAATGATGAACCAAAGAAACTCGTTTTGGCAGAGAGATGAAACGATTAAATTCACCATGAAATAATTTTAATTTTTCAAATTAAAAAAAAATTAGTTGAACGTTTTCATTTTTACAAAAATCTTTTTACTTTACTTGCATTTGTCATTAAAACGTTTAAAATAGAATTAAAATAGAATTTTAAAAAAATTGTTTAAAATTTTTTTAGAGTTTATCTGGAATAGGCTAGTTTAATAAAATATTTTGAATTCAATTTCTATCGCAAACCCCAAATAAGCCATTTTTTTAAAATCATTTTTTTTACTTTCTATAATTATAATAAAGTCATTTTAAAAAAATCATTTTTTTACTTTTTATAATTATAAAGTCATTTTTTTAAATCATTTTTTTTACTTTCTTTAATTATAAATGTTCAAGTAATAAATAAAATGAAGTCAAACGTTTTCTTTGCTATTTATGGATGCCCAGCGCCAATGCAGACCTCGCGATATTTATGTAATGCCCCGCACCCCACTCCCCACACACACACCTTAAACAATAATAAAACTATAAATCTGAAAGTTTCAAATCGAATAACCGTGTTGTGTCATGGCCACCAAGAGTTAACTACAGGCCAAGCAACTAACTTCTTGCCCTCCTCTGACGTCATTGTTTACAGGAAATAATACATTTGCACCAAGCTTTCTAATAAAGTAATGGATTTATTATATTCCGTGATCATTAATTAATAAATACTGAAAATTTCATTAAAATTGGTTGATTTCCTGAATTTTGATGGATTATTTAGTGAATGGAGAGTCGAAATGCTTTCTTATTATCACGACGGCCATTGTTTGACACGCAATGCAATGACATCATTTTCGAGCCAGCAGGCCTATAGTTAACTCGCGGTGGTCTCGGTTGTGTACGTTTTCAGCATCCCAAATTCTAGTTTACAAAGCTGGAAAGATAATTTGGGATGCTGAAAGCGTACACATAACAAATTTATTATCGAATAAATATATGATATAAGTGCATATATATACTAGACAAACTATCTCGGCCCGGAGGGTCTAGTCTCTATTAGTAATATATATATTTTATTGCAATTCTATACAGAGTCGGTTTTAATAGAATTTACTATGAACCTACATTATTCTTATTTATTGCAAATTGCTGAAAATCAAGAACTCAGGTGGAATAATTACTATTATTAGATCGCTTGTAAAATGTTACCCTAAAAAACTTGTGTTCGATCTTGTTACAGGGCTTCATTATAAATAAATAAAAAATTGAATAACATTTGTATAATTTTGGTTATTCGGACTACATTTCTCATCTTGAGTGCTATCATCACAACGTTTCGGCCGCTGTAACCTCCGGCCTTCTTCAGGTGTATCTCTTCGAACTCGGGGATATTTCTGTCGAACTTGGGAGTCTGGACGGAATTTCGAACGGAATTTCGAACGGAACCCTTTATTTAATATTCCCGACTTTGAAGAGATACACCTGAAGAAGGCCGGAGGTTACAGCAGCCGAAACGTTGTGATGATAACACTCCAGATGAGAAATGTAGTCCAAATAACCAAAATTATATAAATTATCAATCCTTATCTAAAAAAATCAGAAATATAATATAAAACATGTTTGCTGTTTATGTATATCCGGTTTTAATGCGATTGATTGGTTTACTATAAACTCACATTGTGGACTGAACCCCCTTTGTAAAAATTAAACAATCTAGGTTTCAGAAAATCTTTTTCGTTTTGATAATCTGAAAATTTGATGCTAGATCGATAATAATCCAGAGAAACTGAAAAGAAAATACAAAACCAAAAAATTTGGAATCAACTTAAGTTTTTTTTTTGGTAAAAAAAAAAAAACATAAAAGAAAAAATATTAAACTGTTTCAAAATTCAGAATGAGAAATCGAGTAGAGAGAGACTAATTTTGAGTTTTGACTTTTCATAAATTTAACTGGCTTTGCACACTCACTTTTTTCTGATTCAACCAATCTAACCCGAACTCAACTTACGAAGTGACCCAACTCTTATTACGTTTCTGCCTATCACTCTCACCCTCTCTCACTTGATGTTGTTTGGCACCACCGCTCTTATTTTATATGGAAAAATATAATACACGTGTGGAGTTAATGAATTTATTGCTGGAACTAGAAAAAAGACAATTGGTTAAGAACAAAGTGTAGTATCTGTTCTGACGCTACACTTAGTTTATTCTCTCCTCGGTTAGTGAAGGAGAAGTCCTTCTAGACTAAGGCAATTTAAATTTTTCTTTCCAATCTAGAGGAGCTGGATTTTCCTCACATTAAAAACCGACCTTGTGTCTAACTTTGCCCTCGTGAGGAGGTAAGTAAATAGGAACAAGAATCAGGCACTGCTACTGATTAGATTTGAACAGTAAACGTATAGCTTACACATACATATATACATACACATGAAATAAGCACATACTTCGATATTCGTTGATGGGTCACATTTTTTTCTAGTGTGCTTGAAATTTGATGTTAAATCGATAATAATTTGAAAAACAAATCAATAACAAGAAACTTAGAATCAATTTAAACTCCTTTTTTGGTTAAGAAAAAAATGTTAAACTGTTTCCAAATTGATAATGAGGTATCGGAGACTTACCACAGCTGTCACGAATAACAAGATCCTTTCCTTCCTGAAGAAGGACCACAAGCTGGAAGAATGGATGCTGTAAAAGGCTACTTTGGTGTTGCCTAGTTGTGCTCTCCTGAAAAGAAGACAAAAAAATATATTAATACATCTAATATATAAAATAATGTCAGTCGGATTTTAGAACTTAAACATAAGTAGCATCGTATCTGACACACCGATATTTAATTCTGCCTAACTATTTTGTCTTTTTTCTTCCAGCATGTTCTTTAAAAAAATATTCCAGCTAGGAAGATTGTTACAATAAAGACAATTTTAAATAATGACTCAAATAATGTAGGGGAGGTAAATCTTTGCAGCTTAAATATGACTGATCCTCTTTTACATTATTTGAGTTATTATTCAGCAGATTTTATATCTCTTCTCTTCCTTTTCATAGTTTAACCCTTTCATGCTTATTGTTGTTCCACAGACAACAAATAGAAAAGTTGTCATAAATTATCATAAATTCTGAGTTGACCAATTATATTTATTAATAGAATACAAAAATGTCTTTCGTTTCAGTTTGTTTTAAAAAAATATTCCAGTTAGGAAGATTGTTACAACAAAGACAATTTAAAATAATGACTCAAATAATGTAGGGGAGGTAAATCTTTGCAGCTTAAATGTGACTGATCTCCTTTACATTATTTGAGTTATTATTAAAAAAAAATATTCCAGTTATGAAATGAAGTCAGTTGGATTATTGATGCTAAACCTAAATAACGTTGTGCATGCTGAATTACTATTTGATTGTTACGATTTAATAGATTGAAAACGATCCCTCAGATTCGTTTAGAAAATTATGTTTTGAAATTTTTGAGATGAGGATTGATAATCTGTATTATTTACTTAAATATTTGGTGAGTATAATTTTTGTTAGTTGAGGATAATTGGAAATAGGGTTCAGTCGGGGTGAGCTAGTGTACTCGGATGTCAGCTTGACCTCCTGTGTACCAAAAGCGGACGTGGCGTCACATGATTAAAAGAAGGGGGAGTAAAGAGAGAATCGGGTAGTCAGTTGGAAGTCTAAGGGAAAAACGGACGGGTAGAGATGACTTAAGATCGACAGTAAATTAAAGTGCTAAATATCCGTAGCTTGAGATGCCATTCTCTGCTGCTGGCAGAAGAGAAGGCCACGCCAACATCTCGATAAAATGTTCTTTCTTCAAATTAACGATTTCTTTCTTTCTTCGTTCTGCTGTAAAACATTAATTGCAGGTGCCCCGGTCATGAAGGAGTGGTAACACGAGGCGAGATTGAATAATTGCAGGTGCCCCGGTCATGAAGGAGTGGTGAGACGAAGCGAGATCGAAAGTGCGTTAATGATTGTGATCTGCCTTTGTCATGAGAGTTCATCATTCAAACTCCTCAGTCTAACCTTCACAGATAACATGAATTGGAACAAATACATTGAAGACATTGCCAAGGCTCCCTCTACCGTGCTAGTAAACTCCTTACACCTGACATTATCCTGTATCTCTACAAAGCCACCATCTGCCCATGCATGGAGTATTGTTTGCCACATCTGGGCTGGTGCATCATCTACTAGTCACTCCCTCCTTGACAAGGTCCAAAAAAGAGTCACCAACTTAATAGGTCTCTCACTGTCAACCAAGCTCCAGTCCCTGTCCCATCACTGCAATGTAGCATCCTTGTGCTTGTTTTACAAATACTTCAATGGATTATGCTCTGATGAATTGGCTACTCTGGTGCCCCCTCGATGTAAATTCACTAGACTAATTCGACAATCAACTAAATCCCATTCATTCACTGTGGAGGTCCCCAGATGCCAGAGAGCCTTCTACTCAAATAGCTTCTTTCCTCGTGCTGCTGGCCTCTGGAACTCCCTCCCTGCCCCCGGTTTCCCCGACAGTCCTGACATGCAGAAATTTAAAACTAATGTAAACAGACATCTCGCTGCGCAGATCCCAGCTTAGGTTGACCCCCCCCCACACACATTCTCCCCTTTTCTTTCTTCTCAGTAGCCCCTTACGTCTACAGTGGCGGCCTGCCTTGTTTGGGGTGAACTATGCTAAAAAAAAAAAAAAATAAATAAAATAAAAAAAACAAGGTATGTTTATGAACTCGTATATTTTAATTGATTGTGACTTAGGACAGTTAGACTTATCCTCAGAGGGGAGGGAATGTCACACTACTGTTCTCATATTTGATTTTATTATCACAACGTTTCGGCCGATGTAACCTCCAATGTTGTTCAGGTGCATCTTATCGAACTCAGAAATCCTCACGCCGAACTCGAGAATCCGTACAGAATTATATGACGCTTACGGGTGGAATCACATTGTATTAGATTTGTCACGCTCAAGTTTTAAGTGGTATTTGTTATTTTATCTGTCATGCTTAAGTACGAAATAGATTTTCATATATGTTAACGTACCTCTATAAGCATCAAAATTATGCCACGCTTAAAATTCTTAATATTTACAGATTAAGGTTTTCTTATATTTTTATTCATGGAAAAATAATATGCATGATTATCTAACATATAAAATGAAGTTAGTCGGATTATTGATGTTAAAACTAAATAGTGTTGTGTTTTCTGAATTACGATTTGATTGTTACAATTTAATAGGCTACAAAACGATCACTTAGGATCGTTAAAGAAAATTATGTTTCAGAAACTTTAAAATGAGGATTGATAATTTGTATTATTTGGGTTATTCAGACTACTGTTCTCATCTTGGATGTTATTCTCACAACGTTTCGGCCGATGTAACCTCCAACATTCCTCATGTTCGTCTTGTTGACCTCGGGAATCTTTATGTCAAACTCGGGAATCTGTACAGAATTTCGAATGGAACCTTTTATTTAATCCACGGGGGTATCTTGCTCATGGTTTGTCAGCCATGACTGAGTAGAAATCCTAAGTAATTCGTAATTGTATTCTAAGTATCGCCTGTAGTGAGGATTGAACCTTCAACCTCCAGAAGACTGTCACTTAGAACTGATTATTACTTAGCACTTATATCCGTTGCGCCACGAGTCCTTGCGGAAGAACCAGACGGCTTTCGACGCCTAATCTGTTCTTTCATTTTGGTAGAAATACGACTTCTTGCTGTGAATGTCTTGCAAGAGGGAACTATTTGTTTTTGTTTTGTTTATTTTGTTTCTTCTTTCTGTTGATTATTTTAACGAAAAAACGTTCGATGGAGAAATCGAGTCACTAATTGTGTTTCATAGTATATTTCGAGGTAAGACCTCTTTATCAAATCTTTAACTCGTGTGAACTTAAACACTAATTGGGGAGTTTTCTAGATCTGTTAGACGATCCATAAAGTTAAATAAAAAAAAAAAGAAAACATCTCGTATTGAATTCATTCTAAAAACATTAAGGTAAAAAAAAAGACAGAATAAAAAGAAGTGAAACGTACGTATAAATGGCGGGAAAGTAAAGAAAATAGAGAAAAAATTAAAATCAATTACCGGCTTTTAGCGCACATTATACAGTTTATTTATAATATTATATAAGTTAAAGCGTCATTCTGCACCAAGTGAAAAGGTCATATTTATGATGTTATATTCTGAAGAAATCATATTTAATAAGATGATGTAGTTTGCTTAAAGCATTGTGTGTAATATGTTTCTAGGGGAATCGGAGAAGGCTGGGAGGTGACGATGGTAAATGACACGGACGGACAACCTGGGTGTGCAAAGTTCGAATCCAGTTCGTTCCATAGAAACACTTTCACTTAGGATGCTGGCAACCTCCCTCACGATATCTTTCTAGAAATAATTTTAACAAGAAAAATATCAGGGAAACCAATGCCAACAATAGTATCATCTGCTTTATAAGAAGGAATTACTAGAAGGAATTACTAAAAGGCTATCAAACTGCAAGAAGTAGAATATGCTGGTGTTGAGAAGGAGGACAAAAACGAAGTCATTTTTTGTTTTGTTTTAGTAAATCTTGCTTGATTTAGTCACCACTTCTACATAGTGATCTAATGTGTGTAACCGTGTTTCATAGTAGATTTCGAGGTAAGACCTCTTTATCAAATCTTTAACTCGTGTGAACTTAAACACTGGTCATATTGTTTTGCATTGCATTACTGCAGTAAATGTGACAGTGACCCCGCAGCAAATAGACTTTCAGATATCTTGTAGATATTTATCTACCTCCACTATGGGAAAATTTGACACAAGGCTGGGAGATGGGGATTCAAAAGGTAACACAGAAGAAGTGTATGCTCTCTCGAGGAGTCTTGTCGGCATTCTTTGGTAGGAGTGCCTCAGTCGATTAGCAATAATAACCCCTTCTCAAAGAGAGATGGTAAAGCCTGGGCGGGTGGACCTCCTACAATTGTACAGAACCATACTTCAGCTCGACAGATGCAAGGTCATCACTCACTCAAAAATGACTCAGTCTTTCTTGGACTGATTGTTGAGAACATATCCTCGACTTGTATGAACAAAACTTGGATTAGATATAGACGATGGTCCTGTTTTGGGATGTATCAAGAGCCACGCTAGCAATTAAAATAGGCAAACCTGTCGTTTCCCGACCCCTGTAATTTTATCTGAAAGACAATATGCAGTAGTTTAAGTTGGAATAAAAAAAAATAAGCCGAACAGAAAAAAAAAGTAACGTCTGCTGGAAAAGTACGTCTGTGGTCCCAGAGGTACAGGCACGGGCTGGGAGGTCTCATATTGCAATTAAGGCTCTTCTGGAGAAAGAAACTGGACTCTTCTGGTCGCAGTGTGTGAGTGTGCATTGTGTATGTTTCACCATCAATTGATCGATGAATCAAAGAAGAAGATATTTTATAAGTATGTTTTTTTTTCTTTTTTGTTTGTGTTTTAAAACGAATCAAAATCCCTTCTTAAAATCGAAAAAAAAAAAATTTTTATTTTCGATATTTTTTATTTTCGATATTTTATTTATTTTGGACATTTTATTTTGTGTTTTGTATATTTTATTCATTTTCGATATTTTATTCATTTTGGATATTTTACTTATTTTTGATATTTTATTTTATTTTGTATATTTTATTTATTTTAGACATTTTATTTCATTTTGGATATTTTATTTATTTTGGATATTTTACTTATTTTGGATATTTTATTTATCTTTGATATTCTATTTTGTTTTGGATATTTTATTTATTTTGGATATTTTATTTTGTTTTGGGATATTTTTTTAATATTTTATTTATTTGGGATATTTTATTTCATTTTGAACATTTCATTTAGGATATTTTATTTATTTTGTATCTTTTATTTTTTTTATAACGTCTCAGTTGAAAACATTATAGATAGAAGAAGGAGCTTTTTCCAAAGAACTTTCCACATTTCTGTGGAACTGCTTCCCTGCAGGCTACATGATGGCCATCTTCAGGAAGCATGGTCCTGACAACATTCCACTCTAGTCATTGTACTTAAGAATCTGCGTCCAGTACTTGCACCTGATCATCTTCATCATATTCGGTTTAACGTCTGTTTTACATGCTGGTATACGTTGGACATCTTTTAGAAATTGACTTTCAAACTAATCTATCTCTGGCCAGGTCTTTATATATTCCTCTTTCTTTCAAGTTAATTCTTATAACTTCCTTCCATGTGGCTTCCCCTGTGAACTGACCCTGCTACCTCAACTGTTCTACATCTACTAACCTAAGAACTCTCATCCATTATTTCAATGTGGCCATACTATCAAAGTCTGCTGTTCTGCATACATCTCTCTATACTGTTCAGACCCATTCTTCCTCTGAGGTCATCAGATCTAAATCCATATATATATATATGTGTGTGTGTGTGTGTTTGAGAGGCGAAGACAGTTATTTCTCCATATCACATCACTTCAGTGTGACTAGATGTGGTGAGTGTTTACACGCTGAAATTCAAACCATCATCCCTAAATCTGAATATATCATTGAAGAAGAGAAACATGCAGCATCTATTATCAACAATTAAATTATTCTAAATAAAACTTAGTTACAATTAAGACCCATATAAACATACAGTCTGCCCCTGTTGATTAGGCACTTTCTCTAAAAGGGACGCTTGAGTGAATTCACCAGATGTTACAGTGATCTTTAAACTCCATTCTTCGATTTGTATTCATTTCGTGAGTCGCTGATGATTTGAATAGGCTATAACAACTTTTTTAACAACAATAAAAGGTCAATCTATTTCAATGAAACCATGGTACGTCTCTGACGTTTTTAGATAAATAATTTTAATATACACATATGTATATATGATAAATGAAATGATAAAATAATCCGACGGTATGAATTAAAAAAGAAGAGCAGAAGACCTAAGACTCAACGTTTCGCCCAACTGTTGTATGGGCTTTTTCAAGAGCAAGAAAATGCTAAAAGTGGCAAAGTCTCATTCTTTGCCACTTTTAGCATTTTTTCGCTCTTGAAAAAGCCCATACAACAGTTGGGCGAAACGTTGAGTCTTAGGTCTTCTGTTGTTCCTTTTTAATACATATATATATATATATATATATATATATATATATATATATATATATATATATATATATATACACACATGTTATTTAAGGTAAAATAAATTCAGATTTTGACATTGTTGACATCTCTCAGATCTGAATTCATGTGTATTTTATGAAAAAAATATTGATTAAGATAACCTCGACGTTTGGGTCGAGTTAAAATATCAATTTTATTTCCAGTGTTTTCTGATTCCATTCAAATGTAAGATTTATTGGAAAGTTCACACATCAGAATTATTAATTTTTGATCTTGTAAAACAGTTGTGTGGCGATTATTAACATAGAAGTGTGCCCATGTCATCAAGACTGACAGCATACTTTATATAAGTGACAGGCATGGTCACCCGGCGTTGCCCAGGAGTTATTGACAACAAAATAGAAATGGTAAAATGTGTGTCGAACATCTTATAAAACGTCTCTCTCTCTCTCTCCTCCTTTCTCTCCATCACCTTCTCTTCCCTCTCCTTGCCTCCTCCTTCCCTTCTCCTCCTGTCTCCCCTTGCAATGTCTCTGTCTCCTCCTCCTCCTCTCTATTCGCCCTCTCTCCCCATCTCCACTCCCTCTTGCTCCTCCTCTCCTATCTCTCCCTTTATCACATCCCCTCTCTCTTTGTCAGGCAATTAGAAAAAAAATGGTTGATGGATTACTACATAATAACATTAAAAAGTCCCTCTAAATGTCGACCCCCTAACTAATTCTCTTCCTCGTGAACCCCTGAAGAATGAATATTTAAAAAAATGTGCCTATATTTTGCTCGAAGCAATGGCAACAATTAATATATCAGCTGAATTGTGAATGAGTCTTGTGTAGTTTTTTACTTTGAGTTGGACTCACGAATAAGCACACAATTTTCCTTGATATAATATACTAGAAAAAGCTGCGACCCATTGGCTCACCCATTGCGTTAGATAAGGCGACCGGCAATAAACCAACCTCCTCCCGAAGGAGAAGGTAATGCCTGGGAGGATAGTCTCCTAGGACTGAACCATACCTAATTCAGACAAAAAGGTCAGTCACCTTACGAACAAGACCCCAGAATCCGAATATGCCAAGCACTCCCTGGCTGATATGAAAATAAGTCCTTTATTTACGTGTCTCCCATGGCAGCAAGATGCGACACAAGGTCAGTTTAATGCGGGGGTGGGAAACTAACTCATACCCCCCCCCCCCTGAAAGAGAAGGTTATGCTTGGGACAATGAGCTCCTATGACAAAATCGAACAGAATCTCATTTTGACAAAGGATCTGCAGCACAGACAGTCCCTAGGTTGTCAGATTGGTGCAAAAAAATTTCCCCAAATAGTGTGCAAAAAAGGTGAGTTAGCAATGCTCTTAAAAAAAAAAAAGACAAAATTCAAAATTACCGTCTTTCTACTCGCTAGATCTTCTCTGCCTCCCTGTTTAACTAAGGGTTTTGCTTGTGGTTATATTGGACTATTCCAATATTTTTATTGTTTCATTTCTTTACTACTTTTGGCTGTTGAGAGAGAGAGAGACAAACAGACAGACAGACAGACGGACAGACAGACAGCAGATAGACAGAAAGAGTAGATAGACACTGTGTAAAATAATAACGGAAGGGGGGAGGTTCAAACAACATAGAGTGAGAGAGGGTGAGAGTAATAGACTCAAACTTAGTAAGAAATGGCTGACTTAGTTAGTAAATTGCAAATTACGGCTAATTAAAACAAGTAAAATGGATTAAAAAAAAACATAACTCAATCCCCAAACCAAGGAACATTTTAACATGTATTTTGCGTGATTAACTTATTTAGAAAAAAAAACTCCAGGGAAACAAACGTTGATTGACTCAGCTATAGTATAATAATAATAACAAGCCGCGCGTGCGTGGTCCCCCTCTATATGTGACTCGATGTGGCGAGTGTAAAATGCAATAAATTTGGGCAATTTGGGGCATTTTTGACCTCCCTTTGACCACCTGGGGGTGCGAACCAGAATTTTTCTGAGGTCAAAGATGCTCATTTTATATCCAGAACAATTGCCTCCACATTTTAGCCAAGTTTCAAAGAAATTGAATGGATGGATGAAAAGTTATGGGGCAAAAAAATGTCATTTTTTGCCATTTCGGGGCCTTTTGACCCCCTGGGGGGGGGGGCTGACCAGATGTTTTTTCAAAAATCGGAGAATGTCACTTTCTAACCTGACCAAAGTTACAACTTCATGCAAAATTTCAGAGAAATTCAATGGATGGTTGCAGAGAAAAACCCGGACAGACGGACGGACATGCCTCAAAACATAAGTCCCCCGATTTTATAAATCGGAGGAACTAATGATAATAATAATAATAATGATTGTAGGAGCACTAGAAGAAAAGACTGGGAAGATGAGAGAACCGAGGAAGGAGAACACTGACCAGACCTCCACTGGACGAATGCGAGAGTACTGGAACCGTAGGAAGGTTTATTGCCATCCAAATCCCAGAAGAGACCAATGGTCATTGCCAGCAAGAAATCAGTGGTAAACAACTGTTGCAATACCGCAAGATCATTTGTGGTGGGTATCGAAAAGACATGGAGATCACTGGAAATCTGGGGAGGCTTATTGTCACTCAGACTCCAGGGAACACTACTGGTTGTTGTCGTGAACAATCACTGATGATGACTGGTGTGAGAACTCCTAGTGAGTAATAATAATAAGATCTTCTTCCTCTTCACAGTCTGAATCTCACTGCATTCTTTCTTACAGCTATTTTGACGTCATGCAATGTGGAGGTTTAAATTTCCGAAAAATTTGGAGATTTCTGAATAAGTAGAATCCTATTTATCTATTTGGAAAAATAATGTCATATTTAAATCCTATACTTTAAAAAACGTATTAAATTATAGATTTACTATCAGTAGCTGAATTTGCTGCCGATTACCAAAATGGCGTCCATTTTTTATTTTTATTTGCTGCTGATAATAAACATGGCACCCATCTGAAAAATAGTCCTAGTCGGATAAATTAATTTTGGAAAGAAACCAAAGAAAAGAACAGTTTTCTATAATGAAGAAAGGAAGATAAAAACGAAAAAAAAAAAACACCTGGCTAGTCAAAAGCAAATAGCTATTTGTCAGATGCATTGTTATGTGGGGCTGACATTTAAAATCCGAAAAGATGACTTTATATGTTTGAAAAAGAAGAAGAAGAAGAAGAAGAGGATAAACACTGAATATTTCATTAAGATCAGATAATTCTCTGATTTTTGGTAGAGATATTGGTGCAACTATATATAAATGTACGAGTGAAATATGTCAGTTCAAAATAAATTAACAGGAACACTTTTTGATATACATACGCATCAGGCAAAAATAGATATCTACACCAAAAATTAGGGAAAATTATCGAGTAGAATCTTAAAAAAAAAAATAGAAATCAGTTTTATCGTATTTTTCCATTCCATTGCACCAAGCGCAAATAATTATGAAGAGTTACAGAAAACAGAGGAGATAAGTAAGTCTGTCATTTCGCAAATGATAAATCAATGAAGAATCTGAAAAATATGATAAAACTGATTTCTAGTTTGAATTAAAATTCGACTCGATAATTTTCCCTAATTTTTGGTGTAGATAACTACTTTTGTCTGATACGTAAGTATTGATTTACTCCTCTTCAGGAGTTAGGCACAAGCCCAGTTTTTATCTTACTCCCACAAGTAAGATGTGACCCAAGGTCGGGTCGGGAAAGTGTGGTTTAAAAATTGCCTGGGTAGCCCCGTCGGCATTCCTCGGTAGGGGTGCCTCATGCAGTAAGCAATAAACTTACTCCTCCCCAAAGAGGGGAGGCGAAGCCTGGGAGGGTGGACCTCCTAGAACTGCACAGGACAGACCCATAGACCGGCGTAAATCAAGCCCCGAAGGCCAAGACAATACCAGTCTATGGAGTGCAGTATCCATCGAAACAGATACTACACTTTGATCTTAGCCAAAAGGCCAAGAAGTGTCTGATACGTAAGTTTTATTTACTCCTCTCCAGAGGTTAGGCACAAGGCCAATTTTATCCTACTCCCACAAGTAAGATGTGACCCAAGGTCAGGCCGGAAAGTGGGGGTTGAAAAGCCAGCGCCCGAGAGGTGAGCACTCTGACCATCAAAAATTGCCTGGGCAGCCCCGTCGGCATTCCCCGGTAGGGGCGCCTCAAGCAGTAAGCAATTAACTTACTCCTCCCCAAAGAGGGGAGGCAAAGCCTGGGAGGGTGGACCTCCTAGAACTGCACAGGACAGACCCATAGACCGGCGTAAATCAAGTCCCGAAGGACAAGACAATACCAGTCTATGGGGTGCAGTATCCATCGGAACAGATACTACACTTTGATCTTAGCCAAAAGGCCAAGAAGTGTCTGATATGTAAGTATATCAAAGAATTTTCCTGTTCATTTATTTTTGACTGACATATTTCATCTGTACATTTATATATTGTTGCACCGGGATATCTATTTTTTTTATTTAAAAAACAAATTACTTTCACATTCATTGGCTGAACTTATTTCAATCGGTTTCCATAAAGAAAATATATAAAATACTAGCTGGCTTTGCGGGTCTACAATTTAAAATGTTACTGGACGCACCAGCCGCACATCTGATAATCAAAATTAAAAGACGTGCTAGTAACCTCAATAGACCAAGCTTCCATATTGTGTTGTGACTAGAGGTTCCTCCCACATGCAGTAGTTGATTCATTGACCAATCGTAACATAGTAGAAATATGTGGAAGATCTATGATTGGTTAGCCAATCAGAATAGTCGTCTCAAGTAAAAATTAATTTATACATATACTAGCTGACTTTGCCAGCTCGCTATCTCTTAGCAAAGTTCGTTACTTGAAATTCTTAAAACCAAAATTTTAAATAATAAACATGTTATTCATGAGTTTCCCAAAAAGTCACCAAAAAGACACCAAAATAAAAAAGTTACCTCAAAAATAACAAAATAAAAATAAAAAGTCACCAAAAGAGGAAAGTCACAAAATAAAACAAAAAGTCACAAAGTCACCAAAAAGTCACAAAATAAAACGAAAAGGCACAAACTAACCAAAAAGTCACAAAATAAAACAAAAATCACTAAGTCACCAAAAAGTCACAAAATAAAACGAAAAGTCACAAAATCACCAAAAAGTCACAAAACAAAACAAAAGTTACAAAGTAACCAAAAAGTCACAAAATAAAACAAAAAGTCACAAAGTCACCAACAAGTCACAAAATAAAACAAAAAGTTACAAAGTAACCAAAAAGTCACAAAATAAAGCGAAAAGTCACAATGCCATAAAAAAGTCACAACATAAAACAAAATAAAACACAGTCACCAAAAAGTCACAGAATAAAACAAAATGTCATCATGTCATAAAAAAGTCACAAAATAAAACAAAAAGTCACACAATATCTGATATTTATCATTTACTTTTATATATTAAATAGCTGGATTCGCCGGCTCTCTACTGCTTTGCAAAGGTCACTACGTAAAATACTTGAAACAAAGTCTTAAATAATAACCATTTCATTAATAACTTTGTTGTAAACACGAAACAGAAGAGTCACATTTATTCACATAGATGGATAAACATTAACATTTTGATAATATCGATACAAATTTATTTAACAAATTTATTTAATAAATTTATTATAACTTTGTAAATAAAGGAAACAAAAGAAGAAATCAATTTGCCTGAACGATGGTGTGTGGGGGGGATTTGTTTTTAACTTAGAAATAGATCGCAACTTCAGTTCCCCTTAAATAAAAACGAGGAAACGAACAGTTGAACGCAAATACTAAACTTTTGTCCACGAAATAAAACAATTTGCTTGAACAGAACTATTTGTTATATTTCAATTAAAGCAATCACTTAATTAAAAAAACAAATTTGATAAAGGGAAGATTTCCCGAAATATTAAATAAATGATTTTTAATAATCATCCAGACAACACACAAACAGGCAACACCACACTTGCTCTTATGTAAGATTTTAAAGAAAAATAAATGGTAAGTCCGATTTCGATTTATTATTTTTGTTCCTTTCAGCTTACATCTTACCCGGCACTTTGCATTGCCATCAGCCTTTTAAAAACATACTACTACTATTCCCAGCAATGCTTCAAGCAAACTACCAGTCTCTATTAATAATAATTAGTTAGTAAAATGTCTTTTTTCAAAACCAATATGCAAATTAGTTAACCTTGCGACTGACAGCACATATACATAAGCAGTATATAAAACAGATGGCGCCGTGACCAAAGAAAGAAGAAATCAATTTGCCTTTCTACTTACAATTTAGAAACAGATCGCAATTTATTTCAAATCAAGTTGGTCTCTCTAAAGAAACATTTGAACATAAATGTTAAAAAATTGTCCAGCAAATAAAACAATATTGCTAAACAGAACTATTTGTTGTATTAGAATTAAAACAATCATTGAATTAAAAAAATAATAATAACAAATAATAGTTAATTAATAAAATGTCTTTTTTCAAAACAATATGCAAATTAGTCAACCTTGCGACCGATATCGCATATACATAAACGGTCTATAAAAAAGATGGCGCGTCTATTGCGTAAAGATGAACTAACTTGAAATCAGGCGTTTTGACTGTACCGTTCGTGCGAGAAATGGAATCAACTTTCGCATTTCTTCATTTAAATATCACCATTAGCAGAGTCGAAATAATTGTTCTATAATGAATCTCCAAGAGAAACTTGCTTATAGCTTTAAACATAAACAATGCAATCAATATTAAATCAATAAACATCTTATATTTCGATCGCTAGATTATTGGTGTATAACTAAAAAAAAAAAAAATACAAATACAAAAGGTTTTTAATGATTTCTTTTTTTGTTTCGTTTTTTATTATTTCGAAAAAGGGCAAGCTATTGGACGATCAGCCCTCTCAAATGTCAGGCTGTCTGTACTGGGTGTACGCCAAGAAGGCGGGATGAGATCATTGGAGAAACGTTTTTGATGATAAGTGATCTGTGAAAATATTCTTGACCACTCGACAAAAAGTTCAGTAGGAATTTGTTCATACTGAAATCTGTGTGACATTTACAGGCGAAAAAAAGGTTAACGATTGAGGAAGAAATTAGGTTTTTAAAAATAAAATGAAAAATGGAAAGATTATCATTAGATATTAAAATGTATATGACACACACACACCCCCACACACACATATATATATATATATATAAGTACAAATTTTTATTTATACAAACATTATTGGTTACATATGTGCATACATGTTTCGGTTGTACTTTTCCAAGAAAGTCAACCTCATCAGACCAAGAATTTTTCAGGAATGGATCCATTCCTGAAAAATTCTTGGTCTGATGAGGTTGACTTTCTTGGAAAAGTACAACCGAAACATGTATGCACATATGTAACCAATAATGTTTGTATAAATAAAAATTTGTACTTATAAACAGCTCTACTTGGTATTGAGCACTTTTTATAAACACTTGAGTTTCTACGGATTTACATTTACAGAAACTAATACAATACATGTACGATATATATATATATATATATATATATATATATATATATATATAAATTAATAAATGCGAGAAACAACAAAAAATAATTTAGAATTTAGTCTGTGGAATTAGTTTCGTAAATAAATTTAACATAAAATGATCCTCCATTTTCGAGCATTTCTAGGGTTTTATGGCAGTTAACCATTTTTTGCTATTGGAGATGAATTCTGTACGTTATTGTTTTGGGGCGATTGCGTGTGGTTTTACGACCTTGCAACTCGAACTTAGGATTAGTGTTAAACATATATTAGTTAACTGTCCTAATAATTTAGAATGGCCGTAAAAAGAAGAATCTCATTTTTTTAGCCGAGTGTGTTAATCTACACATTTACCAAAGTTTGTTGTTAAAATTTTGGAATTCTCCGAGTAAATTTTATTTTTTAATTAACGGCCACCAATCCAAATTAATTGCTGGCCAGAGGGCAGGTAGGTTTTGCTAGTATATATATATATATATATATATATATATATATATATATATATATATATATATATATATATATATATATATATATATATATATTATAATATGAAATGAAGTAATAAAATAAGGTGTCAATCAAATTTTATTAGAATTCAAAGTTCATGCAAAGCATCCTTAAGTCCTTAGCTCATGAGTTTTCAAAGATAATTCTTCTCTTCAGAGGACCATTACCGCAGTTATACTACTACAGGCAATAAAATTACGCTTTGAAAATATATAAAATTATATACACAAATACATAAAAATACATAACATCAAACATATCAATCCAAAAACATACTTTTGTTGAATCCATACAGTCCATCCAAGTCATACAAGTTGAGAAGCATAATCAGGAAGGACATTACTCCAAGATACAAACAGCAGTCCAAATACGTGAAATTGAAGGGGCCGGCAAAGTTATTTTATATTATAATATTAATGCTCTATCCAGTATATTGAGCTTCAGTTTTTTATCCGGATGTTTCACTAATTATAAGATATTAGTTGACGCTTATATCTTTTGTTGGATTGCTTCATATATATATATATATATATATATATATATATATATATATATGAAAACAGTCTATCTATGGATGACTAAAATATGCTCCCTTTCTTGGGTTGAGCTTACTGGTAAGTGAAATAACAAACTGTCTCTAGCGTATAAACACAATGCCCTTTGACAATGTTTATCATTGGGGTTTCAACTATTTTAGCAGCAGCCAATATGAAGGTGTGCTTAAAGAAAAAAAAAGAAAATTTATATATATATATATATATATATATATATATATATATATATGCCAAAATGCTTTTATACACAGGAAATTTTTATACAGGAAATTTGTTAATTAATAAATGCGACACAAATAAAATAATCAAATAAATAGGATTAAATTAATACACTCATTTTGAATATTTAAACGAATAAATATGCTAACCCTCCTCTCTCTATGCAAAAACCTTTATTTTTAATCATAATTTGCGTTTCAAAATTATTTTAAAAAATCTCCACGTTTCTACTTTCTTATTATATTTGTTTTTCTTCCCCCTCCTTTTCTTCTTTCTCTTGTTTTCTTTTTCCTCTTTCCCCTCCCAGTTTAGAATAACCGGCAAATTCAAACTTTCGACCCCCCCCCCCCGTCCCCCATATCCACTGCCAGCCAAGCTTGACTGTGACATATTTTGACCCCGACAAACTTCCTAGCTTAAATAGACATAAACTAATAAATCGAAGCCATCAATCCCATTTACTTTGCGTCCTTTGAAGGAGACAGGCCACTGCTGATAACGCTATGATCAAAATCATGATTTTCATTCTCTGCTTGTTCATGTCAACAACCATGCTGAAGTCTGGACATTTTCTGACAAATCAAAATTAATATTCTGTATGATTTTTTATGTTGTTTTTGTCATCCTGAAGAAGTCTTTCAATAAAGACGAAACGTTGATGAATACATAAATCACATAGATTTTGACTTTCCTTTTTTCATTTTACACTAATATATATATATATATATATAATTAATTAAGTTCAAATATTAACTAAATGAACAAAAACAATATTTTTCAAAAGTGCTCAATATATATTAGAGCTTTTATATATATATATATATATATATATATAACATAAAATATAATAACACGAAATTACATAATTGTCGATGCAATAATTTATTTCAACTTTGTGGTTTCCTCGGGCATCTAACTAGACAATTACATTTTTGAGACAGGAAACCACAAAGTTGAAATAAATTATTGCATCGACAACTATGTAATTTCGTGTTATTATATTTTATGTTATTCTTGCTCTGTTTACCACATTGAGCTCTCATACCCGGATTTCTTCCTGGAATTATTCCATTTTAACATATACATATATATATATAAGAAAATGAATACATATAAATAATAATAATATGCCATTTAATATGCCATTTTGTATGAGACTACTAGATAATATGATCCATTAAATTGTCCAGAATAATCTCTATGTAGTCAGGAAGTTAGTGACGAGGCGAAGAACGTCAAATATGGACCGTTCTGATGTTTCAGCGACCGTAAATTCAAAACTAAAATCGTTGGAAACGGTTATTAAAGGATGCGATGAATACAAAGACGCTTCGTTGTTGAATAAGTGATAACGATAAAGAAAAAAATCCGTAAGAACAAGTTGAAGAACGTTAAACACGGGCGTTTCTCATGTAGTTTCAGCGATTGAAATTTGAGAATAAAAACCGTTGTAGATGGTGATTAGAAGAAGTAATGAACATGAAGACGTTTCGATGTTGAACGAGTGATATGATCAAATAACTCTGTAGGATACAGGGCCGGCGGGACAGTTATGAAAGTGGAGGGGGGGGGCTTTTCCTAAAAAGTGGGGGGCCCCGGTTAAACACATGCATATCAACTTAATTATTGATGACCGTAAAGTGGGGGGGGGCAAAGTAAAAAAGTGAGATGGCTTCAGCATACCCCCCACCCACAACCACCCCCGGTGCCGCCGTCCATGGGATATGCATCCTCCAAAAAACATTAAACAATTCTGACCCGTTTAAAATCTACGAACACAAAAATCATAAAATCACTAGAAACAGTTCAGGAAAAAAAAAAAAAAAATCTATTTTTAATCATCCAGATTCATTCGACCGCAGAAATGATTGAAAAACATTTGGAATAACTCTGACATACAAACTGTTGCACGCACTTTTAATCTAATTATTGACATAAATAAATAATTAACAACAGAATCAGGTATTGTACAATACCTCGCAATAGACGTGACAATGTTTACGTAAGTCAAAACATCTAGAACAATTAACAAACGCATTTTAAATGAGGACACACTTATAATTTATCACATCTAATTAAGACACATGAACGAACAAAATTTTATTATTTATCAGAACAATAAAGTGAATAAATATTTAAATAAATAAATGCAAAAAAATTTTTTTTTTTAATTTATCACTCTTATATTACTATGAAAACGGGTTACTGTTATTTAAATCAATAATACAACATTTTATTTACCTCCCCAGGAGGTTAGGCAGGCACAAGGCCAGTTTTATCTTACTCCCACAAGGTAAGATGTGACCCAAGGTCGGGTCGGGAAAGTGGGACTTGAAAAGCCAGCGCCGAGAGGGTGAACACTCTGGCCATTAAAAATTGCCTGGGCAGCCCCGTCGGCATTCCCCGGTAGAGGGCGCCTCAGGCAGTAAGCAATAAACTTACTCCTCCCCAAAGAGGGGAGGCAAAGCCTGGGAGGGTAGACCTCCTAGAACTGCACAGGACAGACCCATAAACCAGCGTAAATCAAGCCCCGAAGGCCAAGGCGATACCAGTTTATGGGGTGTAATATCCATCGGAACAAAGGCCGATCAATGATACAACATAGTATTTTGAAATATTTTGAAATACTGTATATATAGTACAGACGAACGATTAAAAGACAGTTCTTTGAATGCTTAATTTGCATGACAATGTTTTAAACAGTTCATAATAAATTAATATTTGGTGTTATTCATTTGTAATTTTATTGTTCTATTTTTACTAAATATATGCAATAGTTTCATCAATATTAACAGTAATTAATTAAAGCGACTTAATAAAAAAAAAATACAGCATAATCACGTTGACACATCGATTCTCGCTAGATCACTGAAGTTAAGCAACGTAGAGTCTGGTCAGTACCAGATGGGTGACCATTTGGGAATACCAGGTGAAGTATGTGGAAGAACGTCATCCCCCCCCCCACTGCAAGAACTGCAAAAACCTACCGTCGTCATCTACCCTAACCAGGATATACATGCGATTGGGGGCCGCTTGTGAATTTGATACTCCCATGAAACGCCCATGGTGAATGCCGTAGCAGGTAATTAAAAAAAGTGGATTAATTGCTAAAAAACTTTCTTACATTAAACTAGTAATACTTGCTATGAGTCATAAGCGAGAAAAGAAAAGGGAGGGAGAGAATGGCTGGCTTGTTTTCCTTCCCCCCCCCCCCCGCTTCACTTATTCTCTCTCGCCCTCTCCCAAATGTTACTTTGCGACTTTTTCGGGGCCTGACATGATTTTCAACAAGTTGCAATCTGTTTTAAAATTGTAAGATAAAAAAGAGCCTTCCCCCCACACACCATCGCTCAGGTGAACTGATTTCTTCATTCTTTTGATTTCATTACGGACTTATTTAAAAGACAAATCCAAAATGTTACTGTTTATCGAATTATATGAATAAATGCGACAATTTTAGTCTTGTGTTTAAAAGAAACTTATACCTGAAATGTTTATTATTTTAAATTTTGGTTTAAAGGATTTCAAGTAGCGAACTTTGCAAAGTGATAGCGAGTTGGCAAGGCCAGTTAGTATTTTATAAACTTTACAAAATCCGATATATAATGGTCAGTTTCAAAGTATTTGTTAAGGTCTCCTGTTCAGATGTGGAGAAAGTGTAATTGGATGACGAGGCTATTGAGATTGTTCACAAGTTTTATTGCCAGAAGTCACATCGTTTGATCGACTTCCGTTTTTTAGATCACCTCTGACCTTTAGGTGTCACTCAAACAATTCCATCCAAACATCCCCTTCGCTATCTAACATTTCTATGTTTGATAATACTAGTGGAGCATAGGGAGGAGCCCGTACTAGCGTGGTTGCAAGAATTAGAAGTGGATGGAGTAGGTTCAAGGAACTTCTGCTATTACTAACCAGCAGAGCGTTACCACTGTCGACCAAGCGAAGAGTTTATCAGGCATGTGATGATGTATGGAAGTGAAATCTGACCAGTGAGAGTTGAGGACATGTGTTGCATGGAGAGAAATGATGTGAGATAGATGGGATCTGAATAGTATAGGGAGATGTGTGTAGAACAGGAGACTTTGTTGGTATGGCCACATTGAAAGAATGGATGAGAGTTCTTGTGTTAGTAGATGTATGGTTTGGTTGTTTTGTTTTACGGCATATCAACACTTTTCGGGTTATTTAATGCCGAATCAGGTCATTTTGGTAAAAGATTTTATGCTTCAAGTTCTTTATACGTTCAAATATTTATTCATGGTGTTTGGTTGAGTAAAACGGGGGAGGGAGGGAAATTGTTGTTTTATGCTTTGGATTTTGCAGAACATGATTGAGTTTTGCAAAGAGAAAAAGAAACAATAAAACATCAATGTTTGGGGCATTTTTGGTTCAGGAAGGCGATATCTTCAGACAGCCTGATCTGGTAGCACCAGGAGTAGATGCAGAACAGTTAAGATAGCAGGTTCAGTTCAAAGGAGAAGGCCAAGGAGAGTATGGGAGGAAGTGATAAGGATAGATTTGAGAGAAAGAGCGATAAATAAAGACCTGGCCTGAGATAGGTTAGTTTGGAATTCAATTTCTAAAAACCGTCCAACAGATGCCAGCATGCTAAACCGATGATGATGAGGACGATGATGAGTATGATGCTGATGGTGATGATGATGATGATGATGATGACGACACCATAAGTCAAAGCGCCAAGAAAAATACATTTCAAATGAGGACATAATTTATTGATTAGACATCTTATCTGTCCTGTGGTCTTGATGACCGTTGAGGTGCCAAAGATGACCTGGCGACCAGCTTTCTCCAGCCGTCTCGATTTTCGGCCTTCCCTGTCCCCTCTCGGATGTTGTCCTCCCACCTCTTTCTTTGTTTGCCCCTCCTTCTTCCCCCCTTCATAGATTCTAAAATCTTTAAAATTATTCCATGAATAGAGTGTCTTTCCAAGAACTCCTCGTCTGCGGAACACGTTACCATGGGACTGCTTCTCTGCAGACTACAACATGGTCGTCTTCAAATCAAACATAAACAAATACTTGTCATAAATAGTCCCCATAAGTAATCAAACTTTGTTCATTCCATTCATCATTTTCAATCCTCTCATAATATTCTTCGTCATTCAACTGACAATCCGCCAATCTCGTTAGCTCTTATCCTCGAGTGGCTTTTGGCCTTAATAAGTTGGTGGTTCATTAGTAAAAAAAAAATGCGATATTTAAAGCGAAGAAATATATTTTACAAACTTTACACAGCCAATATAATAATTCAGTAAAAAGGACGAAAGGGAAGAAGAGAAGGAGGAGAAGAAAAAGATGAAGAAGGAGACGCATAATAATTTTCAGCATTAACATAATTTCTCTACCCACGCGTTGCTAAACTTGATGGAATAGCATATCAAATTCTTAAGCATTGTTTGTCGCATAAAATTAATTTAATATTCTTCTCTATAATATTGTTATTCCTAAAACAAAGACATTTATGATAAAATTTAAACTTTTGAGTAATTTATGTCTAAGGTATTTAAAAATAAAATTGTGTTGGATTTTAGTTTACGATAAAAACGCATAACATAATATTTTTATACTATAAAATTAATGAAAAACTATCAGTGTGTCTCTGATTATTCCAGCATTGCTTCTGTAACCTCTCCTTACTATTACACTTAAGTAATGTCGGGGCATGAGAAATGCGGTTAGGAATTACACAATTCCATATTTGAGTCAATTAAGCAAGATTCCCTGAATTTCCATCTCTTCTTAAGACCCCCTTAAGCTTAAGCCTTCAATTTTAGATATTTTCCAGAATCAAATTCATGTCATGGATTTTGATCTAAATTAGAATAAGGATTCTAGACATAAGGTTTGGTTGCATTATATCTTGATTTTAATTTTCGTAAGGAGAGATAAAAGTTATGCAAAACGGTTCTGTTCGAGGAATTAATTTTCCCCGTTCTGGGACAGGTATTCTTCGAGTTATATATAATCATGTGCTTCACGATACGAAAAGAAGAACATAGATCAGGGGTGGCCAACCTATGGCACATGCGCCAACAATGACCCATTTTATGATTAAAAATGGTGCACTCAACCCTCCGAGTTAATAATAGAAAAAGGTGCATTTTAGGAAAAGGTATCTAAGAAAATTGTAGTCGTGACCTCAGTAGTTCGGACTATGAATGGAGAAAGCCGAATAAAGTTCTGATGCTTCTACACAATACGAACCGAACAAAGCCGATTTTCCAAACTAAAACTAAAACTAGGGTTAGGGTTAGGGTTAGTTTAGGGTTAGTGTAAAAATTAAAAAAAAAATAGTTCGGTTTGTATTGTGTATATTGTTCAGTGAAGTTCATTAACATTCGCCAGTCTTGGAAGTGTTCGGTGAAACTAGGAATGGATGACATAAGTACTAAAATTTTCTTGGATACCTATTCCTAAAAAGTACCGAAAAGAATATGTCTGTTCATACAAGAATAAATTAAACTGACTCCTAAAGAACAAGTACAAGAGGAATTTAATCAAGTTGTGGCTAAGAGAGTTTGGCTCAGACTCATTCCAATCAAAGACATAGCAATTATTTTCATTGATTTTATTGTTCTGTGTGCAGCTATTAATAGGTATGGCCAAAATCTTGCACGTTTTTCATCTTCATCAATAAAAAAATCAATGTCTTGTGAATTCAATAACTAATTATCAGATATTTTCTGAAACTACTTTAACCAGAGTACTTAGATAAGTAGGTTTCAGGTTGAAAAAAGATGGTACAATAATATCGTGGGGTCTGCAAATGCGCCGGACATTCATAGAATGGAAATATTTTTAAGCACGGCGGCGGCAATATACAACAGGTGAAGAATAAAACTGTGGAATTTCCACGGGTCCCGCGAGTCATTAAATGTTACAGTAAGAATTCAGAAAATCTTGACGAGTCGATTAGGGCATTCTAACTAAAATACACTTTCTTGGCCTTCGGGCTAGGATCAAAGTGTAGTATAGCCCCCACCCCCGGTAATAGAAACCCTCCAAGATGCCCACTCCCCCACTTTCAATTTTTTGTCCTTAGCTTCCCCTAAGTTGTATTTATCTTGGAAGGACACCACACATTCCCTAACTCCATTCCCCGTTTTTCTTTTCTCTCCCACTTAGATCTCACTCCCATTTAGAAAACGACCTGCTTCTTTTCGGTTCTGAACAAACCGGAAAATAGTGGGCGGGTCTATTATTTAGAAAGGGGTGGGAGGGTTTTACTAACCAATTTTTTGTTGGTCTTTCTCCACTCCGTTTTATTCCAATTAAATCTTTATGAATATGTATATTTATGCAAAATAAAATTTCCAATCAATTTGGGGATATCTTAAGTATGACGGCCTATAGTGTAAATGTGGTATTGTGGTGACTGGGATGATTCTAATTAAGATTAGGATAGACATTTTTATCACTTTAGACCAAGGATGATCAACGAAACCCATTTTCCCCACACTTTTGATGGCCATGTGCCTAATTTATTCAAAATGTGAATTTATATATTTCTTGCAAATAAATATTTCAAAGTGCAGTATCTGTTCTATGCAGAGACAGTACAATAATATTGTGGGATCTGCATTCACACCATACGTCCATAGAATGAAAATATATTACAAACTCCCACAAACATTTTGGAGATAGACTCCCCCCCCCCCACAACCAGATATATTCTGGAACTTCATTAACCAGAATACTTAGATAAATGCAATTCAGTTTGAACAAAGATGGTAAAATAATATCGTGGGGTCTGCGTTCGCGCCCGACATACATAGAATGGAAATATGTAAAAGACAGATAAAGAATAGAACTATGGAATTTCCACGGGTCCCGCTAGTCGTTAAATATCGCATTAAGAATTCAGAATACCCTGACGAGTCGATAATGGCACCGAATAATTAATGACGAAATCGGCTTCTTTACCTGATTGCGAAAGAATCCGCTAATCTTATTTACGGAGTGAATCCTCTTCGCTTAAGTGAAGCGATCGAGTTAAATTCCTTGGAGATGATCACAGAATTTATAAACAAGGTCTAATCATTCTTATCTGTTATCATCAAAGCCGTGTCGCGGGGATGTGATGAGCATTCTGTTCTGCCAAGGGCAAATCCAATGTTATTCTAAAGATATAAATATTTCATCAACAGCCAGCAGGGAAATCAGACACTGCCCGGGAGCAATCATTTCAAATGAAGAAGCTTGGGGCAATTTTGTACCACATTATTATTTATATCAATCTAAGCATCTCGCGAAGATACTCTGTTCGTCAGTCTGTCAAGCTTAAGTTTGAAATAGCACCTTCGTCAGTCTCTCAAGCTTAACTGTATATAAATATTAACAGGCAGAGATAGATAGATATTAATAGATTAAGTTTGGAATAGCATCTTCGTCAGCCCTTCGAGCTTAAGTTTAGATAGATATTAATAGATAGAGTTTGAAATAGCATTTTATTCGAAATAGCATTTTCGTCAATCTGTCAAGTTAAAGTTTGAAATAGTATTCTCGTTAGTCTGTCAAGCTAAAGTTTAAAATAGCAATTTTGCCAGTCTGTCAAGCTAAAGTTTCAAATAACATTCTCATAAGTCTGTCAAACTAAAGTTTGAAATAGCATTCTCGTTAGTCTGTCAAACTAAAGTTTGAAATAGCATTTTTAGATGCGTCCATGAATGTCTATAAGAGGCTCTGTCCATCTGTTCGTCACACATTTAGAGCATATAATTGAACGGCGATAAAACAAAGACTGTTGGACATTCATGACTGAAAGTTGGCGGACAAGTCAGGCATAGATTGAAGTTTATTTGTATTAAATATGGTTGGATTTCAGAAAAGAATTGTGAATTTTATTAAGGATTCCATGGATGGCATTCTTGGAGGGTTACCCTGTACTACCGCTCCACGTCAAAATAGACCTATAATAATGGCGACTTTGGGGTAATTCAGCAGTTTCTAAAGTTCCCTAATTGGGGTCTAACCATCGAATGTTTTTTCAGGTCATATCTATGACCTCGATTAATTATGTTACTGATAAGATTTGGCCAAGGGACCACAAGCAAGTAATCTAAGCCCCGATAGCTACCCAGTGTCATTTGCACACATTTCTCTACATATAGTCCGATATAACAGATGCAATTGAATTAAAACTCACTAAGAAATGCAGAAAGACGTGATTGAATTTGATTTGACTGATGTGATTACTCCAGGGAGCTTCGCCACAAAGCTACCATTCGCCCACGCATGGAGTATTGTTGCCACATCTGGGCTGGTGCACCAACCACTAGTCTCTCCTTCTTGAATAGGGTCCAAAAAAAGAGTCTCTAACCTAATAGGTCCCACACTGTCTACCAAGCTTCAGCCCCTGTCCCATCGCCGCAATGTTGAATCCCTGTGATTGTTTTGCAAGTACTTCAACAGAATGTGCTCCGATGAACTTGCTGTATTCGTGTCCCCTCAACGTAAATACTCCCGATAAACCTGACAAGCAACAAAATACCACCCCTTCACTGTAGAGGTACCCAGATGCCGGGAGGCTTTCTACTCAAATGGCTTCTTTTGGAATTCCCTCCCTGCTCCATGTTTCCCCGGCTGAACCAACATGCAGAGATTTAAATGTAATGTGAACAAGCATCTCGCTGCACAACTCCCCACTTAGGATGCCCCTATAAATCTGTCCCCTAATTCACAGTAGCCCCTTACGTCACAGTAGCAGTGTGCCTTGTTTTGGGTGAATTGAAGTTTTAAAAAAATTTTTGAAAACAAACTTTAGCCACTTAACACGGCCAGCCAGTCTTTCAGTTGTCAGGAGCAGCATGCCAGTCTCAACACTTGTCTGTTCGACCCATCTCTTTAGTGGTTGTCCTCACTGATCTTTCTTCAAATAAATCTTATTGATAGAATTCCTTTACATAGCTGGAGTCTGGTAGCAGAAAGACATTAAATCTAAACTTGAGAAAACGGTTGAAGCCTTCTTCTATTCTTAGCCATATTCAAGAATTCTTAGAGTTTGACCTTTCAATGGAATAAATTGGAAGGTTTCCGAATTTTGCATTAAAACCAAATATATCAATTTCTACAAGAACCATTGCATTGTTTTATATTTATATCAGAGTGTAATATCTGGCTTCGTCACTAGATGGCGCTAGAATAGAAATCAATCAAATTCATTAGCGACCAGCTTGAGGATATAAAGTAAAAAAGAGGGCGTACCGCTAGCGGAAAGAGAAAAAAAAGGGGACATGGAAAAGGGAAAGAGAGAGAAAGAAAGAAGAAAAGGAGAGAAAAAAGTAAAAAAAGAAAGCTAGGATGAGAAAAATAGTAAAGAGAAAAAGAGAGAGGAAGAGAAAGAGAGAGGAAGAAAAAGAGAGAGGGAGAAAAAGAGAGAGGAAGAAAGAGAGAAAGAGAAAAAGAGAGAGGAAGAAAAGAGAGAAAGAGAAAAAGAGAGGAAGAAAGAGGAAGAAAAAGAAAGAGGGGAAGAAAAAGAGAGAGTGATAAAATAGAGAAAGAGAAAAATAGAGAGGAAGAAAAGAGAGAGAAAGGAAGAGGGGGAAGGTAGAGAGAGAAAAAGAGAGGAAGAGGAAGAAAGAAAAGAGAAAGAAAAGAAGTAGAACAGAAAGAAAAGTGGAACAGAGCGAAAAAACAGAGAGAAACAAAAATAGAGAGAAAAAGAGAGAGAAAGAAAAGGAGAGAGAAAGAAAAAGAGAGAAAGAGACAGAAAAAGAAAGCGAGAACAGAAGAAGGAGAGAGGAAAAAAGGAGAGAGGAAGAAAAATACAGAGAAAAACGAAAGAGAGAGAGAGAGAGACAGGGAGAAAAAAAAAGGAAGAAAAAAGAGAAAGAGAAATAAAATATAAAAAATACAAGAGAAAGAGAGAGAAAAGAAGAGAGAATAGAGAGCGAAACATCGGAAGAAAAAAAAAGAGAGAAAAAGCAGATAGAAAGAGAGAGAGAGAGAGAGAGAGAGAAAGAGAGAGAAAGAGAGAGAAAGACAGAGAGATTAATCAGAGAGATCTATGATGCATTGTGCAGTATTGCATGCGATGTTAGAAGTGTGTAAACATCCACAGCAACCTGTTGTTCTTTGTCGAAAGTGACAGACGTTAATACAGACGTTAGAACTTCATATCAGTTTTCACCACTCGAATATCAGTAAGTGTAAGTATTAACATTTTTTGGCCTCTTATCTTGATCGTTGGAGAATCAAAATGACACGCCTCGCCATAACGAAGCAATATTTACACACTAGAATGTACACTCATGGACTAGCAACCAAAGACTAGCTTCTCGTGAAGTCGGTTCTCTCTATCGCTCCAAACACTTTCTCACACCTGAGGCTATCCTCTATCTCTACAAATCTACAATCAGACCATGTATGAAGTACTGTTGTCATATTTGGGCTGGTGAATCTCCGTCCAATTTGAGGGATCTTGATAAGGTGCAGAAACGTATCTGTAATTTGATTGGCCCTAACCTTTTTTTTTTCTCTGCACCCTCTCTCTCTCACATACGTGATGTGGCTAGTTTTTAACCTTGAGGTGGTATTTTTTTTTTTTAGCTTCTTACATCAAGTGGCTTCATGCCTTGTCTGGGGCGATTTTCATAATAAAAAAAGAAAATTATGTACAGATTTTTGCGTTTGACATGATCATGTATAGTGTCCATTGAATAAAAATATACATGCTCTTCTTGAAAAAGTAATTGAGCACTCTTCTTATTTCTCCTATAGCACTGAATTAATAGTTTCATTTAATGATACAAGCGAAATAACCAGAGTGCTCAATGACTTCTGCACGAGCATATATATATATATTTTGTTTCAATTGATACTTTACATTAATGTGATCTTCCCTTGATACTTTCGGTTTCAATTTAATATCTTTTCTAGAATCACATTCAGATATCTGCTACACTCTTAACGCCTTGCTTCTTGAATTAATTGGTAAACACATGGAAACAGTGAAGTGGATACCGATACAGACTGACGACTCGGCATGCCGTGTTCAAATCCTGTTAGATCCATAACACCACTTTTACTATGGATGTTGGCAACCTTCACGTGGTCCCTAATGTGAGTACCTGGTTCTTAAGTGGAATCCAGGAAAAACAATATACAACAACGGAATCAAGCAGTTTCGCAATTTTTGAGATAAGGATTGATAATTTGGATTATTTGGATTATTCTGACTACTGTTCTCATCTTGGATGTTTTTCTCACAACGTTTCAGCCGATGTAACCTCCAACCCTCTGCGTCTTGTCGAACTCGGGAATCTGTACATAATTTCGAACTGAACCCTTTATTTAATCCACGAAGGTAGATTGTTCTTGTTCCGTCAGCCATGACCGGGTATAAATCTCACGTAATTTTTATACTTAGTATCGCCTATAGTGAGGATTGAACCTTCAACCTCCAGAAGACTGTCACTTAGAACTGATTATTACTTAGTACTTTATCCGTTGCGCCATAGGTCCATGCGGATAAAAAGATTCTTCAGTTTGAAAAGATGCACTTGAAGAAGGTCGGAGAATACATCGGCCAAAACGTTGTATGAATAACATCCAAGATGAGAACAGTTGTCCGAATAATCCAAATAATAGGTAGTCCCTATTTACTTGCCTCCCCACGAGGGCAGATTAGATATAATGGTTGCTTTTTAATGTAGGGAAAATCCACTGGACTGGGACAAAAATTTAAATTGCCTCAGTCTGGAAGGATTTCTCTTTCACTGACCAAGGACAGAAAAGATGAAGTGTTACTACACTTCATAAATAAATACTACACTTTGCTTCTAGACAAAAGGCCAAACAATAGTGAGTCATTTACCTCGACAGTGTAAGAGAAGCGTGTATCCTTCCCACGAATCAATAAATTGGAGGTGGGCTCCCTCTATCATGCTAAGAAAAAAAATTTCTCACACACGCCAGTATCCTATATCTCTACAAATCCACTATTCGCCCATGCATGGAGTATTGTTGTCACATCTGGGCTGGTGCACCAACCACTAGCCTCTCCCTCTTGGACAGAGTCCAAAAAAGAGTCTCTAACCTAATAGCTCCCACACTGTCTACCAAACTCCAGCCCCTGACCCATCGCCACAATGTTGCATCCCTGTACTTCTTTTACAAGTACTCCAACGGAACGTGTTCAAACGAACTTGATGCACTTGTGCCCCTCCACTCAACGTAAATACATCCGATCACCCCGACAAGCAGCAAAATCACACTCCTTCACTGTAGAGGTCCCCAGAAGTCTTTCTACTCTAATAGCGTCTTTCCTCGAACTGCTTGCCTTCGGAATTCTCTCCCTGCTCCCTGTTTCCGCGACTGTACTAACATGCAGAAATTTAAATGTAATGTGAACAAGCATCTCGATGCACAACTCCCCACTTAGGATGCCCCTATAAATCTGTCCCCTAATTACAGTAGACCCTTATGTCTCAGTGGCAGTGTGCCTTGTTTGAGGTGAATTGAAGGAAAAAAAAACACAAAAAAATTGCAATACTATTCTTCATTTTTTTTATATCAGTTGCACCACAGGTCCATGGAAATAAAAAGATTCATGTCGCACGTACTAAACTTTTATGTCGATATGGCAAGATAGCTAGGTATTGCAGTCAACCAGTTATTACGTAGTATTAGTCATGTTAGTGGGAGGTGACGGCGGTTAAGTGGATAACGACACGGACTGAGGACCTGGGTGTTCCAAGTTCGAATCCAGTCGGTTCCACAGTACCACTTTCACTTAGGGATGTTGGTAACCTTCTCGTGGTCCTTCCTGTAACTACCCGATGTCTTTCCAGAAATATTTCTAACTAGAAAAACATTGGGGAAATTAATGCCAACTGTTAGTGGAAAAGTTACACAAACCACGTGATTTGAGGGTGAAGCCCTCTTCCTCTCTCTTGACTTGAACGAGGAAAGACGTGTTTGTTTTGACTTTCGGAAGACTGTCACTTAGTACTGATTATTACTTAACATTTTTATCCGTTGTGCCATGGGTCTTTGTGGACATTCAGAGTTCAACAAGATGCACTTGAAGAAAGTCGGAGGTTACATCGGCCGAAACGTTGTGATGATAACATCCAAGATGAGAACAGTAGTCCGAATAATCCAAATAATACAAACATAGTCATTTACCTAAACAGTAAGGGATCTGGATTTTGACCGAAAACGATGGTTTACTTTTACCACTTCATGCGTCGAAGGACGCGGGAGTTCCACAGTTTGAGTCTGAGACTCTTTCTCTCAAATCCATCCTTATCACTTCCTCACATGTTTTCCTTGGCCTTCCCCTGCAAACTGAACTTGCTATCTCAACCGTTCTACATCTACGAACCCAAAAACTCTCACCCATTCTTTAAATGTGATCAAACCAACAGTAAAAAAAAACAACACAAAAAAATTGCAATACTATTCTTCGTTTTTATATCCGTTGCACCACAGGTCGATGGAGATAAAAAGATTCTTGAGTTCAACAAGACACACTTGAAGAAGGTCGGAAGTTACATCGGCCGAAACGTTGTGAGAATAACATCCATGGATGAGAACAGTAGTCCGAATAAGTCATTTACCTAAACAGTAAGGGAGACGTGCATCCTTCCCGCCAACCAATAAATTGCAATACCATCCGCGTTCATCACGTGTTCCTCCGACAACTTGTTGAGTGCAGCTTGGCTTCACTTCACAAATCGATAGAACGTTAAGCACTCCAAGTTAACAACTAAAACAAGAGAAGACTTGAAGAAATCGATTCCACAAAAACCTATCAATAAATTCTTATCTCGATTCTTTCTTTTTTTTACAAGACTTTTTAGTCGTTTTTTTTTTTGCTATATCGATTATTATACTGAAGTGGAGTTTACCGAAGGCTTTTTTTTTCATATATATTTTAATCACACAAAATATATGTTAAAATATTCCTCGGTATTGGGATTGAGTTATGTTTTTAAAAAAAACTCGATTTTAATTGTTATAATTAAAAATCTAATCACCAAGTAGCCCATCTCTTACTAGGTTTATTTATGCCTATTACTCTCACCCTCTCTCTCATTGTATGCTGTTTGACTCCCACCTCACCCACTCTTATTTTATACAGTGTCTATCACTCTCGCCTCCGCTCCCCTCTCTCTCTCTCTTTAATTACAGTCAAAGGTGATAAAACTAAAAAGAGTCGCCAACCTAATAGGTCCCTCACTGTCAACCAAGCTCCAGTCCCTGTCCCATCGCCGCAATGTAGCATCCTTGTGCTTTTTTTACAAATACTTCAATGGATTATGGTCCGATGAACTGGCTACTCTGGTGCCCCCTCGACGTAAATTCACTAGACCAACCCGACAATCAGCATAATCCCATCCATTCACTGTGGATGTCCCCAGATGCCGGAGAGCTTTCTACTCCAATAGCTTCTTTCCTCGTGCTGCTGGCCTCTGGAACTCTCTCCCTGCCCCCTGTTTCCTCGACAGTACTGACATGCAGAAATTTAAAACTAATGTAAACAGACATCTCGCTGCGCAGCTCCCAATTTAGGTTGACCCTCCCCCAAACTTTCACCCTTTTTCTCAGTAGCCCCTTACGTTTACAGTGGCGGCCTGCCTTGTTTGGGGTGAACTATGTTTAAAAAAAACAACAAAAAAAAAAAAACAACTATAAAGCAGAAGATTGGAATAGTCCATTATAAACAATAGGGAATATCTCCACAAATATTAATACTATTTAACCCATAGCTTGAGAGATAGAAAGAGAGAGAGATAGAGATAGAGATAGAGAGAGAGGGAGAGATAGAGAGAGACTAATTTTGAATTTTGTCGTTTTACTTTTTGAATTTAACTGGTTTTGCAAATTCACTTTTTTCCTGATTCAAATAGGGGTGGGACGTAATGGGTGAAAATTTCAGATTCATGCGAGTAGTATTTTGTTGTGTTCATTTATACATAAATAACACTAAACAATCAAACATTTTGAAAATTTTGCAAAATTCAGAAGGTGCAGGCGACTAGTTTTTGGCTATTTTACATTCATGAAAACGCTTTCACTGCCTGAAAATGGTGCTAAATTAAAGTACTATATCAGATTTAACCATCTATATACATTCATAGCTTTTGAGGATGTTTTAGGACCTGCAATGTTGCATGAAACCACTTTTTCACCGAAAAATGATGGATTTTGAGTTCCGTGGAGCCCTAACGGCTATTTTTGGCCTGCACCTTCTGAATTTTGCAAAATTTTCAAAATGTGTGATTGTTTAGTGTTATTTATGTATAAATGAGCACAAAAAAATACTACTCGCATGAATCTGAAATTTTCACCCATTACGTCCCACCCCTAATTTTCACCCATTACGTCCCACCCCTAATTTTCACCCATTACGTCCCACCCCTAATTTTCACCCATTACGTCCCACCCCTAATTCAAAAAATCTAACTCGAGCTTAATGGTTGAAGATCTCTCATGGCTCGACTCTGAAGAAATGGTTACCTCCCCTTGTGAGCTGAACGGAGATTTCTCCAGTTTCTGTTAATTTTAATTAATCAACACAGATAAATAATAATGACAACTTGTACTTTTATTGATTCGATCTTACCTTTTGTCATGGTGGGGGAAAGAGAGAGACAACCTCAGTTAGCTTTAACTAATCATTTTAAGACCTCCTTTTATACTTACGAAAATCTTAGCAAATGATAACAGCAATTCTTCCCTCTTTGTCAGAAACATCGCTCATGGAATGTGAGGACTAAAGGACAAAATAAGGGAAGCGAGAGTTACGAGGCGGCCGAAAGTAAACCGAAGTTAGTCACTTTCTACTCTCCTTCAGAACCCTTTATTTAATCCACGGGGATAGCTTGCTCGGGTTTCGTCAGCCATGACCGGGTAGAAGTCTTAAGTAATTCGACATAAAGATTCCCGAATTAGATAAGACGCACCTGGAGAGGCTCGGAGGTTACATCGGTCAAAACGTTGTGAGAACAGCAGTCCGAATAATCCAGACCATGGCGCTCTACACTTTAATTCAAAAGTAGGAAGAGCTGTCTCCTGGAGTTGGGCACAAGTGGGTACTTTCTTTTTAAACAATCATTTTAAATCCATAAGTATTGTAAGTCTATTTATTTTATCTATCTAGCACTTATAAGTAAGTATATTTTCTGAGCAAAAATCAAAAAAAAAAATCAAAAACAAAAAAAAACATTGTACAGGGTGCGTATGCTATTTAAGGACATACAGTATTTTTACTAGAGCAGGAATAGCATTTGACTTTATATTTTCTATATTTCAAAAGTGTCAATATACGCTATCGTCTGTCTTCTGGCATCCATTTTGGCAGATTCTTTGCACAGACGGAGTTTTCCTCTGGTGTTTATTATTTTTGACAAAGGGAAGTTTCTTTTCCCGAAATATTAAATAAATGATTTTTATAATCATCCGGACAACACACAAACAGCTAACACCATAATTGCTGTTATGTAAGATTTTAAGAAAAAATAAACAGTAAGTCACATTTCGTATTCGATTTATTATTTTTGTTCCTTCAAGCTTACATCTTACCCGGAATTTGCATTGCCCACAGCCTTTTAAAAACATACTACTACTATTCCCAGCAATGCTTCAAGCAAATTACCATTCTCTATTATATATATATATATATATTACTATTTCATGTATCCACATACAATTTTATAAGGAGATATAATTTTTTATGTATCAATTTTCAGTATTTACTTCAACAGTGCTCAATACATACGTAGAGCTAGGTAGTAAGTTATGAAAATATATTTATGGCAATTAAGCTACACAGAGGCTCCCCGGGGATGAAACGCGGGAGCCTCTGTGTAGCTTAATTGACATAAATATATTTTCATAGCTTACTATATATATATATATATATATATACTGTAAA
>OY744547.1:58201573-58299073 GCA_963556195.1 Sepiola atlantica
CTGAGTTAACCATGCTGATGACGGCTGTGAGCCAGAAACATGTGTCCATAGATTACTTTTATGTACGTATAAAATTAATAAAAATATATATTAACGAAAAATACGTCCTATGAAGTTAAGGGCGACTAATAATGCAATTTTCTGCATCTTAATCACTTAGGAAGTGAGACAATCGAAATAATAGTAAGCAAAAAAACAATGAACGCTGCAATCATCAATAAAAATAATTACATGAAAATACAGGAAATATTTAGGTGATAAAAATCGTACATATTTCTAGACAAGCGTCACTGAAGTTGAGTGACATTGAGCCTGGCCAGTACTAAAATGGGTGACCATTTGGGAATACCAGGGGCTGTATGTGGCCTGGAGAGGACATGAGCTTCACCAGGTTCTATCATGCCCACTGAAAAGTTAGGACAGATAGAGTATGTTACTGACGTCCCTTTGGATATGTATGGCTGGACGCTTTCATAGCCCCCTTATGGTTGTACTTAGAGATTCAGGAATACTTCAATTGTTTTCCCCCGGTATATTTTACATAAGAATACACTTTTAGATTTTATGTAGATTCCTTTCTTTCTATAGGGAACGCACAACCATCACATACACACAGACATTGAGTTTTATAGATATAGACTAGCGAAAGTATACTCCCTACGGTCGGATATTTTTGCTAGGCTGGCGCGTCAGAAATGAACGCTCACCCATAAATCAATGGCGCCCCAGTCATATTTCTTGGATGGCGAGACATTGATTTTCTTTGTTTCGGACAAAAAGTTTTTTTTTACCCTGCCCCACCCCCCAATTTTTTTTAACCTTCCGCACCCAAAAGAAATATTTTTAATTAAGAAAAAAAAAAAAAAATTCACCCCCCCCCAATTTTTTTTTACCCTCCCCCACCCAAAGAAATAGTTTTAGATAAAAAAAAAAAAATTTCATCCTTTCACCCCCCCCAGTTTTTTTTTACCCTCCCCCACCCAAAGAAATATTTTTAGTTAAAAAAAAAAAAAATTCCCCCCCCCCCCAATTTTTTTTTACCCTCCCCCACCCAAAGAAATATTTTTAGTTAAAAAAAAAAAATTTCACCCCCGCCAATTTTTTTTTACCCTCCCCCACCCTAAGAAATATTTTTAGTTAAAAAAAAAAACTATACAAAGATTATCAACGCTTACTTGAAAAATTAAGTAAATAGTGTTTACCCGCCCCCCCCCCCTCTTACATTTACAAAAATTCTTCAGAACGGACAGACAGAGAACCAGCTCGTTAAATTATAAGTGAATGTATTTATCGTTTATGAGACTCGGTAAAAGAATAAACAATAAATCATTTTTCTCTTCTGAACAATAAATATAATTGCAATAATTAACAGCATAAAAACGTAATTCAACCACGAATTTCCCCCCAATTCCTTGACAATTATTCCTATCGTTTTATGCTAAAATCAAAATGCCAATATTAATGGATGAATTTATACGGAGAAAGAATTGGCGAACGCGATAAAGAAAGAACAGAACTGATTCCTTAGCATATCGAGACAAAAATATTAAATACTCGGTGTTTCTGTATTATTGGAGACAGATGAAATTGTGCAGCTGCTATTGCTCAGAGGCAGCAAGTATTCCGACAATTCTGCCGCCGTTAGTCAAATTAGTAATTGAATCTAATTGTTATAAAGCTAAAGCAAATTTGGTATTATTGTAGATTAACATCCTCCGCGACCCCCCACCCCTCAACCGAAAAATAAGATTCTACTTTTTTTAAACGATTACGGGTGTACATACTTAAAATCTTGGCAGAAAGAAACATTAATATTTTAGAATTTAGCGCGTGATATCAGTTTCACATGTAAATTTAATGTAAAATGGTCCTCACTTTCGGGTCATGCTAGCGTTTTAGGACATTTAGCTAACAAATTATTTTTCTTGTGATGAGAGATAAATTCTGTGCGTTTTTTTAGGAGGGGGGGCTACTTACGTGTGATTTTACGACCTTGCCACTCGGACTTAGGGTTAATGGTAACATTTTTTTTTTAGTTAGCTGCCCTAAAAGGTGGAATAGCCCGGAAATGAGGGATCATTTTATGTTAACTATATATACGAAAATAATCCCCTTCTCTAAATTTTAAAATAATCCTTTTTCTTTCCGCCAAGTTTTTCAGGGTGTTCATATGCAATTGCCTAAAAAGTCTAGAATCTCATTCATTTTCGCAGGGGGGGGGGGATTTGATTTAGTGGAGGGTGTTAATCTACAATACCGTAAATTGTTGTTAAAGTAATATTGTTGATTAATGTTGTTGTTATGGTAATGTTGTTGTTATGGTATGTTGTTGATTAATGTTGTTACGGTAATGTTGTTAATTAATATTGTTGTTAAGGTAATGTTGTTCATTAATGTTGTTGTTAAGGTAATGTTGTTCATTAATGTTGTTGTTACGGTAATGTTGTTCATTAATGTTGTTAAGGTAATGTTGTTCATTAATGTTGTTGTTAAGGTAATGTTGTTCATTAATGTTGTTAAGGTAATGTTGTTCATTAATGTTGTTGTTACGGTAATGTTGTTCATTAATGTTGTTAAGGTAATGTTGTTGATTAATGTTGTTAAGGTAATGTTGTTGATTAATGTTGTTGTTAAAGTAATGCTGTTCATTAATGTTGTTACGGTAAGGTTGTTCATTAATGTTGTTGTTAAGGTAATGTTGTTGATTAATGTTGTTAAGGTAATGTTGTTGATTAATGTTAAGGTAATGCTGTTGTTAAGGTAATGTTGTTGATTAATGTTGTTATTAAGGTAATGCTGTTCATTAATGTTGTTGTTAATGTAATGTTGTTGTTAAGGTAATGTTGTTGATTAATGTTGTTGTTAAGGTAATGTTGCTGATTAATGTTGTGTTGATTAATGTTGTTGTTAAGGTAATGTTGTTGATTAATGTTGTAGTTAAGGTAATGTTGTTCATTAATGTTGTTATTAAGGTAATGTTGTTGATTAATGTTGTTGTTATGACATTGCATGTTTGATTTCAATAAATAATCGATTAACAGTTAATAATAATAAAATAATAATAAAATCATAATAAAATGATAATAAAATAATAATAAAATGATAATAAAATGATAAAATGATAATAAAATGATAATAAAATAATAATAAAATGATAATAAAATGATAATAAAATAATAATAAAATAATAATTAAATGATAATAAAATAATAATAAAATGATAATAAAATAATAATAAAATGATAACGCGTAAGTCACGTAGCGGCGAGAAACACTAACACTCACGAGAAGTACAAAATAACCTCTCTATTAATAAGATTGTGTATCTTATTAATAGAGAGGTTATTTTGTATCTGTAATATTTGGCTCATTCGAACTACTATTCTCATCTTGGTTGTTACATTCACAACGTTTCGGCCGATGTAACCTCCGGCCTTCTTCAAGTGCATATTTTCGAACTTGGAAACCGATACGTGATTTCCAACTGGACCCTTCATTTATTTCACAGGGGGTGGATTGTTCTCGTTCCATCACCCATGACTGATTAGAAGCAATTATTACGTTATTCTTAGTTATTACTGCCTGCAGTAAGGATTGAACCTTCAACCTTCAGAAGACTGTCAGGCGGAACAGATTTTTCCGATTTATTTATAAACAAACACACACAAATACAAAAAAATAGTGAATTGCTTTCTTCTTTGTTCTTCTTAAAGTTTTTTTTTTTTTTTAATTTAATTGACCCCTTTTTTATCCCCTGCAATCTTTGAATTATTTTTTTTTTAAAGAAATAAAAACGACAAACTATATTTTCTTTGCTTCTGTCTTTGAACTTATAGATATTAGATTTTGGGGTAAAAATCCACCATTTTTGGCCAAGATCAAAGTGTAGTATCTGTTCTGATGGATACTGCACTCCATAGACTGGTATCGTCTTGGCCTTCGGGGCTTGATTTACGCCAGTCTATGGGACGGTCCTGTGCAGTTCTAGGAGGTCCACCCTCCCAGGCTTTGCCTCTCCTCTTTGGGGAGGAGTAAGTTTATTGCTTACTGCTTTAGGCGCTCCAACCAGGGAATACCGACGGGCTGCCCAGGCATTTTTTAATGGCCAGAGTGCTCACCTTCTTGGGCACTGGCTTTTCAAGTCCCACTTTCCCGACCCGACCTTGCGTCACATCTTACCTTGTGGGAGTAAGATAAAACTGGCCTTGTGCCTAACCTCCCGGGGAGGTAAATAAACCCTCTACCATTTTCAGAAAAGAGGATTATGATTTCCACTCTGATGTCTTGAAATAGTTCCTTCATAGTATCAACATTGTAGTGTTTTCGTCGCATGGAAGCAAATTCAACACATTCTATCAGAGAGTGTTTCACTGTGTATGCCACTTGACAAGTCGCACACCACGGTGGCACCTTCTGCTCAAGCAGGAAACTTCCTTACAAAAAAAAAAAAAATCAATTGCGAACTGTTTACTCAAGAAATATACAATTATCAACATAATTCATCCAAATCTGTTAAACATTTAAATATATTATGAACCTCGAGTTATTTAACTTCCTCCCACAGCGGTAAGATGTGACACAAGGTCGGAAAGTGGGATTTGAAAAGCCAGCGCTCGAGAATTCGAGCACTCTGGCCTACAAAAAATGCCTGGGCAGCCCCGTCGGCATTCCCCGGTATGGGGCGCCTCAGGCGATTAGCAATAAACTAACCCCTTCTTAAAGGGTGAGAAGGCAAACCTGGGAGGGTGGACCTCCTAGAACTGCACAGGAAAAACCCATAGACCGGCGGAAATCAAGCCCCGAAGACCAAGACAATACAGGAATATAGGGTGTATTATCCATCGAAACAGATACTACACTTTGAAATATTTATTTGCAGAAAATACATATTTATATTTAAAACAAATTAGGCACAAGGCCATCAAAAGTGTGGGGAGGGGTGTCGTTGGTCATCCTTTGTCTAAGGTAATAAAATTGTCTATCCTACTTTTAACTAGAATCATCTCAGTCACCACAATACCACATTTACTCTAGGGGCCGTCCTACTTAGGCTATTATAAAATAAGTTGGCAATCTTAAAATTTTTCCTTAGGTTTTTTTTGTTTTTAATTTTAAATTTTTAAATTTTTTAATTTTTAATTTTTTTTATATATATAAATAAATAAATATGGTTATATGTACAGAAATTCATTGGAGTATAATGGGGAAGGGGAGAAAAGCAAAAACCAGTTAGTAAGACCCTCCTAACCCTTTCTAAATATTAGACTGCCCACTGTTTTCCGGTTTGTTCCGAACCGAAAACAAGCAGGTTCGTCTCTAAATGGGAGTGGGATCTAAGTGGGAGAAAAAAGAAAGTGGGGGATGGAGTTTGGAGAGTGGGTGGTGTCCTTCCAAGATAAGTGCAAGTTGGGGGGGGGGACACTTTGATCTTGGCCAAAAGGCCGAATGAACCTCAAGCACAAACTCTTTTTACCAATATAAATGGAGTCGGCATTAAATAACACAAAAGGGTTGATATGCCGTAACACAAAACCAACTTCTGTCTTTGCAATAATCATCTTTCGTTCTTATTAGCTCCTTGCATCAAGTAATTTTATGTCTTGTCTGGAGCGATTTCCATTTAAAATAAAAATAAAATTAATTACTTATTCGTATGAGACAATCAAGCGATCTATTTATATATTTTTGAAACGCTCTGATTTTTTTTCGCGCTCAGAAAGTAAAGAGAATGAAGAAAAAAGAAGAAAAACAAAATCTATTAATTGCGCTAAGCTCGTGACAAAATAAATTAGCGCAACAAATATTGATTTACAGAAAAAAAATACTTATTTTAATTATTCAGTTACATTTAACAGCTATTTACTTAGCTCCCCACGAGGGCAAAGTTAGACACAATGACGGTTTTCGATACGGAGGATGTCCAGCTCCCCCAAAACGAGCACTGTGAATTAGGAAGCAGAATATCTATATGAAAATCGTCGGTATTTTCTCGCGAATGAAAGCGCCCCAGGCGACATGGAATAGCTCCCCCCACCCCCACCCCCGCTCCCCATTCGAACGGAGAAGGTAATTCATGGGAGGATGGTCTCCCGAGACCGTACAGATACTACACTTTTGATCATAGTCGGAAGGCCGAGTAAAGATCCGTGATCACTTGTCTCCCCACGAAGGCAAAATTCGTTTGTTAAGGCAGGGAAATTCCAGATCCCCAAATAAGGAGCATTCTGGATTTCCCCAGTCTAGAAAGATTTCTTCCTCACTGACGGACGAGAGAACAGATATTACATTTTGAATTATTAATTTGTCAAAACAGTAATTTACAATTTGATAAATTAGGCACAAGGTCATCAAAAAATGTGGGGATTGTAGGATGACGGGGGTCATCCCCTGTCTATCTTACTCTTAACTAGACGCATTTTGACCCATTCGTTCAAGTACTGTTCTTTTCCTTCTCTCAACATTTGTCCATGGCGCTTTTAATTCAGCAGTCACCACAATACCACATTTACTCTAAGAATTACCCTACTTAAAATATACCCAATTGTTTAAAATCAAATTTTATTTAGAAAAGATATTAAAAATTGCATTGCTTTATTCGAGTCAGGACATCCCTATTTACTTGCCTCCCCACGAGGGCAGAATTAGACACAAGATCGTTTTATTAATGTGGGGGAAATCCAGCTCCTCAAAAAGGAGCACTCTGAATTGGGACAAAAATTTAAATATCCTCAGTTCAGAAGGATTTCTCCTTCACCGACCGAGGACAGAATAGATGTCACACAATTATTTATTTGCAAAAAATATAAAATTTACATTTTGAACAAGTTAGGCACAAGGCCATCAAAAGTGTGAGGTTAATTTGAGGTCGTTGATCATTCTTGGCCTTTTGGTTGGGATCACAGTGTAGTATCTGTACCGATGGATACTGCACTCCATAGACTGGTATCGTCTTGGCCTTCGGGGCTTGATTTACACCGGTCTATGGGTTTGTCATGTGCAGTTCTAGGAGGTCCACCCTCCCAGGCTTTGCCTCCCCTCTTTGGAGTGGAGTAAGTTTATCGCTTACTGTCTGAGGCGCCCCTACCGGGGAATGCCGACGGGGCTGCCCAGGCATTTTTTTAATGGCCAGAGTGCTCACCTTCTCAGGCGCTGGCTTTTCAAATCCCACTTTCTCGACCCGACCTTGGGTCACGTCTTACCTTGTGGGGGTAAGATAAAACTGACCTTGTGCCTAACCTCCTGGAGAGGAGGTAAATAAATTGTGTTCGAGTGTATTTTTTTTCTATCAACTATTGTTGTACGATACAAACATATAATTCAAAATATTTGTTTTATAGTATTTTTTGGCCTTATACTTGAGTCTCAGGGAAAGAGAGATGGGGGGGGGGGGGGAGGCATACAAAGATTTGCTCCAGGCATGAGCAGACCATACTCTCAACTACGGTCGCGTCTAGACGGTGCACACCACACACTACAGCACGCCACTGGTTGCCGATTTGGCTTTTTAGTTTCATTGTCACTTGTAAGCCCTCACCAACATTTGTTGTTGTTGTTGTTGTTGTTGTTCTAATGTCATTTCAGTATAAATGCTATATAGGCATAAAAATAATAATAAATAAACAACGCTTTTAACGATAGGCGTAGTTTTTTTTTTGTGTGTGTCTTTTTTTTTTTTTTTATCCCACAATGCATTCTTTTAACTAAAAGTCCGGTTCTTTTCTAGAATAGTGACTCTTCCGATAAATCCACTTTATCTTTTTGTCATATAAGCACAAACGAGCCACAACAAAACTCAGCTTTGGTGCATAAACTTCAATTCTAGCCAGAAATTACTTTCATTAAATGAACCATCTTCGTTACCTTAACAGAATTCAGAAGCGACTTCGAAATCCAGTGGGGGGGGGGAGGGTGATCTCTTCCGTTTCTTACAACCCCTTTCTCACGGAAGAGACGTTGCTAGTCTCTCTCTACTCTATCGTCATTTCCTATGGTGATCTGGTCTTCGAAGTTAATGTCAACAGATTTTCTATCTAGAATCGTCCCCACAAGTGTTCGGACTTGATTCTGACAATCGTTCCATCTCATTAACTCTCATCCTTGAGTGGCGTTTGGCCTTTGTAAGTGGTGACGATTTCGTAAAAAAAAAAATCACTTTTAAATCCCCACGACCACGGTAAACACCGTGTCGCACATGTTCCGATTTACTTGCCTCCCCACGAGGGCAGAGTTAGACACAAGGTCGGTTTTTAATTGAAGGAAAATCCAGCTCCCCGAAAAGAGGCACTCTGGATCGGAACAAAAAGTTAAAATACACTCAGTCTAGAAGGATTTCTCCTTCACTTGCCGAGGACAGAAAAGACGAAGTGTAGTATCAGAACATTGAACAACAGATACTGCACTTTGCTCCTGACCAAAAAGCCGTATCGCACATGTTTGTTTTTTTATTATTATATAAAAATGTATTAAAAAAAAAAAACAATAACAAAAACAAACAAAAAACGACGCTTGCGCTGATTTCTGTGTGACCCTCGTGGCGGATTTAAAAGTGATTTTGAAGCTTTTAAATTGGCGGGTTTTATTTACTCCTCCCCAGGAGTTAGGCACAAGGCCAGTTTTATCTTACTCCCACAAGTAAGATGTGACCCAAGATCGGGTCGAGAAAGTGGGGGTTTGAAAAGCCAGCGCTCGAGAGGTGAGCACTCTGGCCATTTAAAAATTGCCTGGACAGCCCCGTCGGCATTCCCCGGTAGGGGCGCCTCAGACAGTAAGCAATAAACTTACTCCTCCCCAAAGAGGGGAGGCAAAGCCTGGGAGGGTGGACCTCCTAGAACTGCACAGGACAGGCGTGCAGTATCCATCGGAACAGATACTACACTTTGATCTTAGCCAAAAGTGTTGGCGGGTTGGAATTGATTCCCCGCTACAATTAAAGTGTATATAAGTATGTAGACTAGAGTCTAGTATTATAGTTTCTTTGTGCTTCTAAACCAAAGAAAAAACACTATTCTTTCTCGAAGGGGGGGGGGGGCTCATCTAGAAACGAATTAAACGTACTTAGTAAAACGTTGAACTTATTTCTTTTGTTTAAATATAAACGACAAAACAAACATTACTGAAACGAATTACCATAATAAATATCCATCGTCCACATGAAATTACTTTTTTTAAAAAGGGCGTGTTTTAAGTTTTAACAATCTCTATTAATATAATCATAAAACTATCAGATCTCGCGTGTCAGTGTGTTTCTCGCCTATACGTAACTTTGATAAATACACATTGAATTCTAAGTTTTTATTATTTACTGTTGATCGAATATTTATTAAAATCAAAAAATAAATTAAAAGAAAAATGAATTGTTTTTAAAAGATGCTATTTTAAAAATTTTTTTAAAACATTTTAAATTATTTTTCTCTAAGCCCTTCACCGGGCAACATCGGGTAAATACAGTTTGATTGTAATCATTTAAACATTTAAAATTAATGCAGGCCAGTAAAAGTTTGAAGCTAATTAAATAGATTTTTTTAAATGAATATTCAAAAATTTTTTAATGAATATTCAAACAATTTTTAATGAATATTCAAAAATTTTAATGAATATTCAAAAAAATGTTAATGAATATTCAAAAATTTTAATGAATATTCAAAAAAATTTTAATGAATATTCAAAAATTTTTAATGAATATTCAAAAAAATTTTTGTTTAATTTATTTTGAAAAATTTTATTAAAATTAAAAAATTAAATAAACAAAATTCCGATTTTATTCCAATTAAAAAAAAAAAAAAAAAAAAAAAAAAATATATATATATATATATATATATATATATATATATATATATATATATATATATATATATATAAGCACAAACAAATTAAATTCAAACAATTGTGGATATTTTAAATAGGGTGGCCCATAGAGTAAATGTGGTATTATGGTGACGGCTAATTAGTTTAGTTAAAGACAGAGGATGACCACCGACCCCCTCCACCTCATTTCTCACACTTTTGAGGGCCTTGTGCCTAATTTGTTTAAATTGTACAACCTTATTGTCTTGACAAATAAATCATTCAAAGTGCAGTATCTGTTCACTCTCATGGGAGGAGGGCATCCTCCTAAGCATTGTCGCCTCCTTTAGAAAAGGGGGGTGGTTTTATTCTATTGTCTGTCGCATGAGGAATGCCGACAAGGACCATATAGATAATTTTGTTCCTAATCCGGAGCTCCCCATTTGAGGGAGACCTGGATCCCTCGCAACGTCAAAGACCGACCTTTGCTCTCGTGGGAAGGCAAGCAAATATGAATAATTACTGCTAACTGAAGTTTTTAAGTTATATATATATATATATATATATATATATATATATATATATATATATATATATATATAACACTAGACATTAGTGCGATCGTCCATCAATACCAGCTGATTCATGGAAACACTTGAAACTTAGCCCGTAGCTCTAAAAATACCAAGCATATATTTATATACATATCATTTTTTTTTTATTACTATTTCATGCATATACACATATATTATAAGGTAATATAATATATTACGTGTATTTTCAATATTTACTTCAACAGTGCTCACTAAGTGAGTAGAGCTTAGGAGTAGCATGAAGATATATTTATGGCAAGTAAGCTACACAGAAACGTTCAGATTTAATCTCCGAAAGAACTCGTCAGGCTAAATGCATTTAGCCTGACGATTTCCTTCGGAGATGAAACATGAACATTTCTGTGTAGCTTACTTGCCATAAATATATCTTCCTACTTATATATATATACTATATATATATATAACGAATAATAATAATAATAATAATAATAATAATAATAATAATAATAATAATAATAATAATAATAATAATAACAACAACAACAATTGAAATCAATTATTTGGCGTAGAGAGTGTGTTAAAGAACGTACCTCGAGATCACCCCAGATCGAATCATCGCTATCCGATGATCCGTCCCCCGTCTGTACGAGTTGAAGTCTTTTATGAAGAATATGTAAGGGCTTGATCACGGCTTCCTCCAGCCGACTTGAACTCCTGGCCATTGTTGTGAACGGCCACAACAACACCAAATTCCTCGCTCACCTTCCTCTTCGCGTGTACACATAGACTTGTGATCATTCAGATAGTCCTAGCAGTGCAAGTAGTGCTATAGGGGCGGACAGAAAGTTGTCGTCTTAAAGCCGATGCGCGTAGTAGATGTTTCAGTAGTCCATTCTTAAAAGTCTGCGTATGAATGGGGAAAATAGAACAACACACAAATACTAACGAAACAGACACGGAAGTAGTAAACGCAGCCGAGCGAGCATTACCAGCTGAACATTCGGTCCTATAAGGATATCCTCCCAGGCATTACCTCCATCTTCGGGAGAGGGGTAGGTTTATTACCGGTCACCTACGGCGCCCCTACTGGGGAATGCCGACGGATCCGTTCTCGGCTATTTCCCCCTTGACTTCATGGCTTACTTGTCACAAGTAAACACCCAGCTGGGTTAAACTGGGGCACATTCTGATTCTAGGATCGAGTTCGCCATGGGGCCCCGACCCCTTTCTCTAACTGAGTATATTTACCCCTGTCGGCATTCCTCGTTAGTAGCGCATCAGGCGATAAGCAATAAGCTAACCCCTTCTCAGTAAGAAGGTAAAGCCTGGGAGGGTCAATTTTCTAAGACTGAATAGAACCATACCTCAGGCCGACAGCAACAAAGCGACTGTCAGACTTATTGTCGAGGGCGTACCCTCGACTGGTACTGTTCGGGGTACTTCTGCAGTTTACGGACCGTGTTGTTTTTCAGATGGTATTTTCAATTGAAATTCAATTCTTACAGTATCTTTTGTGTTATTAAATTGTTAGGTGAAAGTACAGAATAGTTAACAAATCCCTCTCCCATCCACATGTTAAGAGTGGGTTTCTAAATAATAACGTTATTATTTCAGCACGGTCCGTAAACCGCAGAAATACCCTGTTTGGTCCTAACCATCTTCCTCCGGGAAGGGGTTTGTTCATTGTTTGTTGCCTGAAGTGCCTCTGCCGGTGAATGTATTATTTACTCCCTCGTCAGGAGGTTAGGCACAAGGCCAGTTTTATCGTACTCCCACAAGGTAAGATGTGACCCAAGGTCGGGTCGGAAAGTGGGGTTTGAAAAGCCAGCGCCCGAGAAGGTGAGCACTCTGGCCATTAAAATTTGACTGGGCAGCCCCGTCGGCATTCCCCGGTAGGGGCGCCTCAGGCAGTAAGCAATAAACTTACTCCTCCTCAAAGAGGGGAGAGCAGGCCTGGGAAGGTGGACCTCCTAGAACTGCACAGGACAGACCCATAGACAGGCGTTAATCAAGCCCCGGTGCAGTATCCATCGGAACAGATACTACACTTTGATCTCGACCAAACCACCATTCGCGGCGGCTATTTTTATACCCAACCACAGTGTCATCTCGTTTCGGATGGGTTAAATTGACTATCAACCTGAGGTGCCCTCATCTGTGAGGAAATTCCGACGGGACTGACCAGGCTAATTTCACAATCGAACCAGTGCTCCTTTTTTAGGATTGGTGGCCTTGTGTCTAACCTTGTCACTGTGGGATACAGATAACCCCCCCCCCAGCCCCCCCCCCACACACCTTTCGAAGCGACAGATTTGAGAGAGAGCGTCGACGACACTACAGGTATTTTTGTCTCCATCCATGATACCCCTGGTACTATTGTTGATATCTACATTTTCAGGGTAATTTTGTAGTTTATGAGGCATTAAAACAAGGCGGACTCTATTCCGAACCTCCGCTGAAAGTTTATTTTATAAATAAATAAAATCACATTAAGTGGATTATCGGATTAATATGATCCAAAATAAACTACACTAAGCTATTCTCATTCATTCTCTCTCTCTCTCTCTCTCTCTCTCTCTCTCTCTCTCTCTCATAATAGCATAGCATGAATCCAACAAAAATGCATGGTAGAGAATGCATGGTATTTTAGCGAAATCAGCCATAAACAGCAGAGCGACAGTGCCACTCGCTAACATTTTAAAACTCTTCCGATTAAGGCCTACATTTTCAGATTATAATTTTTTTTCTTGTAATAATCTACTTAATGCAATCATCCTAGTAATTAATCGACTTGATGATTTTTTTCTGGTAATTAATGTACTTTTTTTATATTATTATCTTTTTTTCTGGTAACTAATTTACGTAATGTAATTTTTCAGGTAATTAATCTACTAAATGTAAATGTTCTAGTAATTAATTACTCAGTATAATTTTTCTGATAACAAATGTACTCATAATGACATTTTTTGGTAATTAATCTACTTAATGCAATTATTCTGGTGATTAATGTTCTTATAATATAATTTTACTTGCAATTAATCTAATTGGTGTATTTTTTTCTGGTAATTAATCTACATGATATAAATTATTTTGTAATTTATCTACTGAATATAAATGTTTGGTCATTTTTTTCCTAGTAATGAATCTATTTAATGTAATTTTTCTAGCAATTAATCTACTTAATGTCATTTTTCTAGCAATTAATCTACTTAATGTCATTTTTCTAGCAATAAATTTACTTAATGTCATTTTTCTAGCAATTAATCTACTTAATGTCATTTTTCTAGCAATTAATCTACTTAATGTAATTTTTCTAGCAATTAATCTACTTAATGTAATTTTTCTAGCAATTAATCTACTTAATGTCATTTTTCTAGCAATTAATCTACTTAATGTCATTTTTCTAGCAATTAATCTACTTAATGTTATTTTTCTAGCAATTAATCTACTTAATGTCATTTTTCTAGCAATTAATCTACTTAATGTCATTTTTCTAGCAATTAATCTACTTAATGTCATTTTTCTAGCAATTAATCTACTTAATGTCATTTTTCTAGCAATTAATCTACTTAATGTTATTTTTCTAGCAATAAATTTACTTAATGTCATTTTTCTAGCAATTAATCTACTTAATGTCATTTTTCTAGCAATTAATCTACTTAATGTCATTTTCCTAGCAATTAATCTACTTAATGTCATTTTTCTAGCAATTAATATACCTAATGTTATTTTTCTAGCAATTAATCTACTTTCTGTAATTTTTCTAGCAAATTAATCTACTTTTTTTAATTTTTCTCGTAATTAATGAACTTATAAGGTCATTTTTCATATTATAATTTTTTTGGTAATTAATGAACTTATAAGCTATTTTTTCTGTCAATGAATTTACCTGATGCAATTTTAATAACATTTCAGCGAAGGCTTGGAATAGTGTCCTTCTCATTTTCATGCCACCAAATTATGAAATTACCGTTTTGAGCAAGATTATCAAAATCAAAAATTAATTTATTTTCGTTCATCAGAGGCAGTGGCTTCCAGGGGAGGGGGGGGGGCGACGAGGGAAGGGGCATCCAAATTGTGTGTGTGTGGGGGGGGGGGGGGAAACATCAATCATATTCAAACTATCTCCTTTTCTCATATTTTCAGTACTAGGACTTATACTTGAGTCTTTGGGGCATACAATCAAAGAGTTGGCCACAGGCATCACTAGACCTCCGTACACCACTGATCGGAGGTCATTTCGCTATTTTACCTTCATTGTAAAATGAACACTTACTTTATAGTCAGTGTAACTGAAATCCCGATTTTCCAGGTAAAAGTAACGAAAACGATGCTCTACATTCTAAAATTAGGGATTCCAGTTACACCGGCTATAATGTCAGTGTTCATTTTACACTGGACGTATGATGCTCTCGGCGAATGAGAATTTTTTTTTTTTCAATATTTATTTTCGCTAATCGTTCGCTAAGCGTCGTAATCGATGATAATCGACATTATTATTGTTCCGACATCTGACGGTGAACCATTCTTTGAATTTCGTAGACCCAAACATTTACCGGGGAAATTACATTATCCTATGTGAGCACTGAACACGATGATTTCTTCTTCTTTCCTCTATTTCTTCTTCTTCTTCTTCTTCTTCTATTTCTTCTTTTTCTTTCCTCTTTTTCTTCTTCTATTTCTATTCTTCTTCTTCTATTTCTTCTTCTTCTTCTATTTCTATTTCTTCTTCTATTTCTATTCTTCTTCTTCTTCTATTTCTTCTTCTTCTTCTATTCTTCTTCTTCTTCTATTTCTATTTCTTCTTCTTCTATTTCTTCTTCTATTTCTATTTCTTCTTCTTCTATTTCTTCTTCTATTTCTATTTCTTCTATTTCTTCTTCTTCTATTTCTATTTCTTCTATTTCTTCTTCTTCTTCTATTTCTATTTCTTCTTCTTCTTCTATTTCTATTTCTTCTATTTCTATTTCTTCTTCTTCTATTTCTTCTTCTATTTCTATTTCTTCTTCTTCTATTTCTTCTTCTATTTCTTCTTCTTCTATTTCTATTTCTTCTATTTCTTCTTCTTCTATTTCTATTTCTTCTTCTATTTCTTCTTCTATTTCTATTTCTTCTATTTCTTCTTCTTCTATTTCTTCTTCTTCTTCTTCTTCTATTTCTATTTCTTCTTAATCATCATCATCATCATCATCATCATCATCATCATCATCATCATCATCATCATCAATGTTCCAAAATCGATACGACCTCTAATTCGAAGCTCCACAGTATCTTTAATGAAACTTACATAAAAATGACGCTAAATCTTTACTATCACACCCATCGAAACAAATTTAAATGCTTATTTAACATGAAAGGGTGGGGTTGTTAACTATTCTGTACCGTCACCGAAATTTGTTGAGCCGTGAAAAACAATTGCTGTTACAGAATCTCATTTTAATTTTGGTGCTTGTACAGAGAAGCGTCCATATTAAATTATCAATACAACACACACAAAAAAATTATCATATACTTACGCAGCAGATTTAAATAAGTATCCTCACTAAAAAAAGTGGGAAAAATGATCGAGTAGAATTTAATCAAAAATAAAAATCAATTTCATCGTATTTTGGTGAATGCCATTGATTTATTACTTGTTGATATGACAGGTTGAATTATCTCCCCCTGTATTTCGTGTTTTTTCACTCGAATCAATGGCCGAACCCGAAAAAACGATATAACGGATTTTTTTTTTTTTTATTACAATTCTACTCGATTGTTTTTGCTAATTTTTGGTGTACAAACCTATTTTTGCTTGATATATAAGTATATCAAAGAGTTTTCCGGTTAATTTTTGGTGTACAAACCTATTTTTGCTTAATATATAAGTATTTCAAAGAGTTTTCCGGTTCATTTAATTAAAACTGCGATTTTCAACGTTTTTCATATGGACCCGTCTCTGTACAAGCACCTAAATTTTCAGTATTCATAAATTAACAATCAGTGAATATAATGAACCCATTTTTTAAAATCTTAGTGAAAATATATTATTTTGTGTAAACAAAAAACACCTTTACTAAAGTTATATCTCAAAATACTAAGAAAAAACGCATTACAAAAAAATATGAAAATAAAGCATTGTAGGTGTTAACATTTAACATTTTAAAAATATAGTTCTTATATATTACGAAAAAAGTCCCTAAAAACCGTGTTAATAAAATTAATATAACTCAAGAAAAATTAGTTTCTCGAATTAACGATATTATAATTGAACAAAGCATTGTTTATTCAATAGTTTCACAAAAAAATTAATATGATTTCAAAAAATATTTTATGCGATTTTAATAATAACAGTTTCCGGGAAATCTTACAACGCGATATTAAAATATTCCCTTTTGCTCATGAATGTGTAATCATCAACGTTAGAACTTTTTTTAAAGACTTGAAAAGATATATATATTTTTTTTAATTGAGAAACCGGGCTATTTCGAAAAAAATAATTACAAAATAGGATAATTTATACTAACGATTAACTTGAAAATCTATGGATGTCCAGTACTACAATAAACAGACGAGATTGGCATCCCACCCACTACCCACCCAAATTTTATTTTCAGAGAATCAACGATCCCGCCAGTTTCGCAATTCACTGTCAATCATTTGAAAGAATAAAATGTAAGTTTGTAATTTTTTCATTAATAAATAATCATTTTCTTTCAAATTTTAATTCTATTTAATTCTATTTAATTATTAATAAATAATTGTTTTTACTTATTTTTTTCAATGAATAATAAAATTGTCAGTTTATTTTTTTCAATGAACAATAAAATTGCCAGTTTATTTTTTTCAATGAATAATAAAATTGTCAGTTTATTTTTTTTTCAATGAACAATAAAATTGTCAGTTTATTTTTTCAATGAATAATAAAACTGTCAGTTTATTTTTTTCAATGAACAATAAAATTGTCAGTTTTTTTTTTCAATGAATAATAAAATCGTCAGTTTATTTTTTCAATGAATAATAAAATTGTCAGTTTATTTTTTTCAATGAATAATAAAATTGTCAGTTTATTTTTTTTCAATGAATAATAAAATTGTCAGTTTATTTTTTTTCAATGAATAATAAAATTGTCAGTTTATTTTTTTTCAATGAATAATAAAATTGTCAGTTCTACATGAAGAGATCGATGTTTTTTCCCAATTTTTCGATATTACGCGACCGAAAGGTGGGTGATTCAGAAAATATTAACTTCATGGGTCTTTGTTGAGTATCTCGAGAGTCTTTTGCAGACATACAAGCATACACACACACAGACAACTCTCCTTTATATTATAGATATAGAAGATTAATTTAATGTATCATTATGACACGTTTAAGAATAAATCAAATAATTTAAAATGTAAAATTTGCTAAAGTTTTTAATCATGTAAACAAAAATAAATGGACGCGGTCGGCAGTTCGTACCGAAAAAATAAAAGGTTTTGAACAACATTTTACAAAAGTTTTATTTCAAATTCGAAGGAAAAACATTGGTAAACAGACGTCATTAATAATTTCAGAGTATTACTGAATTTAAAACTAATATGTTTTGCAATTTTTTAGATTGGGGTTGATAATTTGTAGAATTTGGTATATTCGGACTACTGTTCTCATCTTGGGTGTTTTTATCACAACGTTTCGGCCGATGTAACCTCCGACCTTCTTCAGGTGTACTTTGTTGAACTCGGGGATCTTTCTGTCGAACTCGGGAATATGGACGGAATATTAAATCCATGGGGTAGCATGCTCTCGTTCCATCTGCCATGACTGGGAAGAAGTCTTCAGTAATTCGCAATTCTTTGTATCGTCAACGGTGGATATAGTACTAAATAAAATTCAGTTCTAAGTGACAGTTATCTGCAGGTTGAAGGTTCAATCCTCAGTGTGAGCGATACGAAGAATTGCGAATTACTGAAGACTTCTTCCCAGTCATGGCAGATGGAACGAGAGCATGCTACCCCCGTGGATTTAATAAAGGGTTCCATTCGAAATTTCGTCCAGATTCCCGAGTTCGCCGGAAAGATTCCCGCGTTCGACAATATACACCTGAAGAAGGTCGGAGGTTACATCGGCCGAAACGTTGTGATACAAACTATAAATAATAAATGAAATGAAATTCAATTAATTCCCAACCAATATATTTTTTCCAGAGAGACTTTCCGGGAATGCACCGTTTTTTTTTTTATCGATATAACGCTATTTCTTATCGTGGTTTCATCTCATTCAGAACGCCGGCGATTCCACTGGGCATAGAGATTTTTTTGTTTTAAATGTAAAAAGTCAGCCCATCTGGATGAAACCGCGGTACGTTTCTTAATTATGTAACATATAGTCTTCAAATAAATTATATATATATATATATATATATATAAGTCAGTTCATATTATATTCCAATAACCATGATTTTATTATTTTTATTTTTTCACATTTCCAAAAAACATAATATTTCTGTGAGATATATGTTTTACGGTCCGTTTCATTTGTCTTGTGCCAAACCACATTTTTATGTCAATATCGTCTCTGCAACACTACAAAATCATCAGAAAAAATTCACAAAGAGTAAAAAGTTCTTGGATTAAAGTGTCTTGAAAAAAACTACACTATACAGTGGTTCATTTTTGGGTGAAAAACAAACAAAAAACAAATAAAAAGAGAGCAAAAACTCACACGTGGGGGAACCCACTAATACGCCATTTTGAATTTTTCGTTCAAAGCTCTGTTATCAATAATTGACAATCATTGAGCTGAATCTTTTAAGGAGACTACAAAGTAAAAGGAACTGATAGTATATGCTAATACATATATTGTCATTAATAATTATATACATATACAGGGTGTTTCAAAAGTCTTGGGAACATAACGATTTTTAATAACTCAAAAACTATTAGGAGTTGAAAAATGAAATTGGTACCGTTGGAAAGGTTAAAGTTTCAAGTTTTGTGGGGAATCTTCAAAGTTGCTCAATATGAGCACCATTCGTCACACGGCAGACATCTAGTCGATAGTCCATTTCCTGCCAAACGCGTTCCAGCATCTTGACGTCAATGGTTCCCACAACTGCCGTTACTCGAGCCTTTAGTTCGTCAATATCTCTTGGAAGGGGCGGCACATAGACTTGTTGCTTGACAAAGCCCCAAAGGAAAAAGTCACACGGGGTAAGATCTTGAGACCTAGGAGGCCAGGGCATGAGAACGTCATCACCTCGCCCAGATCTCCCAATCCATCTACCAGGCAGCCTTGTGTTAAGAAACTGCCTTACTCTAAGACTCCAGTGTGGTGGTGCACCATCTTGTTGAAAAATGAAGTCATCAGATTCTGCTTGTTCCAACTGAGCCATTAACCAGTCTTCCAGCATGTTGAGATAGGATTCACCAGTGATAGTTGCCTCTTCAAAGAAGAACGGTCCATAGACACCTTTCTTGGAAATTGCACAAAACACGTTCACTTTTGGTGAATCTCGCTCGTGCTCAAGAAGTTCATGAGGATTCTCAGTACCCCATATGCGAGTATTATGCTTGTTAACTTTGCCATTCAGATGGAAGGTCGCCTCATCGCTAAAAACAAGCCGGTCATCAAAGCCGTTATCTTCCAACTTCTCTTGCATTGCAATGCAAAAGTCACGGCGAAGTGGCTTATCAGTGTCCTTCAACTTTTGGACCAACTTGAGCTTGTAAGGTACCATTTGCAGTCGTTTCCTTAAGACACACCAGACAGTTGCTGGAGCAAGCTGAAGTTCCCTGCTGGCTCTTCTCACTGATTTACGGGGGCTCCGCTGAAAGGCTGTCCGAACTTGCTCAACTGCATCTTCTGAAGTTGAAGGGCGACCTGTTCGCTTACTTGGGCACAAACACCAATCTTTCACAAATTTAGCATGCCATCTGACAATGGATTTCCTTTCAGGGGCTTCTTTTTTAAATTTGCTGCGAAATGCACGCTGAACACATGTCCACGATTCAGTCTTTGCAAATTAAAGGACGCAAAATGCCTTGTCTTGTTTAGAGAACGCCATTACTGCACCTGGAAAGATAACACGAAAATCATTAGTATGACCAAAAACTTGATTAAGCAAGCTTTAAAATGGCACCAGTTTCATTTTTCTACCTGGAATAGTTCATGAGATATACGTATTTGTAATGTTCCCAAGACTTTTGAAACACCCTGTATTTTCATCATTGTGCCACCCGACGTGAAAGTGTATTATCGCACATTGTTCCGTTTTTTGGGGGGATTTTTTGAATGCATTTGGGACCGATTATTTACTTGTTGGCTTGGTGGCAGAAATAATGCACGAGCTACTTTTCTAAGACATTTTGTAGGACTTTCTTTTTTATCGTTGTTCTTTCTTGTTTTTTAATTTTAACTTTTATTTTTTTCCTCTTCTCTTCTTAAGTAACCTCAACTATTGCAACGCCACATTGTGTATTGTCGGCAGTTGAAACCCTTATTCCAGACATTTAATTTCCCTGATGATCTGCCAAGCAAGTACCTGCTTGGTAGTGAAACACGTGTAGGAAAAAACATTTAATTTGAATAAATAATATTTGTAAGAAAAAATATCTTTAATGGTGATCATTGGTGTCCTGAAAGGAATGCTTTGGTAAGCCTTCATAAAATCGCATATATATATATATATATATATATATATATATATATATATATATATATTAAAGATGAATGTGTATGTATGCTGAGTTTGACTTTATTTTATCAAGTTCGGGTTGGATGACATTAGCTTAATGTTAACGCTTTTTTAGATTTTGATCAAAGTGTAGTATCTGTTCCGATGGATACTGCATAGACTGGTATCGTCTTGGCCTTCGGGGCTTGATTTACGCCGGTCTATGGGACGGTCCTGTGCAGTTCTAGGAGGTCCACCCTCCCAGGCTTTGCCTCCCTTCTTTGGGGAGGAGTAAATTTATTGCTTACTGCCTGAGGCGCCCCTACCGGGGAATGCCGACGGAGCTGCTCAGGCAATTTTTAATGGCCAGAGTGCTCACCTTCTCGGGCGCTGGCTTTTCAAGTCCCACTTTCCGGACCCGAGCTTGGGTCACATCTTACCTTGTGGGTGTAAGATACAACTGGCCTTGTGCCTAACCTCCTGGCGAGGGGGTAAATAACTTAACTTAATGTTTCTTGTAAGTTCCCTTTGTTCCCCCTTTCCCTTTTTTTCTGCTTTGTCAAACATGGCGGCTGCATTACACATAAAGAAGTGAAAAACTCATTTGAAAAAAAAAATATGATGTCTCGATTACAGCCACGAAAAAGTAGGTCTTTATGTGGAAAACAGTTATTTGTCTTATATCAAACTAGACGAGGACATCAGTGAAAAGCACTTAAGTGTACACTTATATAAATAGCAGGAAGCGAAACAGAGAAAATAGACATCTCTTTCTCCTTCGACACGAAAGATAAGGATAACAAATGTAGGCTCCCTATTTACTTGCCTCCCCACGAGGGGCAGAGTTGGACACAAGGTCGGTTTTTAATCTGGGGAAAATCCACTTCTCCAAAAAAAAAAACACTCTGGATTGAGACAAAAATTAAATTTGCCTCAGTCGAGAAAGACTTTTTCTTCAATGGAAATCGCTTCAGACAAGGCATGAAGCCATTTGATGTAATGAGCTAACAAGAACGAAAGATGATTATTGCAAAAACAGGAGATGCCTGTTGGCCTTAGTCTTGAAAAGACCAAAGCTATAGGTAGGACGAAAACAGTAAGCAGGAAGAGAGTTCCACAAGCTTGCAGTTCTTGTAAAGATGCTACTAGAATAGGAAACTGTATAACAATGAAATATCAAAACAGCGAATTGATGGAGACCACTAGACCAACGAGTCCATCCTTATCAATCCCTTGGTCTTCCCTTGCCAACTACATCAACTCTTCTACATTTACTAACACACGCACCCTCATCCATTCATCATCATCATCATCATCATCGGTTTAACATCCGTTTCACATGCTGGCATGTGTTGGACGGCTTCTAGAAATTGACTTCCAAAACTGACCTGTCTCTGGCCAGGTCTTTCAAGAAACTCTCTTTTATAACCTCGTAATTTAGGTTATAATAAATAATAACTTGTGAATAAAATGGATGAACTATCAAGATAAACGTTGAACAGATTTATTAAAACTGAACACAGAATGAATTAATGAGTTTATTTGCCGCTGAACGCGATCGACATCTTAACAGAGTGAAAGCCGTGATCTGTGTTTACTTTTCTCTAGGCCATTTCCAAGGGCGATAACTCTTAACTCCCGAAATGGTTTAAGGGAGGTAATTCCGTTTTCGTTAGGTCTCCTAACACTCTCTCACCAGACCTTCCAATGTTTAAACTGCACAGCCCGAATTGTGTGCAAGTGACGTGGGTTTCGAATTCTGCTTTCGGATATGTTCTACTGATGAGCTCAAATGTGGGCTGCGGCATTGTCTGATTGTAGAATATATATATATATATATATATATATATATATATATATATCAGTGAGGGGGGCGATACGCAAAAAAAGCCGTTGAGAGAAAGGCCCAGAAACGTTGTCAACGTCCTCCCACATACAGCGCCTGGTATTCCAAAATGTTCACCCATCTGGTACTGACCAGGCTCAACATTGCTTAAATTCGGTGATGACTAAGGGCAAAGAGTTACTTCCTTTTTAAATATAAATTGTTTATAATTTCTAGATTAAATCTGTTTCGTCTAACAACCTGTTTACTGGATCTATATATCTCTCTATATATAAAGTTAGGTATATGCATATGTTTATATATTTGTATGTATTGGAATCATTCTTAAACTAATTAACCGATCATTACGAATTTTGGGACACAGCTGCTAGGCAGAAGAGAGTCCTAATGTGTGCTATATTTAGTTTCAAGCAAACGGCGTAAAAAGGGGATGGAAGCTCTTCGTGAAGATTCAGATACCTCCGCTTTCTGTAAAATTTTAACAATAGCTAGTAGATATCAATTAATAAATATTCCCCAAATTTCAGTTTCTTTAGAGTACTTTAAAGGGTTTTTAGGGGACATAATATGAGCACAACCTCCCATTTGAAAATTCAAATATTTCAGATTTGCATTAAATTTGATTGATATTCATTAGACACCAATTAAACAAGATTCCCTGAATTTCAATTTCTTCTTAAAACCCCTTAAGCTTATTATGTTTTGGAATTTTTGAGATGAGGATTGATAATTTGTATTATTTGGATTATTCTGACTACTGTTCTCATCTGGAGTGTTACTCTCACAACGTTTCGGCCGATGTAATCTCCGACCTTCTTTCGCAAGGACTCGTGGCATAACGTATAAAGTGCTAAGTAAAACTCAGTTCTAAGTGACGATCTTCTGGAGGTTGAAGGTTCAATCCTCAGTGCGGGCGATACTAAGAATACAATTGTGAATTACTTAAGACTTCTACCCAGTCGTGGCTGACGGAACTAGAGCATACCACTCCCGTGGATTAAATACAGAGTTCCGTTCGAAATTCTGTACAGATTCCCGAGTTCAACAAGATGCACCTGAAGAAGGTCAAAGGTTACATCGGCCGAAACGTTGTGAAAATAACAACGAAGATAAGAATAGTAGTCCGAATAATCCAAATAATACAAACCCTTAAGCTTAAGCCTTAAATTTTAGACATTTTCTAGAATCAAAATCATGTAATGGATTTTGTATCAAATAAAGAATAAGGATTCTAGACATAAGGGTTAGTATCCTTATATCTTGAAATTTTGATTGTACAGGAACATAAAAATAGTGCAAAACTGTTTTGTTTGAGGAATTTATTTTACCCATCCTGGGACGCGTATTCTTCCAGTTTTCTTACATGGCAGCACTTTTTCTCTACCCAGAATTATTTGTTCTTCTACTTGTTCACACAAATCAGATCTGCGAAATGATACGCATCATTCTATTTATTCATTCCAGAATATTTCAACCTTCTAAGATCTTTGCCAGGGCTGGACTGGACACGATGAAAGCGATCTGCAAGTCAAATCTTCCTACTGAGATGAAACGTGACGTTTTTGGGGCCATTGTTGCATCAGTTGTTGTGCATGGAAGTAGCACCTCAACTTTCACCAAAAGATTGGAGAAGAAAATTGATGGTGCGTGCACCAGAATGCTAAGAGCTGCACTTAACATCTCCTGGAGACAGAACCCCACAAGAAAGGAACTCTACGGACACCTTCTTCGGATCTAAGCCCTGATCAGAGAGAGAAGAATTAGATTTGTTGGACACTGGTGGAGGGCTAAGGATGAAATCGTCACGAATGTTCTTTTGTGGATGCCAAAACAGGGACGTGGCCACGTGGGGAGACTGTGGATGTTTACCTTGCCTGGATTATTATTATTATATATATATATATATAAAATTGACTCTGACCTAACTGATCCACGCTATTTATATTTGAATATTAAAGAATCTAGCTATTCTTGTATTGATCAGCGTTTTCAGTAGTGTAATCTTAGTTTATGGAAAATCGTTGTTGTTTTTGTTTCTTCTTCTTCTTCTTCTTCTTCTTCATCATCATCAGTTTAACGTCCGTTTTACATGCTGCCATGTGTTGGACAGCATTTAGCAATTGACTTCCAGACTACTCTATATCTGACCAGGTCTTTATTTATCCCTCTTTCTCTCAAATCCATCCTAATCACTTCCTCCCATGTTTTCCTTGACCTTCCCTTGCCAACTGACCTTGCTACTTCAATCTTTATTGCTAAGTAATAATCAGTTCTAACTGAGGTTGAAGGTTCAATCCCCAGTTCAGGCGATGCTAAGGATACAATTACAAATTACTTAAGACTTTTACCCGGTCATGGCTGACAGAACGAGAGCAAGCGACCCCTGTGGATTAAATAAAGGGTTCCATCCGAAATTTTGTACAGATTCCCGAGTTCAACATAAAGATTCCTGAGTTCGACAAAACTCACCTGAAAAAGGTTGGAGGTTACAACGGGCGAAACGTTGTGAGAATAACATCCAAGATGAATACATCCAAATAAGACATGAAACACTTTGTCTTATTTATGGGATTTAAATTTTAACATTAGTAAAACATTTTATCGATTTTATTGCAAAACCGATATTTTTTAATGACATAATTTTTAATGACATATTTTTTAATGAAATACTTTTTAATGACATATTTTTAATGACATAATTTTAAATGACATTTTTAATGACATATTTTTAATGACATATTTTTTAATGACACATTTTTAATGACATATTTTTTAATGAAATACTTTTTAATGACATATTTTTAATGACATACTTTTTAATGCCATTTTTTAATGACACATTTTTAATGACATATTTTCTTTCATTGATTATATTTCCTTCTTTTTCTTCTTTTTCTTCTTCATCGATTAGTGTGTCTTTACCACATCAGCTGTGAGTCGCATATCGTCCATGACGGTACAAAGTGAATTTTATCATTTACATCGATTTTGATACAACATTGCTTGAGGCTGTTGGATTCTGCACGTATATATATACACATTCAATGTACATGCATTGGTGTTCCGTACGTCCAAAGAAGAGAGCTGTTAGGATTGGTTTTATTTCCCTTTACTAATCTGCAGGGAAACACATACCAACTAAACAACGCTATGAGGAACACGGAATAAGGGAGAATGCAACCAAGTACAATATACACATCTATTCACATATTGACAAAACGTTATAGGCTTACAACATAACAGTGCACGTACATACAATACAATAGTTCGTATCTTACCACTTGTGGTGGGCTCTGCCAGAACTGGTAGGGTGTACATCATTTCAACCACGTGGGATCCTGTCCAGCATTGCGAACTACAAACTTACTCTCACTCTCCCTCTGTATTGATTTACTCCTCTCCAGGAGTTAGGCACAAGGCCAGTTTTTATCTTACTCCCACAAGTAAGATATGACCCAAGGTCGGTCGGGAAAGTGGGGTTTAAAAATTGCCTGGGCAGCTCCGTCGGCATTCCCCAGTAGGGGCGCTTCAGACAGTAAGCAATAAACTTACTCCTCCCCAAAGAGGGGAGGCGAAGCCTGGGAGAGTGGACCTCCTAGAACTACACAGGACAGACTCATAGACCGGCGTAAATCAAGCCCCGAATGACAAGACAATACCAGTATAGGGTGCAGTATCCATAGGAACAGATACTACACTTTGATCTTAGCCAAAAGGCTCTGTAGCCAGGATCTCTCTACCCAAGGGGACATAACCCACCGGTATCTCTAGCAACCAGTGTCATTAACCCTTGTTCCTCTACAGAGCGATGGCAGCGGCATTGATGTGTATATTAATAATGGTAAATTAATGTATGTGTTTATTTTTATTGAGCGTTGAAACAAGCAGCATCAGCGCTAGTCTGACAGTATCAGTAGAGACTACGTATGACGTTAATGAGCTTCCTTTAACATGTCCATACAACAGTGTAGGGGAACTAACTGAAAATGACACCAGTAGGTTATCCCCCTTTGTTGAACCTAATAAGGAGACAGAGAGAGATTCGAGTTCACAACAACTGGACGTAATTCCACGTGGCTACTAATATGAAGAAGCTCTGGCCTTTACAGAGATTCGTAACCTACCGTGCCTGGTAGAGTTCTACCACGAGTCGTGAGTAACAACTATGTCTATTTTATGTTCTCTTATTTTGCGTTACACGTCCATTTCCACTTGTCAGCATTTAAAGAAATGTGTCAAATTGTATTCGGTTGAATTTCTCTGTATTTTTTTGTGCTCAATAGCATTACACTTAGTATCTATTACGGAGTAGTGAAATTAACGTAACTAATTATGAACAAGGCTACGAATTTTAACTTTTATTAAAGAAAAACGTGTACATTTTTATTTCAGGATTAACAATACAATTTAAAATTTCTCCTTCATCTTTGTGCTCAATAGCTTTACGCTTAGTATATATATGTTATTTCTTACAAAGTAGGGAAATAAACATATATAATTATTAACTTATTAACACAGGTGACCCCGACATGATCTGAACACACAACCTTTTGATTCAAAGTTACATAATTACTAGCATACACAAGCGGTTTACACTCAGAGCTGACTCAAGTCTGGGCATTTTCAGCCTTAGTAGCAGGGAGTCAGAATTAACTTTGTCATCAAGGTGCGGTTGAGATTGACCAACCCTTGCCTCACTACAGACTAATGTTCAGAAGAGGTGCGGTTGGAATTGAGCAACCCTTGCTTCACTACAGACTAATGTTCAGAAGAGGTGCGGTTGGGATTCAGCAACCCTTGCTTCACTACAGACTAATGTTCAGAAGAGGTGCGGTTGTGATTGAGCAACCCTTGCTTCACTACAGACTAATGTTCAGAAGAGGTGCGGTTGTGATTGAGCAACCCTTGCTTCACTACAGACTAATGTTCAGAAGAGGTGCGGTTGTGATTGAGCAACCCTTGCTTCACTACAGACTAATGTTCAGAAGAGGTGCGGTTGTGATTGAGCAACCCTTGCTTCACTACAGACTAATGTTCAGAAGAGGTGCGGTTGGGATTCAGCAACCCTTGCTTCACTACAGACTAATGTTCAGAAGAGGTGCGGTTGTGATTGAGCAACCCTTGCTTCACTACAGACTAATGTTCAGAAGAGGTTCGGTTGGGATTCAGCTACTCTTGCTTCACTGCAGACTCATGTTCAGAAGAGGTTCGGTTGGGATTCAGCTACCCTTGCTTCACTGCAGACTCATGTTCAGAAGAGGTGCGGTTGGGATTCAGCTACTCTTGCTTCACTGCAGACTCATGTTCAGAAGAGGTTCGGTTGGGATTCAGCTACCCTTGCTTCACTGCAGACTCATGTTCAGAAGAGGTGCGGTTGGGATTCAGCAATCCTTGCTTCACTACAGACTAATGTTCAGCAGAGGTGTGGTTGAGATTGAGCAACCCTTGCTTCACTACAGACTAATGTTCAGAAGAGGTGCGGTTGGGATTTAGCAACCCTTGCTTCACTACAGACTCATGTTCAGAAGAGGTGCGGTTGTGATTGAGCAACCCTTGCTTCACTACAGACTAATGTTCAGAAGAGGTTCGGTTGGGATTCAGCTACTCTTGCTTCACTGCAGACTCATGTTCAGAAGAGGTTCGGTTGGGATTCAGCTACCCTTGCTTCACTGCAGACTCATGTTCAGAAGAGGTGCGGTTGGGATTCAGCAACCCTTGCTTCACTACAGACTAATGTTCAGCAGAGGTGTGGTTGTGATTGAGCAACCCTTGCTTCACTACAGACTAATGTTCAGAAGAGGTGCGGTTGGGATTCAGCAACCCTTGCTTCACTACAGACTAATGTTCAGAAGAGGTGCGGTTGTGATTGAGCAACCCTTGCTTCACTACAGACTAATGTTCAGAAGAGGTGCGGTTGTGATTGAGCAACCCTTGCTTCACTACAGACTAATGTTCAGAAGAGGTGCGGTTGTGATTGAGCAACCCTTGCTTCACTACAGACTAATGTTCAGAAGAGGTGCGGTTGGGATTCAGCAACCCTTGCTTCACTACAGACTAATGTTCAGAAGAGGTGCGGTTGTGATTGAGCAACCCTTGCTTCACTACAGACTAATGTGCAGAAGAGGTTCGGTTGGGATTCAGCTACTCTTGCTTCACTGCAGACTCATGTTCAGAAGAGGTTCGGTTGGGATTCAGCTACCCTTGCTTCACTGCAGACTCATGTTCAGAAGAGGTGCGGTTGGGATTCAGCAACCCTTGCTTCACTACAGACTAATGTTCAGCAGAGGTGTGGTTGAGATTGAGCAACCCTTGCTTCCCTACAGACTCATGTTCCGAAGAGGTGCGGTTGTGATTGAGCAACCCTTGCTTCACTACAGACTCATGTTCAGAAGAGGTGCGGTTGAGTTTGAGCAACCCTTGCTTCACTACAGACTCATGTTCAGAAGAGGTGCGGTTGGGATTCAGCAACCCTTGCTTCACTACAGACTCATGTTCAGAAGAGGTGTGGTTGAGATTGAGCAACCCTTGCTTCACTACAGACTCATGTTTAGAAGAGGTGTGGTTGTGATTGAGCAACCCTTGCTTCACTACAGACTCATGTTCAGAAGAGGTGCGGTTGTGATTCAGCAACCCTTGCTTCACTACAGACTCATGTTCAGAAGAGGTGTGGTTGAGATTGAGCAACCCTTGCTTCACTACAGACTAATGTTCAGAAGAGGTGTGGTTGAGATTGAGCAACCCTTGCCTCACTACAGCACAAATGCACTGAACCATAGTCTTGTCATTCTTTTACATCCTCAGAAAAAAAAAATTAATAGGGAACCCAGCATTCACCTGCATGTAACATTGTAAACATGCACTAAGCTGCATGTTCTAGTGGTGCATGCGAATAGCAGACGTTGCAACTGATAGGTGTTCAGACGAAGGAAAAAGGTGTGTGGGGGGGGGGGTGCACAGAGGAATCAAAAGATATTTCTGATTTTGTATTTTGGGTCACCCGGCATTCTATTTGTCCACTTGAGAGAATAATGGTTGAGGTTCCCTGCTGCGGTTATGGCTCATTCAGAGACCAACAAATTTAATGGCTGTCCAAACACAGAACCTCCTAGGCAGTAGATGTGTGTGTGTTTATAGATTGTCTAGAGATATGTCTCCCTTGACTGGACATTATCTTTAATGGATATCTCAAGTAGCCAGTCCTTGGGTGGTCGAATGGTGACCACTGAAAAAGACCAGAATCCAAGATTTCCAGTCAGGAGTGAGAGCTGGCCCTCTGGGCACGACACAAGCAGCTTGTTTTTCTGAGGGCTGGCAGTCAGTTGGGTCGGTGTGTCTCTCTGGGCAAAGTGGGCCCTTGGGGCTCTTTTTTTTTATTTTTTAAAGGTATTTCACCCCAAACAAGGCAGGTCGCCACTGTAGACGTAAGGGGCTACTGAGAATCAGGGAGTAGGTTTAGGCGTCATTCTAAGTTGGGAGCTGTGCAGCTAGATGTTTGTTTACATTAGTTTTAAACCTCTGCATGTCAGTACTGTCGAGGAAACAGGGAGCAGGGAGGGAGTTCCAGATGCGAGGAAAGAAGCTGCTGGAAGACAAGGCTCTCCGGCATCTGGGGACATCCACAGTGAATGGATGGGATTTAGCTGATTGTCGGGTTGTTCGAGTGTATTTGCGTTGAGGGGACACTAGAGCAGCTAGTTCATCGGAGCACACTCCATTGAAGTATTTGTAAAACAAGCACAAGGATGCAACATTGCGGCGATGGGACAGGGGCTGGTGCTTGGTGGATAGTAAGAGACCTATTCAATTGGCCACTCTTTTTTGGACCTTGTCTAAGAGAGAGAGACTAGTGGATGATGCACCAGCCCAGATGTGACAACAATACGCCATACATGGGCGGATAGTGGCTTTGTAAAGATACAGGATACTGTCAGGTGTAAGAAGTTGACTAGCACGGTAGAGGGAGCCCACCTTCTTTGCAGCAGCCTTGGCAATGTCTTCAATGTTTTGTCCCAATTCATGTTACCTGTGAATGTTAGGCCGAGTAGTTTGAATGCTAAAGGATTGTGTTGATTGGACTTATATTTTATTTGGCCGGGACAAAGATCTCATCTTTGCAACTCTGCTATTCAACCTAAGAAAACAAGTACCATTTGTAATCTCCCCCAAAATAGACAACTGTTTATTGTTTATAAACTGGATTCATGGTTTTATTTGGAATGGAAATTCTTTGTTGCAGTCCTAACTTAGTCGAATGGCAACCTTGGCTGAGACGCGACGAGTGGGACGATCACGGTGTACTGTACAGTGAACAGACTCATGCATGTTCATAACATTGCGCTATGGACGTAGCTTTTCTCAAACTTGACTCCGAGTGACAAATAAAAATGAACGACACTTGTTACTCGGGGTCGAGTTTGGGAAAGCTATGCAATGGAAACATTTTCTTACATGAAATTAACTAAGAAAAAAGACAAGAGGAGGGGGGGGGGGAAGAGAATGAGCAAAACAAAAATGAAAGTTAAAGTCTTCCGGGCAACGTCGGATTGGTACAGCAAAAATCTATATAAATAGACGGGCCACCCTATAATCTATAATGGAAACCATGTTTATCATTTTTTCATTGTATAAATTGGATTATTCGGACTACCGTTCTCATCTTGGATGTTATTCTCACAACGTTTCGATCGATGTGACCTCTGAACTTTTTCAGGTGTATCTTGTCGAACTCGGGAATCTTTATGTTGAACTCGGGAATCTGCACGGAACTTCGAATGGAACCCTCTATTTAATCCATGACCGGTAGACGTCTTCAGTAATTCGCAATTCCTCTATCGCCTGCACGAAGGATTGAACCTTCAACCTTCAGAAGACTGACCCGTGGCATAACGGATAAAGTACTGGTGCAGTCTTCTGTAGTTTGCAGGTTCAATCCCCAGTGCGGGCGATACTAGGAATTGCGAATTACTGAAGACTACTACCCGGTCATGGCTGACGGAACGAGAACATGCTACCCCCATGGATTAAATAAAAGGTTCCGTTCGAAATTCTGTGCAGATTCCCGAGTTCGACAAAAATATTCCAGAGTTCGACACTGAGATAGAAAGAAAAGTTTTTCTTTCGTTGTGGTGAAAAGACGAGTTCTTGCTGTTATTGTCTTATAAGGAGGAACCAGAGATTTGAGCTCGGTCAAGCATCTTCCATAGAGATAACGCTAAAGTCTGAGAGCATCTCAACTTGACTCCACATCGGCATCGAGACCTGCATGTTAAACAGTCGTGTTATAGAATACAAAAATCAGCCACACTTACCTGGCACATTTAGTTTATTAACAGTTTGTCTGGGACAAACATTACCTGGCATAATTTGAGTAGGTCTCATACCAGCCAAGAATAAGCCCTCGACAATCAATCCAACAGTAGCTTTGTTGCTGTCGAGCCGAGGTGTTTCTGTTCACATCTAGGAGGTCGATCTTCCCAAGCTTTACTTTCTCTCTTTGAGAAGGGATTAGTTGATTGTTAATCGCCTGAGGTGTCCCTACCAAGAATGACGACGAGGCTGCTCAGGCATTTTTTGTAGGCGAGAGTGTGCTTCTTTTTGTGTGTTGGCTTTTCAAAACCACACCTGACCTTGTGTCTAACCTCCCCTGAAGAGGAGGTAAATAAAGACTACGTGTTGGCCTTTTGGTTGGGAGCAAAATGTGGCATCTCTTCTGATGTTATTAGACTTCATCTTTTCTGACCTCGATCTGTAAAGGAAAGAAATCCTTCTAAATTGAGGCAATTTTTATTTTTGTCCCAATCCAGAGTGCCCCTTTTGGAGGAACTGGGTTTTCCCTACAGTAAAAACCAACCGACATTGCGTTTAACTCTGCTCTCGTGGGGATGCAAGTAAATAGGGATTATGCTCCCCCCCACCCCGAAGATTTACCTTCTCTTTGAGAAGGGGCCCCTATTTACTTAACTCTCCACGAGGACAGAGTTAAACACAATGTTGGTTTTTAATGTGGGAAACATCCAGCTCCCCAAGAAGGGGCACTCTGGATTTGGACAAAACATTAAAATTGTCCTCAGTCTAGAAGGATTTCTCCATCACTGATTGTGGAAAGAACAGATGAAGAGTAGTATCAGAACAGATACTAAACGTTGCTCCCAGCCAAAGAAGGGGTAAGTTTATTGATAATCGATTGAGGGCCCCTACCAGCAGAATGCCAACGGGCTGCTCAGGCATGTTTTGTAGGCTAGAGTGCGCTTATCCTAGTGTGCTTGCTTTTCAAGATCACACCTGACCTTGTGTCTAACCTCGCCTTAAGTGGAGGTAAATAAAAAAAAATAAAATACAAAACAAAAAAAATACAAAATCAGCCACACAATTCATTCGGATTATCATAAAATCTCGAAGAAGGAAAAAAAAGGGGAAAAAAAACTCCTTCCATGTCTATTGCTGCTAGTTGAGTTTTCTGCAGGCATGAAACCATTCTAAGTAGGTTATTGCGAACCACTCGTAATCGCTGCAGATTCTCGATATGTATTAACTTTTTGAGAAAATTAAAAAACGAAAAATTAAAAACAACTACAAAATACGAGAAGTACTTGAAATAATGCATCAACCTTGTTTGTATCAAAACAGCTTTTTTTAACAACTTTAAGGCTCTGTCTGTCTGTCCCTATTCACTTGCCTCCCCACGAGAGCAGAGTTAGACACCAGGTCGGTTTTAAGTGTGGAAAAAATCCTACTCCCCAAAATGTGGCGCTCTAGATTGGGACAAAAATAGAAATGACCTGGAAGGTGACGGTGATTAAGTGGATATCGACACGGACTGAAGACCTGGGTGTTCCAAGTTCGAATCCAGTCGGTTCCACAGTACCACTTTCACTTAAGGATGTTGGCAACCTTCTCGTGGTCCTTCCCGTAAGTACCCGATGTCTTTCCAGAAAGATTTCTAACTAGAAAAACATCAGGAAAACAAATGCCGACACCAGAATCATCTGATTCACACGAAAGAAGAAGAAGAAATTGTTAATCCAGGTCACTTGTTTCCTGCAACCGTACACCCATAAACCGTCATCAAACTAAAAGGGGAGCTCACTCCCACTGTCCCACATCATATAAGGAGATGACTCAGCCTAAGGGAGACAACTCAAAGACACTTAAACAGAAATAACCTCAGTCTAGAAGGATTTCTCTTTCACTGATCAAGGACAGAATAGATGAAGTGTAGTGTCAGAACAGATACTACACTTTGACTTATTTATTCTCCATATAATCAATCAAATGCAATAGGAAAAATTAGGCACAAGGCCATCAAAAGTGAGGGGACAATGGTGGTCGTTGGTCATCTTTGGTCTAATGTAACAAATTTGACTATCCTGCTCTTGACTAGAATCATTGCAGTCACCAAAATACCACATTTACTCTAGGGGATCTCCTACTCAAAAATATCCTCAAAGCGTTTTAGAAATTTAATCTTAGCCAAAAAGGTCAAGGGGCTGTGTCTGCCTATCATTCAGTCAGTTTGTTGGGAAGTGACGGCGGCTAAGTGGTTAACGACACGGACTGACAACCTGGGTGTGCCAAGTTCGAATCCAGTTTCACTTAGGATGTTAGCAACCTTCACGTGGTCCCTCCTGTAAGTACCCGATGTCTTTCTAGATAGAATTCTAACTAGAAAGATAACGGGGAAACCAATGGCAACAAAAGAATCATCTGATTCATACGAAATGAATGAATGAAAGAGGTGCACACTCCCAGGCATTACTTCCTCCTACTGATTCATACGAAATGAATGAATGAGGCAGTCTGTTATGCTTACATCTGAAATAGCAATTTTAGATGCAACCGAACATCTCTCTAAGAAATGATGTCCGTCTGATGGTTTGTCACATTTAAATTTGAAATAGCATTTGGCTTTGTCTATCCGTTTGTCCGTCACACTAAAGTATGGAATAGAGTTTTCAGATGCGTCCACTCATTCCTATAAGAGACTGCATCCGTTTGTTTGTCTGTCATGCTAAATCTATGCATGTCTATAAGAAGCTCTGCCCTTCTATCTGTCAGTCTGTCACACTTAAGTTTGAAATAGCCTTTTCAGATGCGTCCGTAAGAAACTCAAACTCTGAGTCAGACGGTCTGTCGTGCTTAAGTCTAAAATAGCATTTGTTGTGGTCTGTAACATTTATGTTTAAAAAAGCATTTTTTGTGGTCTGTAACATTTATGTTTAAAAAAGCATTTTTTTTGTGGTCTGTAACATTTATGTTTAAAAATCATTTTTTTGTGGTCCGTAACATTTATGTTTAAAAAATCATTTTTTTGTGGTCTGTAACATTTATGTTTAAAAAAGCATTTGTTTTGTGGTCTGTAACATTTATGTTTAAAAAAGCATTTTTTTGTGGTCCGTAACATTTGTTTAAAAAATCATTTTTTTGTGGTCTGTAACATTTATGTTTAAAAAAGCATTTTTTGTGGTCTGTAACATTTATGTTTAAAAAAGCATTTTTTTGTGGTCTGTAACATTTATGTTTAAAAAATCATTTTTTGTGGTCCGTAACATTTATGTTTAAAAAATCATTTTTTTGTGGTCCGTAACATTTATGTTTAAAAAAGCATTTTTTTTGTGGTCCGTAACATTTATGTGTTTTCCAGCCACTAACTAAAGGTGTTAATACCCTTATGCCGACTCATTCCTCGAGTTGTCTGTTTGTATGTGTGTGTGTATGTCCATACAGAGGATTGTTCTGGGCAGAGGAGAAAGAGGGGGGTAAGGGGGAGAGAGAGAGAGAGAGAGAGAGAGAGGTTTTAATAGAAATGTTACACTTTTGCCTGAGCAACACCGGGTAGCCCTGCTAGTAATTAATAAAATTAAAAATCTTTTGTACAAATGAATTTCAATCTATGCTGGACTTGTCACCAAGTTTCAGTTATAGATGTCCATTAGTGTTCGTTTTCTCCGTGTTCAATGATATGGGGGAACACTTTGATGATCGTCTCATCAGAAGGTGTGATCCTGAATGCGCTTCACACTCAACAGACGATACCCCCCCCCACATTTTTTTCTGTGGGATTATCCCAATGATAATGTCTATCAAAATAATCCTCAGACTATTGCTGAACTGAAGATCGCCATCTTAGCCCAAGTTCGGACAGTGCCAAGAGAGGAGTATGCCAGAGGGATCTTTTTTGCCCGCCACCGTATGACGGAATTAAAGTTTAGGTCAGATTCTCGCACATGAACAGCAAGGTGTTTTAAAAAAAATATATTGTTACGCTTAAAAGCAATTCTATATAACTTCTTTTGGCGATTGTACAGTATAGTTAACAAGAAAAAAAACTGGTGAAAAAATAAATATTCTGCAAATAATTGTTACCAAAGGCAATAAAAATTACTTTCAAATCCGATATTGTTACAGTCGGAATTAAAAATGTGCGACTCCAGTAACTATGTGACGGTTTGCGTGGTTGCGCCATTTTGACTCCATTTTTCTTTTTACATGCCTTCGAGGCAACAATACAAAATCTGAAAAAGCAAACACTTAAAAAAAAAGTGTCAAAATGAAAAGCTATGCGGGTCAATAGAAGATTAAATTTTCGTGCGTTTGGTAGAAGTTATTTGTTGTAAATTTGTTTGTTTTTTAACCCCTTTTTTCTTGTCAATACAATACACAATATTTGGGAATATTTTAAGTAAATGGACAAAAATATAAAACTAATGAGTCCTCCAGAGCACTGCCGAAATTATCCCTTTCACCCGTCCTCTTCCCCGGCAGACTTGACCACATTTTGTAGAGTTTTTATTTACCTCCTCTCCAGAAGGTTAGGCACAAGGCCAGTTTTATCTTACTCCCACAAGGTAAGATGTGACCCAAGGTCGGGTCGGGAAAGTGGGGTTTGAAAAGCCAGCGCCCGAGAAGGTGAGCACTCTGGCCATTAAAAATTGACTGGGTAGCCCCGTCGGCATTCCCCAGTAGGGGCGCCTCAGGCAGTAAGCAATAAACTTACTCCTCCCCAAAGAGGGGAGGCAAAGCCTGGGAAGGTGGACCTCCTAGAACTGCACAGGACCGACCCATAGACCGGCGTAAATCAAGCCCCGAAGGCCAAAACAATACCAGTCTATGGGGTGTAGTATCCATCGGAACAGATACTACACTTTGATCTTAGCCAAAAGGCGTTATTTAACACCCACCCACAATGGGAGTATGTGACACAAGGTCGGAAAGTGGGATTTGAAAAGCCAGCGCCCGAGAAGGTGAGCGCTCTGGCCATTAAAAATTGCCTGGGCAGCCCCGTCGGCATTCCCCTGTAGGGGCGCCTCAGACAGTAAGCAATAAACTTACTCCTCCCCAAAGAGGGGAGGCGAAGCCTGGGAGGGTGGACCTCCTAGAACTGCACAGGACAGACCCATAGACCGGCGTAAATCAAGCCCCGAAGGGCAAGACAATACCGATCTATGAAGTGCAGTATCCATCGGAACAGATACTACACTTTGATCTTAGCCAAAAGGCCAACGAAAGAAAATTGTTTGTAGAGTTATATGCACAAAAATACATAAATTATCAGCTGACCGGGATCTATTATGTTCAAATTTGTTTTGTAAATATTTCTGTTTTATAACTGTTATGGCCCGAACACGAGGTTTAGGTATAGCAAGTATATTGGAGAAAAGTATATGCAACAAAGAAACAAGAGAAGTGGACCGTCTGTCCTGACTGCCAGTGTAGACTAGAGGTTGTGCAACGGTATAAAATTCTTTCCTACCTCAGGAATATGTGACACAAGGTCGGAAGGTGAGGGAGAGTCAAGCCAGCGCCCCTAAAGAAGGAGCACTCTGGCCTAGCAAAAATAGCCTGGGAAGCTCTGTTGGCATTCCTCAGTCAGGGCGCCCAGGCAGCAAGCAATAAACTTACTCCTCTCCAAAGAGGGGAGGCAAGGCATGGGAGGATGCACCTCCTAAGAAAACCCAGGACAGTATACCTCAGTCCGACAGATAAAAGGCCACCAAAATGGCCCAGTTCCTGTCGGACTGATTGTCGAGAGCAAATCCTCGACTGGTATTACCCCATCCCGACGTCTTCAATCAACTAAAGTTAATGAGAGACTGAACGGGCTGGGGTTGTCACAACAAGTGAGAAGCGTAATGCGTCCAGTATTTATTGAGAATGGAAGAGTTCAAATGTTCATCATAGGTACAGCACCATAACAATAACCACACCTTTTTTTGTTAGGTTCAATATCTAAGCAAAAAAACAAAAAAACAAATCAGGAACATTACGTCTTACTAAAAGGTGATTTTTCATTTTAGGTGTTTATTTAAGAATGTCTTCATACTAGCAAACTGCCGAACCAGATTAAGTATTTTTTTTTTGAATGATGCCAAGGACATGTCCTTGGCCGGTATGGAAAAAGCTCATGTACCAGACATTCCGTATACACTATTTTTATTTTATGGAAATCGCTCTAGACAAGGCATGAAGCCACTTGATTTAAGAAGCTAAAATAATTTTTTTTAATAAAAAATTACTACTTCAAGGTGAACAACTAGCCAACGATAAGTGTTAGGTAAATAGATTCCGATCCAGAAAACAGCAATTCTTCTCCCTTTGTCAGAAACATCGTTCATGAAATGTGAAGACTAAAGGACAAAATAAGGGAAGTGAGAGTTACGAGGTTGCCGAAAGTAAACCTAAGGTCCACTTTTTACTCTTCTACTACCATTAAAACTTTGATAAAGAAGATATTCAATACTGCTTCCGATAGCAAAACTACTGTACTTATACCCCCCTCAATGTAAATACCTCCGATCAACACAACTAACAGCAAAATCCCACCCCTTCACTGTAGAGGTCCCTAAATGCCAAAAGATTTCCTACTCTAATAGCTTCTTTCTTTGGGTCTTTGGAATTCCTTTCCTGCTTCCTGTTTCCCCAACTGTATCAACATGCAGAAATTTTAATGTAAAATGAATAAACATCTTGCTGCCCGACTCCTCACCTAGGTTTCACTCTATAAATCTCGCCCCTATCCCAGTAGCCCCTTATGCTTCAATGGCATTCTGCCTTTTTTTTGTGTGAACAAAAACAAAAGAAGCAAAGTTTATTGTCAATAACATGCTACAATAATAACAAATGAAAATTGGCTAGCCAGAATCAAAGTTTTATATGTCAGCTTAAATGCTATTTAGGTCCAACCTTTATAATCCGACCGACTTTATTTTATATATTAGATTTAACAAGGCCGAGAAATAACAATACTCTCATAGAGACTGCAGCATGTGCGAAACAATGCTATTGATCTTCACAAACATTTATTTATGCAAATCAGCCAATTATTAAGCAATATTTTTTTAAACTGCCAACAACATAGAAATACGTAATTACGCTGCTTGTATTGAGATACATTGATAACCAGCATGCCAATAAATCACACCTAGAATTGAACAACACCTGTCGCTTGACCACTAGTGGCCAGAAGCCCTATCAACCTAAACAACCGGCATCTCCTTGCTAACCTTGACCCTGCAGATATGAGACAGGTAGTTGCAAGCTGAGTGGAGATTACAAAATCTACCAGTGATGACTGCCATCTCCTTCATGGACGTGAACCAACAGCTCAAAGACTGAAGTCAAGGAGAAGCTTACTCAGTCATGTCAAGCGTTTAACAACATCCCAGGAAGAGACCAGACTACAGCTGTGGACCAGAGAGCTAGAGAATGGCACTCCTGCTACTGACATGGGGATCCCCCGTTCTGAGGTTTTCCCTCCGGCCCAGAAGCACCTTTGAGTCCAGTGGAAAACACTCAACCGCCTGATAACAGGAATGAGGAGATCAAAAGTTGCTATGTCTAGATGGGGCTACAAAACCGACCCTACCATCTGTGAATGTGGAGAGGAGGACCATACGATGCAGCATTGCCTTGTCTTTCCTCCACTGCCGAGCCAGATCAGCTTCGAAGATCTTGCAGAGTACAACAATAATGCAAAAGACTAGGTAAAAAAAAAAAAAGGGGGAAAACTCTTGTATGACCACATGCGTGACGAATGCAGGGAAGGGGACACGCAATGAAGATAAATTCTAAGTATGAGCAAAAACACAGTTTTATTATATACTAGCTGTATCTATCCAGCGTTGCCCAGGATTCATCAATGTGATTTTCATATAAAATATGTTTTGTTTACAACTTTAAAAAAAAATTATACAGAAAGTTTTCTAAATTGTTTTTATTGTTTTATAATTTCAATAATAAATCTAATAATAAAGTTTAGATTAAAAGTCAAATAAAAAAGAACAAACAAAGAAGAAGAAGAAACATATGTGGTAAGGATAGTGACCCTTTTAAGGGAGCTGCAATTTCCCCACATTTAAAAGATTTTTTTACCTTGCTTGGATTGCCCTCTGGAGAAGACACGCAGGGTGAAATTGCTTCACTTCAACATATCACATTTATATTGGAAATTATTTTACTATATCACATTTATATTAAAAAATAATTTACTATATCGCATTTATATTGGAAATTATTTTACTATTTAACATTTATATTCGAAATGATTTTACTATATTACATTTATATTGGACATTATTTTACTATATCACATTTATATTGGAAATGTTTTTACTATATCACATTTATATTGGACATTATTTTACTATATCACGTTTATATTGGAAATGTTTTTACTATATCGCATTTATATTGAACATTATTTTACTATATGACATTTATATTGGAAATTATTTTACTATATCGTATTTATATTGAACATTATTTTACTATATCACATTTATATTGGAAATTATTTTACTATATAACATTTATATTGGAAATTATTTTACTATATCACATTTATATTGGAAATTATTTTACTATATCACATTTATATTAGAAATGTTTTTACTATATTACATTTATATTGGAAATTATTTTACTATATCACATTTATATGGGAAATGTTTTTACTATATTACATTTAGATTGGAAATTATTTTACTATATCACATTTATATTGGAAATTATTTTAATATATTACATTTATATTGGAAATAATTTTACTATATCGCATTTATATTGGAAATTATTTTAGTATTTACAATTTATATTGGAAATTATTTTAATATATTACATTTATATTGGAAATTATTTTACTATTTCACATTTATATTGGAAATTATTTTAGTATTTACAATTTATATTGGAAATTATTTTACTATATCACGTTTATATCGGACATTATTTTACTATATCACGTTTATATTGGAAATTATTTTACTATATCGCATTTATATTGGAAATTATTTTACTATATCACATTTATATTGGAAATTATTTTACTATATCGCATTTATATTGGAAATTATTTTACTATTTAACATTTATATTCGAAATGATTTTACTATATTACATTTATATTGGAAATTATTTTAGTATTTACAATTTATATTGGAAATTATTTTACTATATCACATTTATATTAGAAATTATTTTAGTATTTACAATTTATATTGGAAATTATTTTACTATTTCACATTTATATTGAAAATTATTTTACTATATCACATTTATATTGGAAATTATTTTACTATATCACATTTATATTGGAAATTATTTTACTATATCACATTTATATTGGAAATTATTTTACTATATCACATTTATATTGGAAATGATTTTACTATATCACATTCATATTGGAAATTATTTAACTATATCACATTTATATGGGAAATTATTTTACTATATCACATTTATATTGGAAATTATTTTACTATATCACATTTATATTGGAAATGATTTTACTATATCACATTTATATTGGAAATTATTTTACTATATCACATTTATATTGGAAATTATTTTACTATATCACATTTATATGGGAAATTATTTTACTATATCACATTTATATTGGAAATTATTTTACTATATCACGTTTATATTGGAAATTATTTTACTATATTACATTTATATTGGAAATTATTTTACTATATTACATTTATATTGGAAATTATTTTACTATATTACATTTATATTGGAAATTATTTTACTATTTAACATTTATATTCGAAATTATTTTACCATATCACATTTATATTGGAAATTAATTTACTATATCGCGTTTATATTGGAAATTATTTTACTATTTAACATTTATATTCGAAATGATTTTACTATATCACATTTATATTGGAAATTATTTTACTATTTCACATTTATATTGGAAATTATTTTACTATATCACATTTATATTGGAAATTATTTTACTATATCACATTTATATTGGAAATTATTTTACTATATCACATTTATATTGGAAATGATTTTACTATATCACATTTATATTGGAAATTATTTTACTATATCACATTTATATTGGAAATTATTTTACTATATCACATTTATATGGGAAATTATTTTACTATATCACATTTATATTGGAAATTATTTTACTATATCACGTTTATATTGGAAATTATTTTACTATATTACATTTATATTGGAAATTATTTTACTATATTACATTTATATTGGAAATTATTTTACTATATTACATTTATATTGGAAATTATTTTACTATTTAACATTTATATTCGAAATTATTTTACCATATCACATTTATATTGGAAATTAATTTACTATATCGCGTTTATATTGGAAATTATTTTACTATTTAACATTTATATTCGAAATGATTTTACTATATCACATTTATATTGGAAATTATTTTACTATTTAACATTTATATTCGAAATTATTTTACTATATCACATTTATATTGGAAATTATTTAACTATATCGCATTTATATTCGAAATGATTTTACTATATCGCATTTATATTGGAAATTATTTTACTATATCGCATTTATATTGGAAATTATTTTACTATATCGCATTTATATTGGAAATTATTTTACTATTTAACATTTATATTCGAAATGATTTTACTATATTACATTTATATGGGAAATTATTTTAGTATTTACAATTTATATTGGAAATTATTTTACTATATCACATTTATATTAGAAATATTTTAGTATTTACAATTTATATTGGAAATTATTTTACTATATTACATTTATATTGGAAATTATTTTACTATATCACATTTATATTGGAAATTATTTTACTATATCACATTTATATTGGAAATTATTTTAGTATTTACAATTTATATTGGAAATTATTTTACTATATCACATTTATATGGGAAAGGTTTTTACTATATTACATTTATATTGGAAATTATTTTACTATATCACATTTATATTGGAAATTATTTTACTATATCACATTTATATTGGAAATTATTTTACTATATCACATTTATATTGGAAATTATTTAACTATATCACATTTATATTAGAAATATTTTAGTATTTACAATTTATATTGGAAATTATTTTACTATATCACATTTATATTAGAAATATTTTAGTATTTACAATTTATATTGGAAATTATTTTACTATATTACATTTATATTGGAAATTATTTTACTATATCACATTTATATTGGAAATTATTTTACTATATCACATTTATATTGGAAATTATTTTACTATATTACATTTATATTGGAAATTATTTTACTATATCACATTTATATTGGAAATGTTTTTACTATATCACATTTATATTGGAAATTATTTTACTATATCACATTTATATTGGAAATTATTTTACTATATCACATTTATATTGGAAATTATTTTACTATATAACATTTAAATTGTAAATTATTTTAGTATTTACAATTTATATTGGAAATTATTTTACTATATCACATTTATATTGGAAATGTTTTTACTATATCACATTTATATTGGAAATGTTTTTACTATATCACATTTATATTGGAAATTATTTTACTATATCACATTTATATGGGAAAGGTTTTTACTATATTACATTTATATTGGAAATTATTTTACTATATCACATTTATATTGGAAATTATTTTACTATATCACATTTATATTGGAAATTATTTTAGTATTTACAATTTATATTGGAAATTATTTTACTATATCACATTTATATGGGAAAGGTTTTTACTATATTACATTTATATTGGAAATTATTTTACTATATCACATTTATATTGGAAATTATTTTACTATATCACATTTATATTGGAAATTATTTTAGTATTTACAATTTATATTGGAAATTATTTTACTATATCACATTTATATGGGAAAGGTTTTTACTATATTACATTTATATTGGAAATTATTTTACTATATCACATTTATATTGGAAATTATTTTACTATATCACATTTATATTGGAAATTATTTTACTATATCACATTTATATTGGAAATTATTTAACTATATCACATTTATATTGGAAATTATTTTACTATATTACATTTATATTGGAAATTATTTTACTATATCACATTTATATTGGAAATGTTTTTACTATATCACATTTATATTGGAAATTATTTTACTATATCACATTTATATTGGAAATTATTTTACTATATCACATTTATATTGGAAATTATTTTACTATATAACATTTAAATTGTAAATTATTTTAGTATTTACAATTTATATTGGAAATTATTTTACTATATCACATTTATATTGGAAATGTTTTTACTATATCACATTTATATTGGAAATGTTTTTACTATATCACATTTATATTGGAAATTATTTTACTATATCACATTTATATGGGAAAGGTTTTTACTATATTACATTTATATTGGAAATTATTTTACTATATCACATTTATATTGGAAATTATTTTACTATATCACATTTATATTGGAAATTATTTTACTATATCACATTTATATTGGAAATTATTTAACTATATCACATTTATATTGGAAATTATTTTACTATATTACATTTATATTGGAAATTATTTTACTATATCACATTTATATTGGAAATGTTTTTACTATATCACATTTATATTGGAAATTATTTTACTATATCACATTTATATTGGAAATTATTTTACTATATCACATTTATATTGGAAATTATTTTACTATATAACATTTAAATTGTAAATTATTTTAGTATTTACAATTTATATTGGAAATTATTTTACTATATCACATTTATATTGGAAATGTTTTTACTATATCACATTTATATTGGAAATGTTTTTACTATATCACATTTATATTGGAAATTATTTAACTATATCACATTTATATTGGAAATTATTTAACTATATCACATTTATATCGGAAATATTATAATAAATCTGACTTAATCAACGTTTTTTCTCTTAAAGCTTTTTTCCTATTTTTTTTGTAAATTTTAAATAAACTAGAATACACGTCCCAGGACGGGTAAAATTAATTCCCGAACAGAACAGTTTTGCACCACTTTTATGCTCCCTTATGAAGATTAAAATCAAGATATAATGATACTAAACCTTATGTCTAGAATTCTTATTCCAATTTTCATCAAAATCCGTTACATGACTTTGATTCTAGAAAATGCTTAAAATTTAAAGCTTAAGACGTCTTAAGGCGAAATTGAAATTCAGGGACACTTGTTTTTGTCTAATGACTATGAATCGAATTCAATCCAAATCTGAAATATTTTAATTTTCAAATGGGAGGTTGTGTCAATATTATGTCCCCTTAAACACCTTTAAAATACTGCAAAGAAACTGAAATTTATTAATTATTAATGTCTGATACCAATTATTAAAATTTCACACAAGTCAGAAGTATCTAAATTTTAGCAAAGGCTTCCAACCTTTATCCCCTTTACATAAAACTAAATTAAACTAAATATAGCCCTTATTACGACCCCTTACGCCTAGCAGTTGTGTTCCGAAATTCATAATGATCGGTTAATAAGTTTAGTAATGAATCTTGTACATACAAATATATAAACATATACGCAGACCTAACTTTATATATAGAGAGAGATATAAAATTTAATTTGCATCTGTTCCAATCGCAAAGTAAACACAAAACCTGAAGACTTTTAAAAGAAAAGCCAATTACGTGACGTGATTAAGCGCAGATATGTCTGAATAATGTTATTGCATTTCAACAGTTTCCGCCGAAGGAAAAGATTATATGCAAGATTTATATTTTCTTGTGGATGTTTTAAAAACATATGAAAGAGAGTGAAAAGGCTGTAAACCATTTTCACTGTTATTGATGTATTTATTTGGGACTATTTACATGGCTGCTCTTACGATAGAAAAAAAAGTGGGTTTATTAAATACATTAAATTAAAACAACTTTGTATAATAATAAACTACCTGAAGTACCTATCTATGTCGGGTTTGTCAACATTTCTTGAATTTTTTTAGCCTAAATTAAAAGTTAAGAACCTCTATTGAATATTTTTCATCTATTTTTGCTAGGTGGGAAGCATGATTATCATGATGAACGAACTGCATACATTGCCCCCCCCCCGCGTCTCCAGGAAGAGGTAATGACTAAGAGGATTATATCATGACGAACGAACACTACCCCATTCCTCCCAAAAGAGGAGTTAATGCCTGGGAGGATCATATCATGACAACAGAATAGATAGTAAACTACCCCGCCCCCTAAAAAAAGGGAGAAAGTAATCCTGGGCCGATGATATTGTGCGGAACAAACATATATTATACTACTCCCCCCAAGAAAAAGAGCAGGTAATGCCTGGGAGGAATGTATCATGAAGAATGAAAATCTACTACACTACCCCTCAAAGGAGGAGGTAAAGCGTCGGAAGATCCTCCCCCTACTCACACACATACCAAAATAAAAAGAATGTTGTTCGGCCTGGTTGGATGGTATCATGACAACAGAACAGGTACTACAATACCCCCTCCAAAATAGAGGAGGTAATACCTGGGAGTAGCACCCCATGAAAGGAGAAAGTTATGTCTGCGAGTATATGGTGTGGCAAGTTTTATTGTACACATAAAATGCCGAAATGATAAGTCGGCTGAAAAATATAGTCGCCATTTTTATAAACAAAGGAAGAACGATAACTTCCTTTCACATTCTTTTAATTAAGAAAGACATGTTTATAACCTGGAGTTATCGTTCTTCCTTAGCTAGCCTCTTACTCGACTTGTTTAAATAAAAATTTATTCAGGTTTATGATGATGACCAATATTGGTTAGAAAATAACTGGAACGCTATCGCAAATAAACAAAAACAAAAAAAAAAAACAATTGTCTAGTGTGAGATTCGAACCCTAAAAGATGGCATAAAATATTGGAACTGAAGGCGAATGCTTTATCGACAACAATATTTTGTATTTTTAATCTACTTAAATGAGTTTAGGGTAGGAATTTTTTTATCTCGCGCATGGATTTAAAATAGTTCGATTGTCGAAAATAAATAAAAGAAACATAAATATGAAATAATTTTTTTTATATTAAAGTAAAAATATGTTAGTGAACATTTATCGAATATTTCTTATCCAATTTTTAATAAAAGAACAGGATAAATGTTTTATTTTTTTCTTCAAAGTAAACAATATGTCAAATATGTACGATATTTAGACATGAAAAGTAGTTGTTCGGTCGGCTAAAAGGGAACGGTAAAAATGTCGGAACATTTGTTTCTAATGTTTTTATTTTGAATAATGAGTTTTAAAAAAGGATCAAGAACATCTGCCATCAATAAGGGCATCGAAGGTGCTGATTCCAAATCTGTGGTTAGTTTAACTCGACACACATACAGACAATTTTTGCTTTATATATAAAATAGAAGGACTAACCGGCGTTGCCCGGGCTAAAGTATAACATATTTCTATTAAAACTGCTACCTCTTCTCTATCTTTCTTTCTTTCTCTCTTTCTCCCTCCCTCGGTTCCCCTCTCCTTCTCCCCACACCCCTTCTTTCTTCTATGCACAGCCCATTTCTCTTTCTGGACACATACACACAGACACAGACAACTCTCCCTTATATAGATTCCCTGATGAACGACTCGGCATATTTTACCCCACCCCCCTCTCTTAAAAAATCGAGCGCGAACGCAGACCCCACACTATAACGAAGAACCAGTTTTGATACGTAGCCTCGTTTTAGGATCATTCATTGCTAAGTAAAAAAAATGAAGAAATCATTTTTCTAGCATTAAGTAGTTTAATCAAAATTGTTCTATTAATTGTCACGTTAGCTCAGTCGTCCAAATTACCTTGTGGCGTTATGGTTGCGAGTTCAAATCACAACCTCGGCGTCGAAATTATTTATCGTTTATTTAGTTGTTAAGATGTGCCCTAATGCATTTCTTATGTTTCTGACTTGGAAATTAATTAAATAGTAGTGTAGCAGACCCGTGTTCCAGCGTTGCCCAGGAAAGTAGAATAACCCCCGAAAAACTCCTTAACGCAACAATGAAATATTGAATTGTTTGTTTTTGAAACAAGTAAAATGCAGAGACTTTTTTTTTTAAAATAAACATTATTTATTTCAAATTCACACAGGAATCTTCATCAGGATAATAGACAATATTTTTTTTTCTTCCTTTTTTTTTTTGCTAAACGACATGGTGTCACTTGATCTTGTATTTCAGTTGTTAACGAAGCTCGTTGTGTAATAATGTCCTCGAATAGTGTGCCCTGGTCGCACGTTATAAGTATTAGTAAAATATATTATTTATTTAAATTTCAAATTTTCGATTCACACAGGAATCTTCATTGGGATAATAGACAATATTTTTATTCATTTATTTTTTTAAAAATAAATAATATGTTTATTTAAAAAAAAGTCTCTGCATTTTACTGGTTTCAAAAACCGTTTCAAATTACAAAATTTAAATGAATTCTATACAGTGGAAATATTTTACTAATAATTGAAATTATTTGCCGTTTATTGTTGTGCGATGCGAATGCAGACCCCACAATATTAATGTAAAAAGGCAAGCGAAATAATAAATAACAAACTTTAATTATGAAACTTGTGAAGGATACTCATTAATTTGTTTGCTTAGCGGCAGGTTTTTGTTTGGGGGGGGGGGGGTGCTTTATTTACCTGGATCGCAACCGCAGAAATAAGTTGACCTTAAAATAATCGAAAAACGCTTTTCACCCAAAATGCTAATTTTCTATTCACGATGTAAAAAAAATATGCATAAATAGAACTGTTTAGTAATAAAATGAAAAGAATCATGGAATTAGAAACAATAATAATGAATAGTGAATTAATGAGATGTCGTTTTGTAAATCAATATGCAAATTAGTTTAGTGATTATGTTGATGGGTCTGGAAGAATGTCAGGATGAAGAAAGTTATTTGGTCGTGTCTGGACGTATCTGACTGAAATTAAATATTGAATAAGAAAAGGGTCGCCATCTTCCATAAAAACACCAACATCCCCACTAATGTATAAAGCAACCTTATTCAAAGGAAACACGGGAATATAAATAGAGTTGTTCGTCAGGCTGGCTTTTGTCAAAAACAGAATGTGGTATCCTGGAGTTCCATTTCGTCTGGCCGCTTCTGGCGAAAGACGAGAAAAGCATAAGACGTCTTGTCGTCAAAAAATCTAATCAGGAACTAATTTTTCTCTTCCCGTTAACATGGTGGGCAGATACCAGTAGGCTTCGAGTGCGCATGTCAGTGGTGCGCTAATCGCCTGTGTATCAATACGCCTGTTTACGCCGAACGAACTACAACTCAACATCATACAAGAGATTACGCGTATATAGAACAAAATAGATCTGTCGTGCAAGTGTTGCATACGTAAATCGCATGGACATGCTGAGTATATTAGAAATCTAAGGTTTTTTTAATTTGGATATGAAAAGTGGATTTAATGCCACTGTTATCGCGATGAACGACTCGACTTTATAAATATTGATAATCACAATGTCCATTTGGGAATTATGATAACCTATTTACTATGAAAATGTTATGGTGTTTGTTCGTATGCAAATAGAAACATATGATTGGTTGACAAAAAGGGAATAGGCAGAGTACACATGACTAAGGTAGTAGTCAATATGTTGTATCATAGTCCAATAGTAATAAATACACCCAGAATTCAATGTAGGAAATCGACTATATCTTTATTTCTGTTTATAATCCTTTCGGACTGGTTCATTCTGGCAGTAAGGGGCGCTTATCCCTGCACATCACCGACTAACAACAATTCTATTTTCAAACATAAGTCTGACAGACTGACGAAAAGTCTATTTACAATTTGAGCATAACAGACTAACGAAAATTCTATTTCATACCTAAGTATGACAGACTTATGAAAATGCTATTTAAAACTTAAGCATGAAAGACCAACAAAAATGTCTTTTCAAATTTGAGCATGACAGACCAACGAAAATGCTATTTCAAACATAAGTATGACAAAGTTACGAAAATTCTATCTCAAATTTGAGCATGACAGACCGACGAAAACGCTATTTCAAACATAAGTATGACAAAGTTACGAAAATGCTATTTCAAATTTGAGCATGACAGACCGACGAAAACGCTATTTCAAACATAAGTATGACAAAGTTACGAAAATTCTATTTCAAATTTGAGCATGACAGACCGACGAAAACGCTATTTCAAACATAAGTATGACAAAGTTATGAAAATGCTATTTCAAATTTGAGCATGACAGACCAACGAAAACGCTATTTCAAACATAGGTATGACAAAGTTACGAAAATGCTATTTCAAATTTGAGCATGACAGACCAACGAAAATGCTATTTCAAACTTAGACTTGATAGACCAAGTTCCAGAGTGAAACAATGAAAAGTCCTAAGAGATAAATCAATAACTCAAGACGGAAAAGACGTTGAAGAAGCCTCCCCTCCACTAACCTTAACTCCCCCCCCACTAACTCCCCACTCAATAAATATATAACATAAGAGAAAGAAAATTTCCTTGAGATATAGATTCCCAAGGGAGTTGTATAATCAATGGCGAGTCGATAAACAGAAAGAATTCTGCAAATAGGACTTGTCAGCCAATTTGTTTCCTGTGTCTGCATTGAGTTTTGGTAACCATCCGTGGAGAGATCGGTGAAATGGTTTACAAGGTGATTGGGTAGATATATTATGTTTATGTTTGTTTGTGTGTTCTGTTTGTTTGTTTAACGGCATATCAACCCTTTCGGGTCATTTAATGCTGAATCCAGTCATTCACGTTTTAAAAAAAAAGAAAGATTGTGCCTCAAGTTCTTAGCCTTTCAAATGTTTATTCATGTTTTCTTTGTTTTATTTTACGGCATATCAACCCTATAAAGCTTGTAGAAAGTTCACCTTCTGTAAGCTTCTGCTGTAAACACCTGCTTCTTTAAAATATGCAAATATTTTGCTTGGATTTACCTGGAGAAGTACCTCTCTAAGGTCTGTTTCTTTGTAATATTCTTGTCGAGTCTGGTCTAGATCCGACAATTCAGCTATAAATACATTAAAAGGATCGATTTTTAAATGGATTTATATTAATATAAGTAAAATTATATTTTAAAATGCTTAAAAATACATTAGAAGCGTCGTTTATAAGCTTTGTTTTTAATGAAACCATATTACCAAATGAATATGGTCGGAATCCTTTGACCAAAATATCTTGGTCCAACTTTAATGACGCGTTTGTGTCCTTATTTTTACTAGAATATTATTCTGTTTGTCCACTTTTCCTTAGTCCATTTTCACATTTTGTGTGAAATTTTGATTTCATATTTACTCCCTCACATATATATATATATATATATATATATATACATATATTATAGTGGCATTCCAATGGCCATAGGAAAAATCAATCCATAACCATAACTTTCATGTGTACTTTCACTTTCTTTATCTTCATACATCGTATATATTACATATATCTTTTATCGTATATATTATAGGTATTTGCTGATATATGAAAATAAAGAAATTGAAAGAACAGAAGAAAATTATGGTTATTGATTGATTGACCTATGGTCATTGAAATGCAACTATAAAATATATATGCTCTGAAGCTTGTAATACAACTTCATTGAGCTTGCAATTTGAAACATTTTCGGATATTATAAAGAGTATTATTGTTATATTTATCAATGACCTTCCAGATGCTATCAATAGTGTTGTGCGTATTTTTGCTGACGATATAAAAATGTACGACAAGGCTACCACACCAGAAGACACATCATCAATACAAAGTGATATGGACAAATTATCAAAGTGGTCGGAGGAGTGGCAATTACTGTTGAATGCAGACAAGTGTAGTGTAATGCATTTCGGGCATGGTAACAACAGAACACCATACACAATGAAGGACAGTAATGGAGAAATAAAAGAACTAAAGGAATCCGAAAACGAAAAAGACCTCGGATTTCACATCGACAATAAACTCTCTTTTCACCAACATGTTGCTGATGCCGTCAAAAAAGCGAATCATATTTTAGGACTGATTAGAAGAACGTTTGTTAGTCGTGACAAGATCATCATGAAGAAATTATACACAACCATGGTCAGGCCAATATTGGAATATGGAAACGCCGCAAGAATCCACCAATATGCCGGAGATAACGACAAAATCGAAAGAGTTCAGCGAAGAGCAACAAAGTTGTGTTCCTCAATCAAAGACCTGCCATATGAGAAAAGGCTCAAAGAGATGAGACTACCGTCAATGCACTACCGACGTGAAAGAGGTGATATGATAGAAGTGTACAAGATATTAACAGGCAAGGTCAACATCAACCAAAAACAACTTCTACCACTCAATACCAATTCCAGGACAAGGGGGAAACAACTTCAAACTGTCCAAGAAGCACAGCAGACTCAACACTAGGAAGCATTTCGTTTGGACTTCGAGTAGTGAACAACTGGAATGAGCTTCCCAATTCAGTTGTAAATGCAAAAGACACAATTGACTTTAAAAGCAAACTAGACAAGTACTGGTCCAGTAAGTAATACACTCTTCGACCCGCACATGCGTCTACTGAAACTATAAGACCAGGCATGGAGCAGGAGTTACAGGCTGAGTAGCCTTTCTCCTGAAAAAAAGTATCAAGGTATATACTTAAATATATACCTTTTGTAACAACACACACACACACACATATATATATATATATATATATATATATATATATATATATATATATATATATATATATGAGGATGAAATAAAATACACGATATATCATGAAATTAAATCCAGGGAGACAAGATGTGTGAATAAAGACAAAAGGAAAAACAAATTAAACACAGGAATAAATCATCAAAAACGAGAGTTTTACCGGTTTTGTTCGAATCAACGAACGTCTTCAGAAAAAGTGAAGACTTTATATATATATATATATATATATATATATATATATATATATATAAATTCATTGTATTTTTTTTAGTTTTAGATGTGTTCTCCATCTGTCAGTCGGTTTGTCATGCTGCTTTGAAATAGCGTTTGATTGCTCAGAGGAAGATTAAATGTGGAGAGTATGTGTGGAAAACAGGAGACTCCGATGGTATGGCCTCATTGAAAGAATGGATGGAAGTTCTTGGGCTAGTAGATGTAGGACAGTTGAGATAACAGGTTCAGTTTACAGGGGAAAGCCAAGAAAAAATTAGGAGGAAGTAATAAGGATAGACTTTAGAGAAAGAGAAATAATTAAAGACCTTATCGAACATAAGTTAGTCTGGAAGTCGATTTCTGAAAGCCGTCCAATGCATGCCAGCACGTAAAACAGACGTTAAACCAAAGATGATGATGATGATAGAATGAATGAGAGTTCTTGGGTTAGTAGATGCAGAACAGTTGAAGTAGCAGGATCAGTTCACGGGGAAGGCCAAGGAAAACATGGGAGGAGCAGATAAGCATAGACTTGAGACTATGAGGGATAATTAAAAACCTGGGCGGAGATAGGTTAGTTTGGAAATCGATTTCTATAAACCGGCCAACACATGCCAGCATGTAAAACGAGCGTTAAATCGAATGATGATGATGATGATGATGATGATGATGATGATGGTTTACCTCTGAGAAAACGCGTGCAGCTGTCATGTTGTTAAAAGCATTATTGTGATAAAGCAGCTGAGGGAATTACTGTTCTGGAACAAAGAATAAAAAAATAAAAAAACGCAGACAGAAAAATGTCTGGCGTTACATTCATAACCCAGTGGAGGCATTATGTTGACAGTCACTCATCGCTGTACGCAGTGGTTCTAATATTTATTAATATTGTTCGATTCCGAACATTTGTCTGGGCAGAAGAAAATATGTTGAACTTGGAAGATAATCAACAACAAAAAAATACTTTTACGAAGTTTCACTTGAGACAGTCATCATCATCATCCTCCTCCTCCTCTTCCTCGTCCTTCTTCAGTTATGCTAGTGTCACTGATCTTTTTGACTCTCTCATTCCATGTATTGTTCGGATTATTCCCAACCATGTAACTTTTGAACTGTTGATCTCTTGTCTGTATTATTTGGACTAATGTTCTCATTTTGGATGTTATACTCAAACAGTTTCGGCTGAAAACAAATTCGCTGGAAGGATCACTGGTCTGGTAATGTTCAGGGCCAACTTTTGATTGTATGCCGCAACGACTCATTTATATGACCTAGTACTGAGAAATATGATGAGAAAAGGGAGATAGTATATGCCAGTATGCAAAACGGACGTTAAAATGATGATGATGATGATGATGATGATGATGATGATGATGATGATCAATCGATCAATTTATCCAATAACACATTTTAATTCTTTTTTTTTTTTTACATTTAATCATTTTCAATTTTGGAGATAAGGCCCAATAATGTATTCAGCATTGCTTTAAAAGAAAGTGATACTTATTGTAAATTTCGATAAATTTATTGTCTTTATTGTAACCCATTTGAGTTCATATAAAAAACAAAATAAAATTCTACCTTCTTTTGTGATTTTAACTAATTACATTGGGAACATCTGTTAATTAGTTAATTAGTTTTTAATAATATTTTTTATTAATTTTCTTTTTAATTACTTTTCTGCTAGTCCGAACGGTTAGAAATTTATTTTATTTACTAGTTAATATGATTTAAGTATGTTTCCGGTTTTCAGCATTGCATTGCTCCTGCCTTCAGACACCCATCTTCATACTTACTTATTTGCCAGCAATGCTTCAAGCAAACTACCATTTCCTTTTAATATAATTTATTTTTTGTTTCAGAAGTTTTTAGATGAGAGTTGATAATTTGTAGAATTTATTTAACTTAGTATTTAACTTAGTACTAAGTAAAATTCAGTTCTAAGTGACAGTCATCTGAAGGTTGAAGGTTCAATCCTCAGTGCGGGCAAATACGGAGAATTGCGAATTACTAAAAACTTCTTCCCAGTCATGGCAGATAGAACGAGAGCATGCTACCCCTGTGGATTTGATAAAGGGTTCCGTTCGAAATTCCATCCAGATTCCCGAGTTCGACAAGGTACACCTGAAAAAAGTTGGAGGTTACATCGGCCGAGACGTTGTGATAAAACACCCAAGATGAGAACAGTAGTCCGAATCTACCAAATTCTAGAAATTTATTTTTTGTTTGAATAACTTACCTATTTTTGTTTATTTGTCTTTTCTGTTGGATGCAAATATTATTATTTTTTAATATTAATTGAATATAAAAAACAATACATTAAAAATTATTTAACTTATACAAATAATATAATAGAGACGCCGGTTCTTCTATTCACTACAATTTCATTGCAATATTTACTAAATTTTGTTTTTAACTAGAAAGTAGACAATTTAGATACAGTTTTGTTTTATTGCTTTCTATTAAGATACACCAACGAAATTAATTATAATATGTCTTAAAATACAAAGAATTAGAAGTAATTAATACTTCTAACTTATTAAAATCAGTATTAAAAAATTAATATGTTAATTAGTCATACCCTTTCAGTTTGTGAACCATGGTATATTTTTGTATATATAAATTGATTTTGGTATTAAAATATGCATTTATTTTATTGTTTGTTATCATCGCCTATAGTGAGGATTGAACCTTCAGAAGACTGTCACATGGACCCGTGACGCAACAGATAAATCTTTGAGTAGGCCAACGATGTAGATAATACATTAAGGGTAATTGTGACGTAGGGAATGACATCGTTTGAGTAACAGACAGACGCACAATATCCATTATAATAAGATACATAAAGGTTATGGCCTTAAAAGACTGAAAAAAAATAACACAAACAGTTGGGTGTACCCAGGTTTCATCGCTCATGGTCATGCTGGAACTGGGGCAAAATCCGACTGGTCGAAGCAGATCGATTTGCCGGTTAATCTCTCGTTTGTTTTTTTGTTTTATATTTTTCCTGTGTTTAATTGTTTTTCCATTCTGTCTTTCATACATTGTGTCTCCACGACATTTCATGAGATATCGTGTATTTTATCTTTACACACATACACACACACACACATATATATATATATACATTAAGCAAGTTCAAATATATTGATAAAATGAACTTAAAACCAATATTTTTGCAAAAGTGCTCAATACAAAGTAGAGCTTTATGAATAAACTTTATATATATATATATAAATATATATCCACAGACAGACTATTTCACTGTATCGCAGCTCTTCATTACGACTGGACAAGCAAATGCCTAAAGCCAGGATCGAAACCCGACTGCCGAGCCGGCAGTCGGGCTTCAAACCCTTACGTTATCATCTGACACCTGCTGAAAGTAAGCAAAATCTTAATGCAAACATTTTAAGTGCCTGAGAGCTCACATTGTTTTTTTTCATTATTTGTTATGAGTAATGCCTTAAAAGCTAGTGGCAGTTGGCGATTTCCGTACTATATATATATACTAGCGGAACCCGTCGCCCGGCGTTGTACAGGAGAAAGTACTGCTTATTGCATGACGTCGAATAAAAAAAGAAACGGCCTATTGTTCATCTACCGTGTCGGGGAATGTTTTAAATAATAAAAAAAAAAGTTGTAGCGAAAAAGAAAAAAGTCTTAGCGTAGATTGGGATCGAACGCTGAAACTGCCGATTATGAAGCCTAGCTTCTAAACCATTGCCCAATGTTTCCAGTTTAAAAAGTTTGTGTAAATACCCCAATTAACCTAAGCTTGTTTATCGACCGAATATAAAGTTGCCCTATGACAGAGTTTACGCAATTTGGTGATGAAGTAAAGGAGTTGGCCAAGATTTCTATAATATACGTCTTGTAGGTGTATGATTTGGAAAATGTTAATATTTCGGGCTCTACCAGTATGTTGGCGCTTATTCAATTAAGTAAGAAGTCGATTCGATCAAGAAATTCAAGAGGCCATCTTGAATGATTAAATCTCGCTGGAACTGTGTTCGTTAATTTCATTCGGTTAATTTCGGAATGAATGTAAATGTAGAAGTTATAGGTAGAATTACAAGTAACGTAATCTGATATTCGCGAATAATCATCGGAGTGTAAGGGAGCGGTTGTTAAGTTTTTGCGTATTGCTTAATATTATGTAGTAACATAATGTCAGACAAATACGAAATAACAATGGGTGCTTTATGAAAATTATACTGTGTTTATTAGTTCCCGGTGTCGATGAGTGAAGTCACAGTACAGAATTGTTAGGGAGAAAAGTTTTTACTACCACCTATATGGAGTTGGTATTTCGGAGAGTCGTGGCGACCGGGCCGAATGTAATATTCAGTGTTAGTTTGGAAAGAAGAATAAGAGATATACTAAAACACGCTCGAGTGAATAAGTGCAATGTAATTGTGAGTTCAGTAGCCCGTGATGCATGTGGTTATTTTCCTATTCTCCGAGAAGGTACAGGGGAAAAAACATCTCTACTTTATATATTAGATATATATATATATATATATATATATAATTTAAAAGTAAACGAAACTTATGACATAATCATTAGGAGTATATTAATTCCAGAAAACAAATCTCAACAAAATTTTTTGTGTACGAACCTTTCTAAGACATTTATTGGATAATAAATCTCTTCATCAGCACAAAGTACATCCCAGTTACAAAAAACCCCAACAAAAATGAATAAACACTTCTTCACTAATTTTGATTATTCGGACTACTGTTCTCATCTTGAGTGTGATCATCACGTTTCGGTCGCTGTAACCTCCGACCTTCTTCAGGTGTATCTCTTCGAACTCGGGAATATTTCTGTCGAACTTGGGAATCTGGACGTGATTTCGAACGGACGAATTGCAAATTACTGAAGACTTCTCCCAGTCATGGCTGACGAAACGAGAGCATGCTACCCCCGTTGATTAAATAAAGGGTTCCGTTCGAAATTCTGTCCAGATTCCCGAGTTCAACAGAAATATTCCCGAGTTCGACAAAGCACACCTGAAGAAGGCCGGAGGTTACAGCGGCTGAAACGTCGTGATGATAATACTCAAGATGAGAACAGTAGTCCGAATAATCGAAATTATACAAATTATCAATCCCAATCTAAAAAAATCAGAAACACTTCTTCATTATTAAAAAAAACAAAAACACAAAAAACACACATGATTAGCAGAAATAAGGGAGAGTGCGTCGTCTTTGTAATTTCTCCACAAATATATATATATACATACATATGTAAATACGCAGGTATGGCACGGTGGCTAAGTGGTTTACAACGCGGACTGAGGACCTGAGTGTGCCGGGTTCGAATTCAGTTCGTTCCACAGAAAAACTTTTATCAAACCCACACCTGACCTTGTGTCTAACTTGCTGAGTAGAAGGTAAATAAAATACAACTTTTTTTTTTCTCCCACCTTTTTTTTTTTTAATGATATTTCACCCCAAACAAGGCAGGCCGCCACTGTAGACGTAAAAGGCTACTGAGAATTAGGGAGTAGGTTTTGGGTGTCATTCTAAGTTGGGAGCTGTGCAGCGAGATGTCTGTTTACATTAGTTTTAAATTTCTGCATGTCGGTACAGTCGAGGAAACAGGGAGCAGAGAGGGAGTTCCTGAGGCCAGCAGCACGAGGAAAGAAGCTATTGGAGTTGAAGGCTCTCCGGCATCTGGGACTTCCACAGTTAATTGATGAGATTTAGCTGATTGTCGAGTTGGTCTAGTATATTTACGTCGAAGGGGCACCAGAGTAGCCAGTTCCTCGGAGCACAATCCATTGAAGTATTTGTAAAACAAACACAAGGGTGCTGCATTGCGGCGATGGGACAGGGGCTGGAGCTTGGTTGACAGTGAGGGACCTATTAAGTTGGCGACTCTTTTTAGGATCTTGTCAAGGAAGGAGAGACTAGTAGATGATGGACCAGCCCAGATGTGACAACAATACTCCATGCATGGGCGGATGGTGGCTTTGTAGAGATACAGGACAATGGCAGGTGTGAGGAGTTTACTAGCACAGTAGAGGGAGGCCACCTTCCTTCTATTTTTAAAACTTCGATGTTTTCTCTCCTCTTCCTTCTCTATTTAATACTTCGTCTTTTCCTCCCCCCCCTTCTTTCTTTTTTACCACTTTGTTTTTCTTTCTCCTCTTCCTTCTCCTCTTTTTACTATTTCGTCTTTCCCTCTCCTCCCCCTTCTTTCTTTTTTACCACTTTGTCTTTCTTTCTCCTCTTCCTCCACCTCTATTCAATACTTCGTCTTTTCCTCCTTTTTTCCCCCCCTTATTTCTCTTTTACCACTTTGTCTTTCTTTCTCCTCTTCCTCCTCCTCTATTCAATACTTCGTCTTTTCCTCCTTTTTCCCCCCCTTATTTCTCTTTTACCACTTTGTCTTTCTTTCTCCTCTTCCTTCACCTCTTTTTACTATTTCGTCTCCCCCCCCCCTTCTTTTTCTCTTTCCACTTTGTCTTTGATGTTAATTAAAAATACAAATAAAAATATAATAATTAGCTTTAGTATCTTATCACAACCGGAAGATTAATACTTTTAAAGACATCTTTAAAAAACCAAAAACAGCAAAACAACAAAAACAAACAAACCATTGAGCTGATTTCAAGATCCGCAGTATTTCGGATTAGCCGACCGTCTGTGTTTGAAGCCACCCTTATCCCGTGTATCTATAGGCTGTCGTTCTATCTTGGCCTTTTGGAATACTTTAAAAGTCTAAACACTTGACTTTACTTATCTATCATATAAAAGGATCGTTGTCTGTTTTTTTTAGTTTTTTTTTTCAATTTTCTTATCTTTTTATTTTTTGCTGGGGATGGGTCATCCTACCGGATGCCAGACATTCACCGGCTATTTCAGACACTCCAGCCGAGAAATCTTCTTAAGATTCTAACCCCCCTTTAAGTGCAATTGTTTGTATCTGTCTGGCGCTTGGTTCACCGGGTATATTCGCCAGGTAGCTTTTTAAATTCTTTTTCATTAGTCCGGTTGCTCCTATAATTACTGGAATGATGGAGATCTTCCTGAGATTCCAGTTTCTTTTCACGTCGTATATAAGACCTTGGTATTTCGTCATCTTTTCCCTTTCAGCTCTGTTTAATCTTACATCAGTAGGGACACTGACTTCAACTAGGGTTGCTACTTTCTCCATTTTGTCCCATATCACTATGTCAGGTTTAACAGCTCCGTTTTTTTTAGATATGTAGCTGTAGGGATTGCATAGTCATAGTGGATGGTGTATAACTTATTTCCAACTGTTCTTTCTGGTATATACTCCCAGGACTTACTGCTACACTGGATATTAAATTTTTTACAGATGGTCCAATGAAGATATTTGCACACTCCGTTTTGTGGCATTATATAGTAACCATCCTCCAGCAGAACCTTACACTTTAAAATGTTTTGTAATTCACATTATTGATTGTGGGATGTTTAGTTTTTTTATGTAGAGGGCTTCAAGAAGTTTTAATCTTTTGGTGTTGGTATCGTCGTGTATTATTTTAGTTTTGCTAACTAGTAGGTGTCTATATTCAGAAAGAGGCAGTCATGTCTTTTTAGGTGTTGGCAAATGGCGCTAATGTCGGAGAGATGTAAGGTTAGTCTCCGGGAAAGTGTTGTGGTAGTGAAACCGATGTAAGAATTAGTGTCTAGCATATTAATAAACGTTACCAAATTCTTAACTATTAAGCAATTATATGTTTGAATCTTGAACGCGCTTAGAACGTAATCAAATTCTTAGCGGTTAAGCAATCAAACTTTTGAATCTTGCACGCTCCTAGAACGTAATCACGCTCTCATGTAACATCTCAATATTATAGACGCTCCTTTTAAGTTGTTAATTACTGGCCGTTATAATAATTAAAAAAAACTCAACAGTAAAGACATATTTTTTTAAGAAACCAAGACTAACACCTCCTGAGAATGATTTGACAAATCAAATCGAAAGTACTCGCGCAAAAAGAAAGAAAATGGAACAAGAAACCCACGAGAACTTACATACATCAATTTGACCGTAACACTAAATGGACCATTCGGAAAATTGAAAAAATAAAAAAAGTCTTATCAAGCAAAAACACTGTGTTATTTAATAATGTTTGCCTAAATAAATATATATATATATATATATATATATTTAAAAGTCACACATTGGTGAAATGGCAATAATAAACAGAATATTTTTTTAATAAAATATTTAGAAAACCTGCACAACGCAAATTATTTGTTTTTAAAAATAAATTATTTATTTATTTTAAAAACATTTTTTTCTTCCTTTTTTATTTTTTAACTTTAGTACTTTCGGTAATATATACCATCGTCAGAAGCATATTTCTTCTTTCCTCCTGACTGAGACATACTTATCGCAGTCAAGTTGAGATTCGTCTTGATGTTAGAACGACAATGTTGATATAGCTGTGTGTATCACGTGGTTACGTGGGAAAGATATTTTGAAAAGTCACACATTGGAAACGTTGGTGAAATGGCAATAATAAAGATATATATATATATATATATATATATATATATATATATATGTATGTGTTTACAAATGATATATATAAAAAGAAACCTATAGTCCTTATAATATCTGAAATCTAAAAAATTTTGTGGCCGTCGTTGGGAAATCTGATTCGAGTGTCTTCTCGAGTGTGATTATCTTATTGAGGGTAGAATTTTTTCTTTTTCTGAAGTGGTCACCTTTTCCCAGAGTGAGTGTTTACCCTTTATATACTTTAATTTTACGAATTTTTATCTGAACTCAATCTGGAATTTCACCGCTTTTTCCCCTCCAGTGTTTTTGTTACATTTTTTTTTACTATTCAACAACATATACTGCAACCCTCTGAAGATTGACAAAATTGTACTAATAAAAAAATACACTTATCCGATTTTCGCCATGAAATGCGCATAAAAAATAGGAAGGAATATTAAATTTGAATAAATTACTTTTCTGTGTAAAATGAGAGATGTAAAAAAACTCATCGAAGTACAGAAATAAAGAAGTTATAAAAACTAATGGAAATGACGGTTTTGAATTAATTACCCATGGTCAATGGAATGCAAATATAAGGTATATATATATATATATATATATATATATATATATATATATATATATATATGAAGCAATCCAACAAAAGATATAAGCGTCAACTAATATCTTATAATTAGTGAAACATCCGGATAAAAACTGAAGCTCAATATACTGGATAGAGCATTACTTATTTTTTCGCTCTGCTTGCAAGATACGACCGGGATTCAGTCTTATTTTTGCTCAATTCGGATTTAACGGGTTTTCTAACTGAACAACGAACTTTGACTTGATTTGGGTTGCCCATATCAGGATTTTGGAATTTTAAGTGAGTTTATTGAACTTTCTATATTATTTGATTTATTTATCATTAACATTGGATACTTTTCACTTCATCAATTATTGACACATTTCGCGACTGGATAACTTTGTCAGCTCCTTCAATATCACGTATATGGACTGCTATTTATAACTTGGAGTAATCCTCGGTTAACCCTCTGAATGTCTTTCCTCATTATGTTTTTCAATTTGTATGACCTGGATAGATTGTATAGATTCAACAAAAAGTATGTTTTTGGGTTGATATATTTGATGTTATGTATTTTTATGTATTTGTGTATATAATTTTTATATATTTTCAAAGCTTAATTTTATTACCTGTAGTAGTATAACTGCGGTAATGGTCCTCTGAAGAGAAGAGTTATCTTTGAAAACTCATGAGCTAAGGACTTAAGGATACTTTGCTTGAACTTTGAATTCTAATAAAATTTGATTGACACCTTATTTTATTACTTCATTTTATATTATAATATATATATATATATATATATATATATATATATATATATATATATATATAGAGAGAGAGAGAGAGAGAGAGAGAGAGAGAGTCTTAGATTTGCCCTGGGAATGAAACGCAAACGTTTTTGTGTAGCTTACTTGCCATGAGTAAATTTTATACTATATATATATATATATATATATATAGCCTTAGGATCCCTCGGGAATGAAACGCAAACGTTTTTGTGTAGCTTACTTGCCATGAGTAAATTTTATACTATATATATATATATATATATATATATATATATATAGCCTTAGGATCCCTCGGGAATGAAACACAAACGTTTTTGTATAGCTTACTTGTCATGAGTATATTTTTATACTCTCTCTCTCTCTCTCTCTCTCTCTCTTTCTCTCTCTCTCTCTCTCTCTCTCTTTCTCTCTCTCTCTCTCTCTCTCTCTCTCTCTCTCTATATATATATATATATATATATATATATATATATATATAATTTACCAGAAATTGTTTTTTTTTTAAATCTGAAACATCAAACGAAATAATCTGTGTAATTATTGCATTTTTTCTAATAAAGGCCTTTTAAGAATAATTTCTTTAAAATATAATTAGCCTATCAGAATATTACAACTTTATTTATTTATTTTCATGAGAAGGGGGGGGGGCGAGATAAAAAAAATAACAAAAATGAAAACCTTCAAAGTTCCCTCGTGGCATGGGATAAACAAAGAGAAAATTTCATATTTATCAACAGAAAAACAAACAACAAAAAAACAACAATGGCGATCACCGATAAACGAGCCGATACTTGGAGCCACTTAACTGAATTAGCTTGATTGGAAATGAAATCTAACCGCAGGTAATAGAATTAAATCTCTAGGAAAAAAGAAATATAGATCAATACTTGGGTGAAATCCTAATTTAGTCACACAAATTATTGGGTTTGGGCGCTATTCCCAAACTGCCTATTGTTTTTTAAAACCAAGTTTTAATAATAAAAAAAACAAAAAAAAAACAATTTGATTATAGATTGAACTAGAGGAAAACCCGTCCCATGACGGGTAAAATTAATTCCCCGAAAAGAAAAGTCTTGCATCACTTTTATGTCTCCTTATAAAGATAAAATCAAAATATAATGTTACTAAACCTTATGTCAAGAATACTTATTAAAATTTGGATCAAAATCCATTATTATTATTTTGGCTCTAGAAACTCTTTAAAATTGAAGGCTTAAGCTTAAAGGGTCTTAAGAAGAAACTGAAATTCAGGGAATCTTGCTTAATTGGTGTCTAACGACTATGGATCAAATTTAGCCCAGAATACTTTTTCTGATGAACTTGAAGTGAACAGGTGCAATATTGACGTAATAATGTTGTTTGGTTTACTTTAAACGAAACGGTTCGTAAAATAATTTACACTGAAAGATGTTTGTTTTGAAAAATGGTTTGCAAGAAAAATCAAAAAAATCTTGGCTTTTGGAATGTAATTGAACTTTTGCTTACTAGACACCAATTAAGCAGGATTCCCTGAATTTCAATTTCTTCTTCAGACCCCTTCAGCTTATTATCCCTTAAGTTTTAGGCATTTACTAGAATGAAAATCATGTAATAGATTCTGATCAAAATTGGAATAAGGATTCTAGACATAAGTTTTAGCATCATTATATCTTGATTTTGATCTTCGTGAGGGGGACATAAAAGTGGTGCAAAACTGTTCTGTGAGGGGCAATTCATTTTACTTTTCCTGGGACGGGTATTCTTCTTGTTTATTTATATAATAACGTTGCGTGTTTTGCTAGCCGTTATCAACACTGTCATGTTATTGTTTCCGATTTGTAAAACTCTCCGGAACAAACACTGTGTCAGCCTTACTTGAATTGAGACAATTACAACACCTCGTTAAAAACAATAGCTCATACAGGTGCTACACACAAACGTTAAATTTCATCTTGAAACGTATGATGCCCTACTTCTGTAACAAAACAGTGAATATTACTTACCTGACAAAGATAAGTAGGTGTTCATACCAGTCAAGGATACGTCCTCGACACTCAGCCCGACAGTGACTTTATTGCTGTCCGGCTCAGGTATGGTCCTGTTCAGTGCCAGAAGGCCCACCCTCCCAGGCTTTACCTTCTATTTGAGAAAGGGTTAGTTTATCGCTAATCGCCTGAGGCGCTCCTACCGGGGAATGGCGGCGGGGCTGCTAAGGCATTTTAGTAAGCCAGAGTGCGCTAATCCTAGTGCACTTGCTTTTCAACTTAACACCTGACCTTGCGTCTAACCTCTTGGAGAGGACGTAAATAAAAATAATGTAGCGTCTGTATGTTACTATAATACGTGTGATCCGTTGGGTCACAATCACTGCCATTATTTATTACACTTTGATTTCATTCGGAAATTCATAAACTGTGACATATCTGTTGAGTTGCTAGTCTCTCTCTACTCTATCGTTATTTCCATGGAAGGTGCTCGACTGAGCTCCAATCTATGGTTCCTCCTTGTAAGAACTCATCTAGCTACCATAGCAACAAAAAAGGCTTTATTTTCTCCCTTCATGTGCCCAGCGTCAGGTGGCATTTCCATGGACAGAGTTTCTTTGCAAGGGCTTCACGCCTGTGGAACACATTACTGCAGAACTGCTTCCTTGATGATTACAAACATGGTCATCTTCGAATTCAATGTCAACAAATTCTTCTCGTGGACCACCCCGAAAGTAATAAAATGCAGTTCACACCATTGATCAATGTTATTACTCCCATAGTGTTCCCCATTCTTCAGCTGGCATTCATTCTAGTCTCATTAACCCTTATCTTCGAATGGCTCTTGGTCTTGATAAGTGGTGACCCCGATAGTAAAATAAAAAAATACATTCTTTTTTCATAACTAAAAATAATAAGTTAGTTTACTTCTATTTTATTTTTATGGATAATATAGAAATAAAGACACCTATTATTTTGCTATCTAATTTACATATGTGTTTGTGGTGCATACGAACATATTATGTAAATTAAATAGCAAAATAAAGCAAGTAAGAAGCACTGATGGGGAAAAAGGAGAGTCACACATTTCTCTAAATGCTCACGGAGACATTAAGAAATGTTAGAGAGTGTTTGGATCAACATGGAGTGAGAAGGGCTGAAAGAAATACATGGAATAATTAAAACCGAATTTTCTTTCAAGCATAACTCAATCTCACGGTGGTTAAGTGGATATCGACACGGACTGAAGACCTGGGCGTTCCAAGTTCGAATCCAGTCGTTCCAGAGTACCACTGTCACTGGCAACCTTCTCGTGGTCCTTCTCGTAAGTACCCGATGTCTTTCCAGAAAGATTTCTAACTAGAAAAACATCGAGGAAACTAATGTCAACACCAGAATCATCTGATTCACACGAAAGAAGAAGAACTAAAGAATATTTTTGCATGTATTTTGTGTCAATGTAGGAAAATAATGCGCTAGCAGGGCTACCCAGCGTTGTCCGAGGGTTTGGGACATGGACAACAAAATAGAAGAGTTAAAAAGTGTATAACATTTTTCTTTTAAAAGTTCTTTCTCTCCCTCTCTCTATCTTCCCTTTCTATCTATCTATCAACCTTTATCCCCTCCCCCTCCTCTTCTCACTGTTTTCTCCCCCTCCATCGTACTCTTCCCCCTCCTCTTCTTCTACACCTTTCCTCTCTCTATCATCCTTTCTTTCGCTTTCTCTGTTAACTGGTAAAAAAAAACGTTGACTAATTACTACATAATAACATTAAAAGATCGTTCTAAATGTCGACCCCCCCCCCACCTTGACTAATTATGTTCCTGTTGACCCCCAAAAGAATGAATAGTAAAAAAATGTGCCTATATTTTGTCTGAGACAGTACTGAAAAAAATGTATTAGCTTTGTTTTTTTTATGTACTACGAGTCACCGCTTATCAAGGCTCAAAGGCCACTCGAGGATAAGGGTTAATAAGTTTGTCAGGGGGACGGTTAAAACAACAGCATGAGGATTTGTAACAATGGTTGAGACTGGCCAGAATTAGATTATTTAAACGGACAGCTCAACAAGAATCTGTTAACATTTGACTTGAAAATGACTATGTTATAATCAGCTGGGAAGCAGCCCCATAGTAATGTTTTCCACAAACCGATAATTCTTGTAAAGAAACTTTTCTCATGGAAGCTCTGTTTAGTTTTCAGTACACAGAGGGAGAAAGGGAAATTATTTACAGTGGTTGTAGCTAGACGAGTTTTTGTTTTGAATGTTTTACAGAGGAACCATAGATTAGAGCTCAATAAAGCACCTACCATGAAAATAACGATAGAGTAGAGAAAGACTAGCAACGTCTCTTCTCTGAGAAAGAATATGTAGGGAAGACTAGAGGACATGCACCCCCAAGTCAGTTTTGTACTCTGTTAAGGCAGGAAAGGGTACTCTGAGTGGCACCCTCTTTATGGATGTGTCTTGTGTAGTATTTACCTTTAGCTGAACACACAAATATGAAGGAAAATCATTGAGTGCGGAAACCAGCTCACATAATAAGGGAACTGAAACTTCCAGAAATCTCATAACCTGACTCTCTCTCTCTCTCTCTCTAATAAAAGAAAAGCATGCTGGCACTAGCCTAGCTTGGTACCACACAAAATGGTCGTGAAGGGTCGAGGAGGATAGAAAGAACAAGGAAGAAGATACACCATCCAGACCTCTACTGGAAGGGTGCAGAGCATACTGGAACTTTTAGGGGCTTATTTCCACTCAAATTCCAAAGAAAGCCACCAGTTGTTATCAGCGATAAATCCATGGTAAACAGCTGTTGTGATAGCGTAAAATGATTTGCAATGGTTATTGAAAAGGACAGTTCTGGAAATCTGGGGAGACACACTCTTACTCCGACTCCAGGGAACACCACTCATTATTTCCAGTGAGCAATCATTGATAATGACTTATGTGAATAATAATAAAAAGAACACATGAACAGAGAAACGAAATCGCTACTAACAGCTGCACAAAACAATGTGATTAGAACTACATCAAAGCTAAAATAGATAAAACCCGGGAAAAACAGTAAATGTAGACTCTGTGGATAAAGAGACGAAATACAATAAATCACATAATAAGCGAATGTAGCAAACTAGCACAAAGAGAATACAAAAACAGACACTACTGTGTAGGGGAAGGCTGTTCACTGGGAACTATGCAAATGTCTGCATTTATAGCATGCAGACAAATAGCACACACGCAAATGAGAGACAGTAGTGGAAATCGAAAAAATCTGGAAATGTGGGAAGACTTGTTGTCACTCAGACTCCAGAGAACACCATTTGTTATTGCCAGTGAGCAATCACTGCTAATGATTCGTGAAACTTCTAGTGAGTAAAATAATAATAATAATAATAATAATAATAATAATAATAATAATAATAATTTTTTTAAATAAGGAAAGAGAAAAAAAAATTAAAAATTAAAGGGAAAAAAACGAAAAAATTTTAAAAGTTAAAAAAGTTAAAAATTAATTTTTTTTTTTTTAAATTAATTAAAACAAAATTATTTTATTTATTTATTTTTTTAAAATGGTGCCGGCCTAGGCTGACACCAGACAAAATATTTGTAAAGGGTCGAGGAGAATGAGAAGACTGCGGAGAGACAGCACAAACCAGACCTCCACTGGAAAAAGTGCAGAGAGTGGTGTGGCCTTGGGGAGGCTTATTGCCACCCAAATCCCAGAGAAGACCAATTATCCTTACCAGCGAGAAATCAATGGTAAAAAGCTGTTGCGATACCACATCGTTATTGAAAAGAGGTGAATAATACTGGAAATCTGGGGAGGCTTGTTGTCACTCAGACTCCAGGGAACATCACCGGTTATTATCAGTGAGCAATCACTGATGATGACCTGTGTGATAACTCCTAGTGAGTACAAATAATAATAATAATAATAATAAGTCAGTATAACACCAATAATCATAGGAGCACTAGGAACAGTCCCCAAAAACATGGAGAAAAGACTAGGAGAAATAGGAATCAAAGGGATAACTGAGACCATACAAAGGACAGTAATGATCAAAACAGCTACAATCCTGAGAAATGTCCTCGAATGCGGAAACCAACCCACATAAGCAACAAATGAAGAACAAACACATGGAAGCACAAAACAACAGAACTGGGGAAAATACAACCGCACGAGGGAGGCGCAAGCATAGGCTGACGCCACGAAAATTATGGACAGAGGGTCGAGGAGGGAAAGCGCAAACCAGACCTCCACTGGAAGAGCACGGACAGCTCTGGGACCTTGGGAAGGCTAGTTGCCACTCGGGTCCCAGAGGGGACCAATGGCCCTTATCAGCGGGAAATCGTTGGTAGGTGGCTGTTGCGATTACCGCAAGGTCATCAGCGGTGATGAACGAAAAGAGGTGGAGCATACTGGAGGCCTTAGGAGACTTGTTGTCACTCAGACTCCAGGGAATACCACAGGTTGTCGGCAGTGGGTGACCACTGACGATGACCAGTGTGATAACTCCTAGTGAGTAAATAATAATAGTAATAATAATAATAATAATACTTTTTTTATCGCTAGATACATAAGTTCATGTATCATTTTATGTTGCAATAAACAAATACATAGTAAATGAATCGATTATTTAAATGCTAAAATTATATAAATTTCTATTAACAATTTCCTTGAATGTTGTTTAAGTGTAAACTTTTATGAACACATTAATACTTGATTGCTGAAACAATCCGAAATATATGAAAGCAAGCATAATTTGCTCTGGTTAACCTAATCTCTATATAAAGTTAGGTATGTACAAATGTTAATATAGTCGTATGTACAGGATCCACTGCTAAACTAATTAACCGATCATTATGAATTTAGGAACACAACTGATAAGCGTAAAGGTGGATAAATTAGGCTATATTTAGTTTTTAGGGGACATAGTATGAGCAGAACATTCCATTTAACAATTCAAATATTTCAGATTTACATTAAATTTGATCCATAGTCATTAGACACCAATTAAGCAAGATTCCCTGAATGTCAATTTCTTCTTAAGACCCCTTAAGCTTAAGCCATACATTTTAGACATTTTCTAGAATCAAAATCATGTAATGGATTTTGATCAAAATTGGAATAAAGATTCTTAACATAAAGTTTACTATGTAATTATCTTGATTTTAATCTTCGTAAGAGGACATAAAAGTGGTGCAAAACTGTTCTGTTCGGAGAATTGGTGCTTTTACACTTTAGCGGATACTTTGAATAAAACAAACTGGGGAAGATCTGTTTGATGTGCGTACCTGTCGCGGGTTGAATACATCTTATAACGAAAATTACGTAAATTATTCAAGTAGTTTTTATTTTATAAAAGAAAATTTAATTTTAACCATGTTCGAAGAGGACAGCCATTTTGAAAGTTTCCAAAGGGGGATTGAAAGTTTTAAAAGGGGGATAACCGTAACTTTAAAAATCGTCCTGTTTGATCACGTGACGTCGAGAGATACATTTAACTTTTTCCCCATTTTTTTAAATGAAAAACACAATTTAAAAAACACAATTAAAAAAAAAACAATTTCTGAAAGATAACACAGACGTATTTTATAAGACAAAATGAGATACATTTAACTTTTCCCCCTTTTAAAACTTTCAATCCCCCTTTAGAAACTTTCAAAATGGCTGTCCTCTTCAGAACCGGCGGGACAGTTATAAAAGTGTGTGTGTGTGGGGGGGCTCTCCTAAAAGTGTTGGGGGGGGGGCGGTTAAACACATGCATATATAACTTCATTATTGATGACCGTAAAGTGGGGGTGCCGCCGTCCATACTCTTCGTACATGACTAAAATTTAATTTTCTTTTATAAAATAAAAACTACTTGATTAATTTACGTGATTTTCATTATAGGATTTATTCAACCCGTGACAGGTACGTACATCAAACAGATATTTCTCAGTTTGTTTTATTTAAAGTATCCGCTAAAGTGTAAAAGCACCAATACAATTTATTTATCTACATCCCACAGCGGTAAGATGTGACAAGGTCGGCAAAGTGGGATTTGATAAACCAGCGCCCGAGAAAGTGAGCACTCTGGTCATTAAAAATTGCCTGGGCAGCCCCATCGGCATTCCCCGGTAGGGGCGCCTCAGGTAGTAAGCAATAAACTTACTCCTCCCCAAAGAGGGGAGGCTAAGCCTGGGAGGGTGGACCTCCTATAACTGCACAGGGCCGGCGTGCATTATCCATCGGAACAGATACTACACTTTGATCCAAGAAAAAAAAAAACGCGCCAATACAAATATTAACGTCTTTTGTCAAATGCAATGTCGCTAAATCTAAGGGAAGTTATTCATAAATAAAATAGCAAAAGTTTGGTAAGAGTTATTTCCCTTGGAAACGCAAGATTAAACGTAGAATTCGACATTTCTTCTTTAAAATCATTTTGTTTAGTTCCTTCATATATTTTTTTTATTAAAAATTTTTTTTTTGCACCCTTGAGTCACCATTCATGGAAGCCAGGAGCCACTCGAGGATAAGGGTTAATGAGATGGAAATGATTGTCATCCGAAAAATGAGGAACACTATGGGAGTACTCAAACTGATCAATGGAATGAACTAAGTTTGATTCTTTATGAGACGGTTTGTGACAAGTATTTGTTGACATCGAATTTGAAGACGACCATGCTGTAGTCTGCAGAGAAGCAGTCACGTGGTAATGTGTTCCACCATGTTGTCATCACATACGGCATAATCACGATGACATTAGATCACCGAAGTTAAGCGACCTTGAGCCTGGTCAGTACCAGATGGGTGACCATTCGGGAATATTAGGTGCTGTATGTATGTCACCTCCACTGACCGAGATATACAGGTGGCTGGGGACCGTATGTGAATTTGATATTCCCTAGAAACTTCCACTTTTGGTGGAAGCCGGATACCCGTCCAGGGCGAATACCACACCAGGTATGTTATAATCTGCAGGGAAGCAGTCCCGTGGTAATGTGTTCCACAGACGGGAAGTCCTTGCGATGGAAATTCCGCCTGACGCTGGACATATGGGGGAAGAAAGGAAAGTCTTTTTTTTCCCCGTTGTTGTTGAAAACGAGTTCTTGCTGTGAATGTCTTAGAAGGATGGACCCAAGATTGGAGCTCGGTCGAGCACCTTTCGACGAAAATAACGATAGAGTTGACAAGAGTCTAACAACGTCTCATGGTCTTTTAGCTAAGATTCAACGCGTAGTATCTGTTCTGATACTACACTTCATCTGTTCTCGGTCAGTGAGGGAGAAATCCTTCTAGACTGAGGCAATTTAAATTTTTGTCATAATCCAAAGTGACCCTTTTTATGGGAGTTGGAGGATTTCCTCGCATTAAAAACCGACGTTGTGTCTAACTGTGCCCTCATGGGGAGGCAACTAAATAGGGACTAGCAACGTCTCTTCTGTCAGAAAGAGGCTGTAGAGAAGAGAAAAGATCATCCCCCACTAGATTTCGAAGTGGATTTTGTAGTCTGTCAAGGCAGGAAAAGGTGCTCTGAGTAGCACCTCCCCAGATGTGGCAACAGTACTCCATCTAATGACTATTTGACTCTTATATATAGAAATGAGATATATATAGGAGAGTAGAAAGTGACTAACTTCAGTTTACTTTCAGCAGTCTCGTAACTCTCGCTTCCCTTATTTTGTCCTGTAGTCCTCACATTCCATGAGCGATGTTTCTGACAAAGGGGGAAAATTGCTGTTTTCTGTGTCGGAATATATCCACCTAACACTTATCGTTGGCTAGTTTTTGACCTTGAAGTAGTATTTTTTTTTAATTTAGATCCTTACATCAAGTGGCTTCATGTCTTGTCTGAAGCGATTTCCATAAAAAAAAAGATTTAAAATCTGATAAGCATCGAGAGAGGAACAAATAATGAGGGGGGGGTGGCTAAGGAGAGGGTAGGATTAATTAGATTACATGAATGAAGAAAAATGGGTATTATTGGAGCCCTGCACACTATGCTAATTCATCTACCCTTTCCGTTACTTTTCCGACATACCTCATGAGACCACTTAGACTGGGAAACGTGAGATGAAAAATTGCCAGTCAGACGATGAACGCCGTCACAAGAGGATTGAAAAAAGTGAGTGGAATGGGCAGACGATCAGTTAAGAGGAATTTTTTTTTTTCTCAAGAGGATGGCTCGACAAGTATTTGTTTACATTAGACTTGAAGTCGGCTGGGAAGCAGATTCAAGGTATCTTGTTCCACAGATAGTATGTTCTAGCAAAGAAACTTTGTTCATGGAAGTTCCGTTTTGTTTTTCATACAGAAAGAGCATTTAAAAACTTTTTTTTTTTTAACGTAGTTCACCCCAAACAAGGTAGGCCGCCATTGTAGACGTAAGGGGCTACCGAGAAGAATGAAAAGGGGAGAAGGTTTTGGGGGGGGGGGGGGTCAACCTAAACTGGGATCTGCGCAGCGAGATGTCTGTTTGCATTAATTTTAAATTTCTGCATGTCAGTACTGTCGGGGAAACAGAGGCCAGCAGCACGAGGAAAGAAGCTATTTGAGCAGAAAGCTCTCCGGCATCTGGGGATCTCCACAGTGAATGGATGGGATTTAGTTGATTGTCGAGTTGGTCTAGTGAATTTACGTCGAGGGGGCACCAGAGTAGCCAATTGTGGTAGAAAGACGAGTTCTTGCTGTGAGAGGGGTGTACCAGGGATTGAAGCTCAGTCGAGCACCTTCCATGAAAATAACGATAGAGTAGAGAGAGACTAGCAACATCTCTTCTGTGTGAAAGAGGCTGCAAGGACCAGAAGAGAGCATCTCCAGCTAGATTGCAAAATTGATTCTGTTTTCAAAAATCTCTCTCTCTCTCGCCTGATAGCTGTGAGTATCGGCAACTTATTGGGGGTCTGGTCAGATTTTTTGATTTGCACTTGTATGCAGTGCTCAATACTTTCTCAGGCAGAGCTTTACAGTACTTAAAAGAATTATGTGTCTTAAAAGCATGTGATTAGTGTTCTAAAAACACGTAATTTTATACTATATATATATATATATGTATATATGATTATTTTTATTTATACAGACATGTATAAAATCTGTGACACTGGCATGTCGATGTTATCGATCAACAGCTATTATAAGAACCTTCTTTCCAAATATGATCTAAGGTTAAGATCGGATTCTAACTCAGCCTGATGAGATCTCAGTTTATAATAGCTGTTGATCGATAACATCGACATGCCAGTGTCGCAGATTTTGTACATGTCTGTGTAAATAAAAATAATCATATATAAAAGCTCTATTTGATATTGAGCACTTTTTTATAAACCCGGTTTAAATTCTTTGGATTACTACCCTGTGGATGTTTTACCTGGATCATATACATATATATATATATATATATATATATATATAGTAAGTTATGAAAATATATTTATGGCAATTAAGCTACACAGAGGCTTCCGCGTTTCATCCCCGGAAGGAATCGTTAGGCTAAAATATATATATATACACACACACACATATATATATATTAATCTTACACGTACATAAAAGTAATCCATAGACACGTGGAGCTGTTATCAGCATGGGTAACTTAGACAAGGATCGAACCTTCGATGTTGATGTCTATAGTCTGGAGTTTTACCACCGGACCATGACGCCTTGCCGAAAATATATACGATTTTCATAACCTACAGATTTTAAGTTATGCATTATTGTAATTGATTTTATTTGTGATAGTAACTGTCAGCTTTTGTATTTTTTTGTTTTTCACTTCCTAAGTGATACCGATTAATTTGTTTTTCACTTCCTAAGTGATACCGATTAATGCAGAAGATTGCATTTTTCGTCAGCTTAACTTTATAGGACGTATTCTGCGTTGATACATATAATATTTTTTATTATATATATATATATATATATATACAGGATGGTATCGCTAGAAAAGCGGGAAATTTGAGGTTGTAAATTTTATTGTTTCAATTTTATTTTGCTTAAATATTATTTACTTCTTCAATTTGCTCAGACGACATTTTAAGCATCTCTGAGTGTATTATAATATTAGTCTTTGAAAAACTTTATAAAAATTATTTGTTTTAAAAATAAATTACCGTTTGACAAATTTCCCGCTTTTCTAGCGACCACCCTATATATATATATATATATATATATATATATATATATATATATATGTATGTATGTATGTATGTGTGTGTGTGTGTGTGTGTGTGTGTGTTTGTATAAAAAAAAGGAAAGACAATTGAACACAGAAAGAAATAGTCAAACGAGAAATTGACTGATTTTGGTCGGTCTTCAGAAAAAGTGAACCGAACGAAACCGGCCAATCTGTCGTTAAATGATTTCTTCCTGTGTTTAATTGTTTTACCTTTTCGTTATTTTATAAATCCTGTCTCCACAGCATTTCATTTTATGATATATCGTGTATTTTATCCTCATTATATATATATATATCATACATATATTATTTGATAAGATGGCCGCCTGGGAATCGGATTACGCTGTCAGATGTTTTTTTTTGGGGGGGGGGGGAGGGGGAGATTTTTTTATAATTGTTATCTTTTAAATTGAGTTTTTCTCGTGTTTTTTGACTTGCCGTTCTTCTCACTTTTCTTCCCGTTTTGTCTTGAAATAATGTGTTACTGAGCGTTTATATCTATCCACGTGGTGCTTGTGTTTTCATTATTGATTGATCGTCTCTGAAGAGCAGCTGGTGAACCAAAAGCTACTTTTTTTCCTATCGGTGGTGAAATGCGCATAAGACAAAGAAAAAAATATAGGCATTCGCCGAAATAAAGTAATAAAGAAAAAAATAATAAATAAAAAATCATGATTGTGGACTGATTTATTTATTTATTTTGGTCATTGGAATGCAACCAACCAGTAATATAAATAAATAAATAAATAAATAAATAAATAAATAAATTATATATATATATATATATATATATATATATATATATATATATATATATAGGAAAACATTCAATAAGACAGAGTGGGTTTTTTGCTTGATAAGACCATTTAGTATTTCGGTCAAATTGTTGTATGTAAGTTCCGTGGGTTTCTTGTTTTATTTTCTTTCCTTTTCTGCAAGTACTTTGATTTGATTCGTCAAATCATCACCAGGCGGTGTTAGTCTTGGTGTGTTTACAACTATGTCTTTACTGCTGAATTACTGACGAATTAAATCGAAAATACTCGCAAAAAAACGGAGAGAAAAATGGAACAAGAAATCCACGAAACTTACATACACTATTCTGTTTATTAAATTGTGAAGTAAAAGTACAGAATAGTTAATCAACCCCCTCACCTCCCCATGTTAAGAATGGTCTTCTAAATTATAACATTATTATTTCAGCCCGGTCCATAAACTGCATAAGTACCCTTTTTATAAATTTATTTTTCTTACTAATTATCTGGATTTTCCTTATGGGTTATGGCTACAATAACAGCAACGACAAAAGTTTGAATCATCTCCCCTTTCAACTTACTCTTCCAAAACGAAAATGAAAATTTCATCAGCCCCAACAATAAAGAAGCACCCATTGGTCTTTATTAGCGGAGGATTCTTGATTTCAAGTGCCGATCTATTTCTGTATCGTAAGTTATCGATTTTCAAGAAGAACGTTACAAACAATTAGTTTTCTCTAAGCGCATACATCACTTCCGGGCAAATTCATTTCTTTTTCTTTTCTTCTATTTTATCGTTACATTCGTTCAAAAAAAATAAATAAAAAGCTAAAAAGTTAGTTTGTTTTTGTTTCTTGTCAGAGTTCTAACTTCTTTTTTATGACTCTTTCATTTGGATCGTTATTATTTTTTTTACACATAAATGATTCATTTGCCAGTGTTAGACCAACAGAAGAATTATTTGCTGGTGATTTTAAATTGCTTGTTGGGCCATTATCACAAAATCTAGTAGAAACAGATGGCGATAGTTTATACAAACTAAGAAAAGTACGTGGGAATCTAAATCGGTACTTGTATAGATCGGGTACACGAGTCGAAATTTATTTTAGAAGAATTCCAATGGTGTAAGGGGCAGATAACTCTCTTTTTTTTAGTACGCAATTTCTCCGAAAATGGAAAATATCCATTTTTTAAATAAGAAGTCATGCAAATTCAATATTTGAGAAAATCAACAGTATATTGATAGAACATTTATTGAAGAAAATAGAATTTGGGAAAATCAACAGTATATTCTTTCATTCTAAAACGAACAGCCATCGGTTTTGGTTTAAAACATTTTTGATTTATTTTTTTATAGTTTAAAAAAACAAATTTATCTGTTTTTTTTCTCTTTTTTTCTTCTCTTGATTTTGTTTTTTTAAACGGGACAGAATTCAGAAATTTATTCAAAAAGACTCTGTAGGGAGGGGGGGGGGCGGAAAATTTCTGCCGCCACATAAATTCTGATAAATAGGATAAGCCACCACTTTTTTGTTGAGTACTTGTTAAATATAATAATTCGCGCATATTCAAGGCATTCACGTCGATTACGCCAATTTTCGGAGAAGCTAGAAATTATGTACTTAAAAAAAGAGAGTTATCTGCCCCTTACACCATTGGAACTCTTCTCAAATAAATTTCGACTCGTATACCCGATCTATACAAGTGCCTCTAAATCTAATACAGAAGGTCCAAAGTTTTACGTATTGGAACAAAAAGCATAAAATATTAGACGTACCCGTGCCCCGTTGGGTCACAACCACAGTTGTTATATTTTCTCTTACCGATGGGTGTATAAATCCTTTATACATGCGTGCCCTCGTTGTCAACTCAGGTCCTTGATCGTCTGTAGATAAAACACCCGAACACTGATGTTAGTTTATAATAGTGTTGGGACGTTTAATCGGAATCGGGAATCGGGAAAATCGGAACTTTTTTGAGTATCGGAATAGGAAAATATGGAGCCTAATTTCCGATTCCAAAAAGCGATTATTTTAATTAAAGAATTTTTTTTTTTTAAACTTCATTTTCAATTTTTTGGTACTAATGATAAAATATTTACTGCTTTTAAACTACTAGTAAAAGCTGCAATCTATAGACCATAATAACGCCAGTGAGGGTTGAGGACATGTGTTGCATGGAGACAAATGATATGAGAATGATACGATGGATCTGCAATGTGAGTTTTAAAGACAGGCTTAGATCTGTTGACCCCAGAGGACTATTAAATCTGGACAGTATAGGGAGATGTATGCAAAAGAGTAGACTTCGATGGTATGGTCACGTTAAAAGAATAGATGAGAGTTGTTGGGTTAGTAGATGTAGAACAGTTGAGGTAGCAGGGTCAGTTCACAGGGGAAGGCCAAAGAAAACATGGGAGGAAATGATAAAAATGGACCCGAGGGAAAGAGAGATAAATAAAAACTTTAAAAGTCAATTCCTTAAAGCCGCCCAACAGATGCCAGCATGAAAAACGGACGTTAAACCGAATATGATAATTGATGGTGATGACATAGAGGCGAGAAACATACACACACACGCGAAGTGTTCACACAATTTTATTAATATAAACATTCATCTTTGGGGTAATCATTACTATTACGGACATAAATTATTTTAAAGGAAATACAGTTGGGAAATTAATAAAAAAAAAAAAAATTAATTTGGTCTACCTACACATTTGTGACCTATTTGCGTTAAAAAATATTTCATAGAATATATAAGCATGTTCCTATTTACTTGCCTCCCCACGAGGACAGAGTTAGACACAAAGAGGAGAACTCTGGATTGGAACAAAAATAAAAATTGCCTGAGTCTAGAAGGATTTCTTCTTCACTGTCCCATGACAAAAAAAAAAATGAAGTGTGCCATCAGAACAGATACTACACTTTGCTCCTAACCAAAAGGCCTTGGCCAAAAGCATGTTAAATTACAATAAATATCGATTCTGAGCAATGTAGCGATCTTGTTTAGTCACAGGAAGTAAGGTATCTAACCTAAACAATTGACTAAAAAAGATGGCTACTTTACTCAGAACCGATATTTACAGTAATTCAACATGCTTATATCTTCCATCAAATATTTTTTTTTTTTTAATGCAAATAGGTCACAAACGAGTCGGTAAACCAAAATAATTTGTTTTTGACTAATTTCGCAACTGTGTTTCCTTTCAAATAATTTATGTCGCCAATATCTTGTTTACCCAGTTTTTATTTTTTCCTCCTTCGCCTCTTCTCCCAAAAAGCCATCCAGACGGATATTTTATCGAGTTCTCGCAAATGGTTCTCAGACCCTTTTGTTCAAAAAATAAGGTTGGAAAATTCAAGAAACTATAAAAAGAACATATTACTATCAAAAATGTTGCTAGCATATATAAAGTAAGTGTTGAGTTTGCTGATTGAGTCGATTGTGACAACATCTTCTTTACGTATGCTACCCCCCCCCCCCAGGAAGAGGCAATGCCTGGGAGGATGATATCATGACCACAGAATAGATACTACACTATACTACTCCTCCACTCCAAAGGAGGAAATAATGCCTTAGAGGATGGTCTTATGATGAATGAATATATAGTACACTACCCACCCACCACCGCCCTAAAAAAATAGAAATTATAAGCGTTTTAAGTTACCGTAAATAACGGTTCTGAACAAAGTAGCCATCTTGTTTAGCCACTTGATTACGTTATAGACCTTACCTCTCTTTGACTAAACAAGGTGGCTATTTCGCTGCTTAGAACCGATATTTACGGTAACTTAAAAAGCGTATAACTTCTATTAAATATTTTATTTTTTGAACGCAAATAGGTCACAAATGAGTAGGTAAATAAAAAATAAATCGTTTTTGACTAATTTCCCAACTGTATTGCCTTTAAAATAAATTTATATCCATTTTATTTCTAATATCTCTCCTTTCACTGGGAAATTTATTGATAAAAAATATTTTTTAAACTAAATCTACCACACAAATAAAAATAATATTTAAAAAATTAATATTTTCGGAATAAATTTCCCAATTAGTTTAAAAATAGTTTTAATGGAAATCATTTTAAGAATAAAATGGATGAATTAATTTGTTGGGGTCTATCTGATGAAGTATTGAACTGGATCTGGATATTCATTTATATAAGGTGACCCCGTCCCCTCCAAAAATATGCCACCAATGGAATCGTTAATAAAATTCACAATCCTTTCTGTAATCTCAACCATATTTAGTACAAGTAAAGGTACTTATGCAGATTAGGACCCAAGCTAAAATCGAATTGGCGTCGGTAGTTTCCGGATGTTTACGTAGACGGCCGGAAAAAGCCGAATGAAAAGTCGGTTGCCTGCGTCCAAAAAATCCAAAACTAGGCTGGATGTACAACTGGGAAAAAAAGTTTTAATCAAATAATACAATTAGTTAAATTGTATGAAATAAATATTTATTTTTTTAACGAAGAAAAATATATATTTTTGTGTATATATTATTTTTTAAGAAAAATATCACTGAACAGTGAACAAATGTTCAAACGGTGTTAGAGTTAGGGGTTAGGGTTACAAAATGTTTTTTTAAAACCATGATAGATTTTTTTTTTTTTTACGCATAAAATTTTCTTTTTAAAGAAAAATATCACTGGGCAAGTGTTAAAACGGGTTGGGGTTAGGGTTATAAATTGTTGGGTATCTTTTACAATAATCCGCAGAGTGAAAACGCTCAAAAAACAAATATACAACAAATAAAATAACTGTAGTCGATAAAAGTTAATTTCCAACTTACCTGTGATATTTGTTTGTATTTTTAAGCCGTTTCAACTGCTATTTATTAGAAATCAATAGTTTTGTCACACGAACATTGCACAAAAAATGGCGATTGGGGGGGGGGGTAAGGAAGTAAGGTCAAGACGCCATTTTATTTTTAGTAGAAACCGGTGAAAAAAAAAGAACAAGAATTTTTTTTTACATCTAATAAAAACCCATTTATACTACGTAAAAATACAAACAAATTTCATAGGTAAGTAGGAAAATATCTATTCTCATCGTAGGTCAGCTTCACTTGTTGTATATTTATTTTTTTTACCCCGTTCTTGTTCGTTTTTTAGACCCCGTTAGCGACTCTGCGGATTATTGTAAAAGATACCCAAATTGTTTTATTTTTTTCTGCATGGAAAAGTTTGTTTTAAGAAAAATCTCACTATACAAGTGGTAACAAGTTTTTTTTGCATGAACTTTTTTTGTTTTAAGATTGTTCAATTTTGGCAGATTTTGTTGTCGTTAATGGAGATATCGAAGAAGAAGTGGAAGGAAGTGTTTCTACAGGCTCTTTTGGATAAGCGCTTCGGCATTTTCCGGCCGTCTACGTAAACATCTGGAAACTACCGACACCGAGTCGATTTTAGCTTGGGTCCTAATCTGCACCAAATAAACTTCAATCTATGTTTGACTTGCCCATCAAGTTTCAGCCAAGAATGTCCAACAGTATTTACTTTATCGCCGTCGTTCAATGAATAGACACTTTCCCTCTTGGAACTGTCCTGATTTGGGGGGGGGGGTGATTCGCCCCCTTTTTCATCAGGAATAGCCTGGGGATTGTTTTGATAGACACTATCTCTGTGATAAACCCACAGATAAAAATCTGGGAGGTTACAGTCCGGTCAGTGTGAAGCCCATTCAGGATTACTGCTCCTACCGCTAAGACAAACATCAAAGTATCCCCCATTTCATTGAACAGCGTTAAAACAAAGAGTGTTGGACATTCAGACTGAACCTTGGTGGACAAGTCAGTCATAGACTGAAGTTTATCTGTACCAAATATAGGTGGATTGCGGAAAGGATTGTAAATTTTATTAACGATTCATTGGGTGGCACTTGGAGGGGGGGGGGTCGCCCTGTATTTATGCGATTTGAAAAGAAAAAAAGAAAAACGAAACAAAAATGAAAGTAAAAAGACTCCCGAACAACGCCGGGTGGGTACAACTATCAAGAGAATAAAGTTTGACTTACCAATTCCGGCTTGAAAAATCTTGAGAAGGCAAACATTAAATCCAAATTGTATTATTAAAAATCCTTGATTTTTTTTTATTGTTTGTTTTGTTTAGTTTTTTTTTTTTTTTGCCGCGTTTTTTTATTTTTTTATTCTGTGCGTTTCTCTTTCTCTTCTCGGCAACCACTTATAAACAGTGTGCAAAGATGTCCGAACCGAGTGAATTAATTTTTAATATTCCAGCCGCTTTTATTTGCTTATTATTTTCAGCGCAGCCTGCTGATATTATACAGCAAAGAACAGCCTAGGATTTAGAGTCAACTGGAAGAATACCCGACCCTGGACTGGGTCATGTGATGTTTATTTTGCTGCATTTAACTCTTGAAATCTTGTCAAGCAGACGACACCCGAATTATGTTGTTATGTTGTTAGAAATAAATAGTTGAAATTGAAAAGTCAGTAAATGATGATAGGATTCATAAAACTAGCTATCCTTTGCATTTATTTTTCACGTAAACAAAATCAGTAGACAATATTGGCAAATGATCAGCGCTTCGATCTTTAAAAAAAAAAAGTGCAAAAAAAATTTGAACGTCAAAAGATTAAAAAGAAAGTTATATAAAAAATTGAACAATATTCCGAGATTTACTGTCAACTCGAATAATCCCCGCCCCTCGACATATTATGTTTGTTGTATTTAACTGTTTATATTTTGTCCGGAAGACGACAGCCGAATTAGCTTGTTATTTTTAATTTTTTTTTAAAATATAGTTCATCCCAAACAAGGCAGGCCACCACTGTAGACGTAAGGGGCTACTGAGAAAAAAGAAAAGGGGAGAAGATTGGGTGTGGGGGGGGGTCAACCTAAATTGGGATCGCAGCGAGATGTCTGTTTACATTAGTTTTAAATTTCTGCATGTCAGTACTGTCGGGGAAACAGGGGGCAGGGAGGGAGTTCCAGAGGCCAGCAGTACGAGGAAAGAAGCTATTTGAGTAGAAGGCTCTCCGGCATCTGGGGACCTCCACAGTGAATGAATGAGATTTAGTTGATTGTCAAGTTAGTCTAGTGAATTTACGTCGAGGGGGCACCAGAGTAGCGAATTCATCGGAGCATAATCCATTGATTTTATAAATGTTTGAAATTGAAAAGTCAATCCAAAATGATGCAGTTCAAAAAAAAAAAAAAATAATAATAACTATAATATACAGTTATTTTTCCCATAAAAAGATCTGTAGCCAGTATCGATAGATGATCGATGATTTGATCTTGTAAAAAGACATTCGCAAAACAAATTGGATCGTCAAAAGATTCCAAAGAAAGTTATAGAAAGAATTGAAAAGTATTCTGAACTAGAAGATTACCCGCCCCATGGACGGGTTCATCTGATGATCATTTGCTGTATTTAACGGTTTATATTTTGTTCGGAATACGGCAACCGAATTAGCTTGTTATTAATAAATGATTGAAATTTTTCAAAAAGTCAGTCGAGAATTATGAAATTTTAAAAATGACGCATTTATTTTTCACGTAAAAAAAAATCAGTGGATATTATTGACAGATGATCAGTGCTTTTATCTTTTAAATAACACACGCAAAACACAATGGAAACATCAAAAAATTCAAAAGAAAGTTATATAAAAAAATTGAACAGTATTCTGAGAGGTACAGTCAACGAAAAGAATACCTGAACCTAGACGGGTTCCTATTATGTTTATTTAGCATATTTAAATGTTTATATTTTCTGAAGCAGACGACAGCCGAATTATCTTGCTATAAATAAATGGTTGAAATTCAAAAGTTAGTTCCGAATAATGCAATTAATACAATTAGCTATGCGAAACACTTATTTTTCACATTATAAATTAGCAACGAACAGCTTGGGAGACGAAAAACCCGCTCTAGACCGGTTCATACAATGTTTATTTACTCTATTTAAATGTTTATATTATGTCCGGCAGACAACAACCGAATTAGCTTGTTAGAAATGAATGGTTGAAATTCAAAAGTCAATCCAGAATGATGCAATTCATAAAAATTAGATATACTAAAAACTAATTTTTCACGTAAAAAAATCAGTAGCAAGTATTGATAGATGATCGGTGCTTTGATCTTGTAAAAGACATTTGCAAAACAAATTGGAACGTCAAGAGATTCAAAAGTTATAGAAAAAATTGAACAGCATTCAAAGACTTACAGTCAACGAGAAGAATACCCACCACTGGACGGGTTCATACGATGTTTATTTTTTGTACTTTGTAAACGAATTAGCTTGTTATAAATAAATGGTTGAAGTTAAAAGAGTCAGTCCAGAATGATGGGATTCATAACGATGAACTATCATATACACTTATTTATCGCGTAACAAAAATCAGTAGCCAAGATTGACAGATGATCGGTGATTTGATCTTAAAAAAAAAAACGCGTGCAAAACAAATTGGGGCGTAAAACAATTACAAAAAAGAATTATAGAAAAAATTGATCGCAAAAAAGATTTATCATACATCAACGTTTTCTCCGAACAATTCCGGCTCACCTTATTTAAAAATCCAAACGGAATTTCCATGAACAGAGTTTCTTTCCAACAACTTCCATTCTTTAAAGCACGTTGCCACAGGGTTGCTTCTCTGCAGACTACAACATTTAATTTTTAATTCGCAAAAATCTTCATCTAGCCACACTATCGTGATGCGACGAAACAGCCGTCTGTGAATGACTACACACACACACATATACATATATAATTAATTTTTTTTTACTTATATATATTTATAATACAGAAATGTTTAATTTATAATTTAGTGACATCAGCCCATAAATTAAAAGCTTTAAAAATATTAAACATAAATTAAAAATTTAAAAACTTTGGTGGCATCGGACATGAATTTTTTTAATGGAAATCGCTCCAGACAAGGCATGAAGCCACTTTATGTAAACAGCTAACAATAACGAAATATGATTATCGCAAAGACAGGAGATGCCTATTGGCCTTAGTCTCGAAAAGCCCAAGGCTATAGGTAGGAGGAAAACAGTCAGCAGGATGAGAGTTCCATAAGCCTGCCTATTGGCCTTAGTCTTGAATGATAAATTTTAACGATATTAGACATAAATTTCAAATTTTAACGGCATCACACATAAATTACTTGAATAGCTTTTTGCTTGCATCTGGGTGAGTTCATTTTTCCAAATAGGGAGTACAAGATGACAACGGTCGAACTGATTATTATTGTATAGCTATTTTGACTGCTGTACAAATGATTCATCTACAAAGATTAGAGACAGGGAGATAAGCTTTTTTACCTTTGAATTCAATTTTAAGTAGCCTATGACACAACTGCATCAATTACGTATTTTCATGCAGTGCACAAGATATGATGACAGTAGGCATTGTCATTTTAGCACGAAAGCAGTGGGCATATACAAAAACAGTGATCATATATATATATATATATATATATATATATACACTAGCTGTAACTATTTTTATTTTTAGGTGATTATTTAAAAATGTTTCATATAAACAGTTGTCTGAGCCAGATTAAGTAAATTTCTTTAGTAAATTGCAGTGAAGTATGTTATTATATTGCCAATAACATGGTATAACAATAATAGATAAAAATTGCCCGGTCAGAAGCAAAGTTTGATTTGGCAGCTTAAATGCTACTTGGGTCTGACTTTGCAAATCCGACACGATAACTTTATTGATTATATATATATGTATATATATATATATATATATATATATATATATACTAGAAGAACACACGTCCTTGGATGGCTATATCCGATTAATGTTTATTTGTTGTATTAGTTTGCTTGTGCTTTGTCAGAGAGACCTAGTCATTAATAATGGTTGAAATTCAAAAGTCAGTCTAGAATATTGGAATCCATAAATATCAGATATCATATACACACATGTAACATATCAGATATACACACACATGTAACATATCAGATACCATACACACACATGTAACATATCAGATATCATACACACACATGTAACATATCAGATATCATACACACACATGTAACATATCAGATATCATACACACACATGTAACATATCAGATATCATACACACACACACACACGTAACATGCCAGATATCATACACACACATTTAACATATTAAATAGCATATACACTCATTTATCCTCACAACAAAACAGCAATCAGAACCTTTGGAACTTCAAAAGAAACCGAGATAAATACGTTTCCTTTTTAACAATTCTGGCCTTCCTTACTTAAAAATATCAAACGTCTGCAGAATTAAAAAAAGAAATCTTTAGAAAAAATGTTTCAATTCAAAAACACCTATTTGTATTTTTTCCCGTTGTTGATTAAATAAGTTTAAGTTTTTTTTTTATCTTATTCTCTTTGTTAGAACAGAGGCGCTTAATAATTTTTAAATGTTTTTTAATTCAACAAAAAAAATTCTTAATTCTAAAGAGCATATCTGCTTCTCACTCAGCACCCACTAATTCGATCTCTAGTGACCCCCCCAAGCGAATGAATATTACATATTTTTTTTACCATAACCTATTCGAGGGTATATTGAATCAGATGTGTAAAATTTGTAAGTGTATTTTTGGTAGTTTCTGACTTTTAGCTGATCAGACCGACAGAAAAGACAACTTTCTCATATATGGCGTTCAGGTTTCGAATCTCAGCATGAATACAACTGCTATGTCTAGCCACACTGCAGAGTCATGATACAACAAGACAGCTGTTTATTGATAACTAGATATAAGACTAAACGGGGCTTATATGGACAGAGTTTCTTTCCTAGAACTACGGATCTGTGGAATACAATGCCGGTGGGCTGCTTCCCAGCTGACTACAACATAGTCGTTTTCAAGTCCAATGCGAACAAATTCTTATGAAGACGTCCTCTTAAATAATGAAATTCTGCTTAATTTCAACGATCGTTACCAATCATCAGTGTTATCTCACTGTCCATTTGACAAACTCATTAACCCTGATACTCGAGTGGCTTTCTGGCCTTAATAAGTGCTGACTCTATAGTAAAAATATATATATATATATATAACGTAATGAGGTGTGCTTCAATTTCAGACTGCAATAAACATCTCTGGTCGGTGTTCTGTCTGAAGACCTATTCTGTAGACACGTCGCAAATTGCAACACAGATGCATATATATATATATATATATATATATATGATATTAAATTATATTTTACCTACGTACGACGTCGTTTCAAGCTTACAGCTCTCATCAGCGCAGGGAAATAACAATCTCAGACGATCACAGGGTGCAAACGCATTTCACAGAAACACACACATTATATATATATATATATATATATAACTTTCCCAGCTCGCTATTACTTCGCAAAGTTCACTATTTGAAAAACTTCAAACCAAAACATTAAATAATAAATATTTCATTCATAAGTTTGTTGTAAACACAAGACAAAATCTTTTACATTTATTCATAAGAATAGATAAACATCAACATTAATTCATTTAAATAGATATTAACAATTTGGTAATTTTGATACGAATTTATTGATCTTTTCAATAAGACCGTCAAGAAATGAAAAGAAAGAAGAAATCAATTTGCCTGAGCGATTGTGTGTGTATATGTGGTCTTTTTTAAAATTTAGAATTTTTCCATTGAATTTAAACACAATAAAAAAAAATGTAGCATTGGTTGCTAACGGGAGGGAGCAGTAAGTCACCCTTTCTCTCTGTAGTGTCGCTAACAATAGAGAGAGAGAGAGAGAGAGAAAGAGTGAAAGAGAGAGAGAGAGGGAGAGAGAGAGAGGGAGAGAGTGAAAGAGAGAGAGAGAGAGAGAGAGAGAGAGAGAGAGAGAGAGAGAAAGAAACAGACAGAGAAACAGAGGCCAATCTCTACTCTTACTGAACTCTTGTTTATGCCTCCTACATCTTTTTCGAGTTAAATTTAAATTATCAAATATTTTAAGAAAGGTTTAGTCACGTATCAGTTTGTTATTGAATTACTTTAATTACTGTTAATATTCACGAAACTATTGCAGATATATAGGACAAAATAACACAATAAATTTACAAATGAATAACACCAAACCGTAATTTATTATAACGACTGTTTGAAAAGTTGTTATGCAAATTAGACAGATATATGGATGTCTATGTGTCTTTCCTTTGGACTATATATACCTTATTTCAAAGACTTGTGTTCTATTATTGATTTAAATAACAGTAACCCGTTTTGATGGTAATATAGGAGGGATAAATGAATAAAAAAACTTTCGCATTTATTCAATATATATATATATATATATATATATATATATATATATATACTTCTTACTATGGGTTGAGATCTCTGGTAGAGGAATATAACGATTTCTACATAGCACAAAGCAGTAATATTTTATAAAGAATAAATTTCTCTCAGGTTACTGGTAGCATGAAAAAATATCTACACAGAAAATATATATATATATATATATAGTGCTATAGTTTCTTCTACTGTCACTGGTGAGTCTGTTGGTGAAGTGGATTAATCAGTAGACAGCACTGAGCACATTTGGCGTTCAGCTTTCGAATCTTGACGTGGATGCACTTGCTAAATAGGGACTTATTTGAAAATTATGTTGGAAATGTGTTAAATTTTTCAAGGTTATTTTAAGGTGCAGATGGAGCGAGGAAAGGAGTGACTCCTTTCTTTTTGGGAGCGAGACCCGTTGATAAACTAGTGGAGCGATTAAAACCCTGATCTTATATAGGTATAAATATAGATATATTACGCACAATGTATATTTTTTTAATATTTATATTCTATTTTTTAATTGTTAGTTTTATTATATATATATATATATATATATATATATATATATATATATATATATATATATATATATATATAAATGAAGGAAGAGAGATAAAGATGTGCAAATGACAAATCTATTTCATCTTCGATTGTTCAATGCAAGGTGTACTCGATAAAAACATGTTTATTTTTCTTTCCTTAAGCCAGGCTTTTCAAAGATTAAAATCTTATCATCAGAGGAATTACATAGATGGATTGTTGGCAAGGGAATAGCCAAAATTCAAAATTCAAAAAATTTAAGAAACAATGTCAAGTAATGGAAAGAATATTGTTCTATCTCGTATATTGAGCTTAAACCATTTCACTATAGGTTCAATTCTCTAAAAGTATACTTTTAGTCTCCTATTTTATTTATATATATATATATATATATATATATATGTATGTACGTATTTGTATGTCTTCCTTCTCTACATAGATTTAAATTTATTATACCCTATCACTATATATTTTCTTAAAAATTACAGATCTTCTAATTATTTTGCCACTTTTTGTATTTTCTTTCCTGATAAAGCCATCGCAACAGCTGGGCGAAACGTTGAGTTTTAGGTCTTCCGCTTTTTCATATTATTTATGATGAAAAAAATAAATAAATGGTATTTATGATGAAAAACTAAATAAATGATATTTATGATGAAAAACTAAATAAATGATATTTATGATGAAAAGAAAATGGTATTTATGATGAAAAAAAAATCATAAAATTTATCGTGTTGACAAGTATCATGTAATTCAGATTATCAAATAAAGACTCACCAAAAGATCGGAGAAGAAAATTGACGGCGTGTACACCAGAATGCTAAGAGTTACTTGAAACATCTCCTGGATACAGCACTCTATGAGGGAGCGACTCTACGGTTACCTTCCTCAGACCTCAATCCTGATCAGAGAGAGAAGAACCAGATTTGCTGGACATTGCTGGACAGGGTTAAAGATCAAATCATCAGCGATGTTCTTCTGTGGATGCCAAAACAGGGATGTGGCTCAGTGGGGAGACCGCACAGAACTTACATCAATCAACTAACAGAAGACTCACAATGCACCTATGAAGACCAACCAGGTGTGATAGAGGATAGAGGGAGCTGGCGTGAGAGAGTCAGGAGGATCTGTAACACTACCACGACTAGATGATGGAAACTGACAAGATTCTAAATACTAAATATTAGTTTTTGTTATATCAGACATACGTGTAGTTTATATATATATATATATATATATATATATATATATATAACTAAGTAGAATGCAAATTTTTACTTAGTTATAATATATTAGCTCTATTTAACTATAAGGGTTAATCATTGAGCTTGACTTTATCTGCCATATTTTTTGTATCCTAGGCCTTTGTGGCGTTAATTTTATTTTTTATAAAAGAAATTGGTGTTTTATGATCTCCTTGTGATACAATTAAATTTATAGCTATTGAATGAAACCTTTCATCGAATGTATATATGTGTGTGTGTGTGTGTGTGTGCGTGTGTGTGTGTGTGAATGGAAGACCAAAGTTCTCTTGGGATGAGCTGTGTAAATGCGATCGTGCAGCCCTGAGGATTGCGAACTTTGACCCTCGCAACTGTCGAACCTGGAGTGGAAGACTTCGATCAAGACTGACAGGCAGGCCCTACCATCTTATAGAGGACTAATCAAAGGCCTGTTCAAAAATAAATCGGATGATGATGATGATGATGATGATGGTGTGTGTGTGTGTGTGTGTGTGTGTGTATGTGTGTGTGTGTGTGTGTAAAAAGGTTCCTTTTGGTAATTTCTTAATTATTTGGACTTAGTTTGCCTTGATTTCTTAAGAGCTTATTCAGGAAGTCTTTTTGATGTGCATCCGAGGTTTTTTCTGAACATTTGACTTTTTATTATTTTTTTTATTTTCAAGCTTTGGCTTGTATCACCTCTATATCGATATTGACGTTTCTCATACGTATCTGACGGCCTTTTTCATATGGATTTTTATCTGGATGTTTTGTGGTTTTCATTTGTGCAATTGTCTCTGAGGATCGGAGATGTTCATATGATAACTTTTGTTCAAGTACGCTTTGGATTTTTCCCCAGAAACATGTGTAAGATTTCTTTTGCTCCGAATTTGACTAATATATATATATATATATATATATATATATATATATTAAAATTGATTGGAAATAAAATTCTTTTAAGAACACGGACCGATAATTACCATAAATAACTGGCTAAGTATGCATCTTGTATTATAAAAGCTATAAATAAAAAATTTTAAAATAACAAAAAGGCTGGTTCTATTTTATATATAAGTAGCTGTAACTATCAAGTGTTGTCTGGTATTGTTTGTTTTGCTTTTTTAAACTATCCTGTTCTTTTTCTACAAAATATTATTTTTTGTTCCAAACCAAGGGAAGTAACTCTGCATTGACGAGTACAGAGTTACGCCCCTTAAAAACGATGACACCCGTACAAAATAATTTTGAACTGGTCAAAGTATTTTCTGAAAATAATTAAATCGAACTACTTTATTTTTATTGTTCTTAACAACATGTGGCAATGATCTGCAAGAAAAACTGAATAATGAGAATAAAATATTGATTTTGTAGGAAGAAAGCTATCGATGACAAAGAAACGATAAAGAGACTGGCTTTACTTTATATATATATATATATATATATATATATGTATATAACCAACGATTTATATTTAGTTACCTTTTTTAAGGTTTTGATACAAAATAGTTTGTAAGGGAAGGCCTCTTAAATTTTTTCAGGGAAAACTTAAAAACATATAAAGATTTCATAAAAGCTGTCATTGAATATTAAGAATATAAAATATTCTCAATATTCAACTAGCAGACCCGTGTCCCGACGTTGCCCAGGAAAGTAAAGTAACCCCAAAACTCCGGGCCCTAACCGTGAACTGTTAAATTATTTGCTGTGTATTGTTGTTTGGCCTGAACGGAGACCCCTAGAAGAAAAAATGCTTTGTACCCAAAATTGCATATTTTCTATCCACGTTGAAAATAATATACGTACATAGAACGTAAACATATACGCAAATAGAACGTAAAAATATACGCAAATAGAACGTAAAAATATACGCAAATAGAACGTAAAAATATACGCAAATAGAACGTAAAAATATACGTAAATAGAACGTAAAAATATACGCAAATAGAACGTAAAAATATACGTAAATAGAACGTAAAAATATACGCAAATAGAACGTAAAAATATACGCAAATAGAACGTAAAAATATACGCAAATAGAACGTAAAAATATACGCAAATAGAACGTAAAAATATACGCAAATAGAACGTAAAAATATACGTAAATAGAACGTAAAAATATACGTAAATAGAACCCTGTGTAATAATAAACTGAAACCAGTTTTTAATTCGAAAACACAAATAACGAATAGTGAATTAATGAGATGTGATTTTCTAAATCAATATGCAAATTAGTACGTATATGGCGTGAACGTGCTTAGTATATGTGAAATGAGAAGTCCTTAAATCTTGTATATGAAAAAAGAGTTTTAATCTCACTGTCACTGCTATAAGCGGCCCAACATTATAGAAAGAGATATAAAGAATTAATTAATTACTATAATATTTAAATTAAAAAATGGACGAGTTTACTGTTTATAAACAACTTTGTTCTTTTTCCCTTTTTTAAACGAATTGTTTCAGAATTTCTTTTCTCCTATATTAATAAAATTGTGTGATCACTTCTCGTGCGTCTGTGTGTGTGTGTTTCTCGCCTCCACACGACTTACACATTATTTTTTTGTATTTACTGTTCATCGATTACTTATTTAAATAAAAAATACAATAGCGTAAAGTTCATAAACAAACTTTTTAAAGATGCTATTAAAGAAAAAAAAAAGTATCACATTGAAATGGGGTTAGAATTAGAATTAGGGTTAGGTAAAATCTTCACTACTATGAAACAAATAGAGAGTGAGCGACTTATTAGTATTTACTCACTTTTCCCCTTCCCACACAGGAAATCAGTAAATGCACAGATTCTCTTTCTCCCTCCCTGCATTCGTCACGTAATCAGCTCTCTCTACCTCTTGCTGATTTTGTACCCGTGTTTCCCTTATCTTCTTTTCTCTGAAAAAAGCTATCAGACATGATCTTGTGCGGGTGTGTATCTTTCTCGTCTATACGTAACTTCGATCAATACATATTAAATTATTATTTTTTGTGTACTATTAGACGAATATTTATTGAAATTAAAAATAAAACAAGAGAAAACTAAACCGCTTTTTTTTTCTTTTTTTTTTAATCCTATTTTTTTTTTATTGTAAATATGATTATATTTTGAATTATTATTTTCTCTAAGCCTTTCACCCGCAATATGTCTCCACTTGAGCAACTCCGGGTAAATACAGATAGTTGTCAGTAAAGTTTTAAAAGAACTAATGTTTATCAGTTAATATTAATACATAACTAATCAATAAATTACATTTTTTTCTATAAAAAAGAAAAGAAAAGTGTTAGATAAATAGATAGATAGTATTAAAATAACATTTTATGTTGCATTGTATGACTTTAAATAAACAGTGCCTTGAAACAGCTGTAAATAGCTAGAATACTTTTGTGTATACCCTTTATTTGAAAATGATTTAACTTGTCAAAAATTTCTCTTGCTAGATACTGAATTAACGGTGTTTGCAAGTTGATGATTGATTTTGTGGTCAACACAAAAGAGTTTCATAAATTATCTAAATTTCAATTATATTTATACATTATATATATATATATATATATATATATATATATATATATATATATATATATAATATATATTCGTCCAAACTCTTTAAAATATGGTAGTTTAGTAAATAACTAATACATTTTTAATGAGCAAATACTAACAACACAGATGAAGAGAATATGTTTAAGAACAAAATAGGTTAAGAAAGAAATTAATCTCGAGCAAAAAATTAGATCCAATATTCGGGACGTTTTTGTTTTTAAGGGAGGTGGTGTCTGATCAACACTGCTGGGGAGCCATGAGAAAAAAATACTGTTTTGTTTTTAAATCCCCGAAACAGTTTTTTTAATGGAAAACAACTGATGATCTCTCGAAAAATATTAAGACCTGCGTTAATTCTTGAGAGCTAACAAATACAGTGATTACAAGAGAGGGAATTTTCCGACGAAGGACATGGGACTAAAAGTTTTTTTGTTTTTTCTTTCATATAGTTTTAAATGTTGAAAAAGTTCTAAGACTATATATATATGTATATATGTATGGATGGATATCTGACATTCTCTAATAAATAGGTGAATCTTATTCGGTTTTTCTTAAAAAATTAGTAAACCTAACTTAAAAACCATGAAATCTGACACAATCTGTTGTAGTAATCTTGGAGATATTGATTGTATGCGCGTGTGTGTGTGTGTGTGTGTGTGTGTGTGTGTGTGTGTAATACAAATTAGCGTGATATTAAAAAAAAGAAATAAAAATCGATTACTTAATGAATAATTTATTTAAAAGAGATAATCAAAAACATAATTGTAATGAATAAATTTAAGTTTCAATATATATATATATATATATATATAGTCTCGGAAGTTTCTCAACCATTAAAACTATATTAAAAAAGAAAAAAAAAAGAAAAAGAAAACAAACTTATAGTCCCAAGTCTTCCAGTGGGAAATCACTCATGTAAGTCAATTTATTTTTACAGTTATTATATTAGTTTATTTCTAACACTATTTTAAGGGATCATCAGTTGTTTACCATATATATATATATATATATATATCTTAGGTAAGTATAACACCCAGCATGCAACATGCACTTGATTCTATTTTCTTACAAGAAATTAAGATAATGATGGCGTTTTGGCTAGGAGCAAAGTGTAGTATCTGTTCTGATGCTACACTTCATATTTTCTGTCTTTGGTCAGCGAAGGAGAGGTCCTTCTAAACTGAGGCAATTTTTTAAATTTTTAGTTCCAATCCAAAGTGCTCTTTTTGGGGAGCTGAATTTTCTCCACATAAAAAAAATCGATCTTGTGTCTACCTCTGCTCTCTTTGGGAAGCAAGTAAATAGGAAGGGGGGGGGGTCAATAAGCGAAACAAAAATGAAAATAAAACGAATCCGACCAATGCCACATCAACACAACTGGTTATGAATAAAGAAAAAGGATGACAAAATTAAAAATACTAGCGTTTTCCATCAATCACATTTTTTTCTATCGATATAAAAAAGGTTGAAACGTTTAAAAATAATTAACATTGAAAATTAAATGATTTTTTATTCTTAAATATTGAGTATGACCGGGACCCGAAGCAATTTTAATTTTTGTCCTTATCCAGAGTTTCCCTTTTTGGGAGCTTGATTTTTCTCACATTAAACACCAGCCATCTGTCTAACTCTGTCCTGTCCTCGTGGGGAGGCAAGTAAATATAAATAGTAAATAAAACTCCGTGAAACAGTGTGATGTTTATTTAAATTTATATGTAAGCAATAACACACAATTAACTATTTATTTTGAATTCTGGTTTTTGCTTTGTAGATTTATATTGAATAAAGTTTAGTTTCAGTATAAATCGAATTGTGTTCCGTTCTTTTCTTTTTTAAATGCAATTTTTTAAGTTTTCTAATGTTTTTTTTTTAAGTTCTCATTCATTATCGACAGTCTGACTTTTCGACAGATCTCGCTTGTTACTTATTAGTATGACGTCACTTTTCAGGCCTTAATTACGAAGGTCACTGTATGGCAAGTAGATTTACGATTTTTCCGCAAAATGTATCTAAATAAATGAAACCAACTTTTTCAATAAATTTAAAAAAAAAATTTTTTTTTGCTGTTTCATTGTTTCTTAATATTTGTTAAAATCAATTTTTGAAATGTAAAAAAAAAAATGTTTTAAATCAATAGTTACAAAAAATGAACGGAAAATATTTTACAAGCATAAAAATAAAATCGTTAGTCCGAGCATTTATACGACATGAACTAAAAAAGGTGCACCTCCAAAAAAACAACTTTCTTTGAAACTAGTGTATAAATGTACTGAGTTTGTGTTGGTGCATTTTCAACCCGTTTCTTAGGGCTGAAACGGGTTTCTTTATTTTCTTTTATATATTTGAAACGATTGTGTGGCTGTTTATTTAATGTTCCTGCGCGCGTAGACAAACAACAAAAAAAAGAAAGAAAAAAAAAATAGTTCGGGCAAGATCACATAACTCTACGCAAACGTCATTTGATTTCTACTTAATTACAACGTTTAAGTAAGCTCCCTTAATTGGCCGAGAGCTTGGCTAAATGCGTGTGTAATTATATGTCAAGAATGTTAAAAAGGTTTAAGATTGCATTGACTATATATTGTATTGAAATTATATATATATATATATATATATATATACTAGAAAATTACTCGTCCCAGGAAGGGTAAAAATATTTCACAGGAAAGAACAGTTTTGCACCACTTTTATGTCCTTTTTACGAAGATAAAAATCAACATATAATGCTACTAAACCTTATGTCTAGAATCTTTAATCCAATGTTGATTCTAGAAAATGTCTTAAATTTAAGGCTTATGCTTAAAAGGTCTTAAGAAGAAACTGAAATTCAGGGAATCTTGCTTAATTGGTGTCTAGTGTCTATGCATTAAATTAATGCAAATCTGAAATATTTTAATTTTAAAATCTGAGGTAGTGCCTATTTTGTGCCCACCTCAAAACATTTTAAAACTTTTTAAAATACTAAAAAAAAAATCTTTAAATTTGGGAAATATTCATTAATTAATGTTTAATACCAATTTTTACAAGAATCAGTTATCCGAATTTTTACGAAGGGGTTCCACTCACTCTTTCCCCCCCGTCTACATAAAACTAAATGAAACTAAATATAAGCCACATTACCCGCCCTTACGCCTTTCAGCTGCGTTCTAACATTCATAACTAGCGGTTAATTAGTTTAGGAGTGAATCCTATACTTACAAATATATAAACATGCCTAACTTTATATAAATAGAAAGATATAGAATTTTTTTTTTTCAAATGCTTCCCCGAACCAACAAATTTCAACACCCGTTAAACGGTCGAAATGCATGCAAAAGTTTTGAACAAATTGACGCTTTAAAAATACAAAAAACAATCAACGTACGTTCGCTGAATTTTTGAGTTTTTTAGTCGCCGTGATTACATATTTCATTATAATTTATTTTTCACACATAAATATGCAGTTTTTTTCGTTTAGAGATTAAGTTTAGGCTTTTATCTTTCGAACACAATCAAAGTTTACACGGAAACTAATTAAATAATTAATGATAAGCCCTTTTTAATAAGCATAGTCCGTACAAGAAGACGCCATTTTTGCACGTACCTAACGTACGCGTTTCTACCAGAGCGAATAATTACCAGCGATAAAATGAACCTGATTAAAGAAGAGCTTACATCAGCACTTATTTCATTATCGACTAGAGAAGGTGATACAATCACCGGAAAAAAATGTTCAATCCCAAATAAATTAAAATAGAATATTATACTTATACATAAGTAGTTTAGGAGTGAATCCTATGCATACAACTATATAAAAAATATACACATACCTAATTTTATATAAACATAGATATATAGAATGTTGGTGCTTCTACAGAATTTGAACCGAACCAAACCGATTTTTGCCGAACTAAACCTAAGGATTGGATTAGGGTTGGATTAGGGTTAGGGTTAGTTTAGGATTAGGGTTAATAATAATAACAAGACAAAACAGTTCGGTTCAAATTCGGTAGAAGTACCAGGATTATTTTTTTTCAAACTTTTCCTTCAATAAATAAACTTTAAAACCCGTTAAACAGTCGAAACGCATCATCGGAAAAAAAATTCAATTCCAAATAAAATAAAATAGAACTTTATACTTATACATGCTT
>OY744547.1:58304073-58309073 GCA_963556195.1 Sepiola atlantica
ATTTAGAGTGTGTATATATATATATATATATATATGTATAAAGTTCCGAATACGTTCGTTGAACACTCTCGACTAGTCTTCTAGCTGTACCTGCTTCTAGGTACATATAGATCTTAATTTCCCTTTATTACGTGACAGTTTCTGTTGGCCGAGTGGATATGGCGATTGCTCTGTGAACCGGGTTCGCACCTCCCGACCGTCTGAAATTGTTACTTTCCTGCACTGATGAGAGCTATAAGCTTGAAACGCTAGCGTCTGTAGGTATTAATAATTTAATATTTACTTAAAATATTATATATATATATATATATATATATATGATTAGAGCGAAAGCTTGAAACGCTAGCGTATGTAGGTAAAAATAATTTAATATTATTTATTTAAAATTAATATTGTTATAAGCCCCTTTAATAAGATTAAAGTTGATCCCTGTTCGAGGAAGTTAAAAATAGACTGACACGTAGCTATAAGGCATATTCCGACAACGTTCGTAGAATCTTTAGTCAGTATTTCTTGATATGCCGTCCTTCGCATAAATATAACTTAAATGTGGTAATGTCCCGTGGCCTAATGGTTACAGCACTTGCTTACGTAGTCTAGGTGGATTCTGTGGCAGGGGTTCGAACCGTGCGACCAATGAGAGCAAAAGCTCGGAACGCTGGTGTATGTAGGTAAAAATAATTTAATAATAGAAATATTTTTTTATTTTTTAATTTTTTTTATATCTCTTTAAATCTCCTCGGGTTTAAATCTCAACTGTTACTTTTCACCCTTCCCCTTTTTTTTTCAAACCTTATTAAACCTTTCTTACGCTAAATTTAAACAAACATACACAACACTCGAAGCAAATAACGCGTCCAAACGAGAGTGACATGTGACTTCACATTTCCGAAACAGATGACAACAGAAGCTGAAGAGAGCCGGATGGCTAAGTCCTTCCGTGCTTGAAACCGACGGTACAAATGTTGTACTAATTTTTCTGTACCAAAATAAATATATATATATATATATATAAATATTTATATTTGAAGCTCCTCGTTAAAAAGTAGAGCACTGTAAATGGTAGTACTAACATAACGTGACGTCACTTGCTTTATATGCATCATTCCTTCACTTATAGAAGTTGAATGCCTGTATGTCTCGCCGCTTTAAATGTGTTAAAATTATCATTGTTTATAAGCTGTTCAGAATTGGCCGATCGGTTAGCGACGTTGGATTGAGGTTGAAAAATACTTGTAATCCAGGGTTTCGAATCGTGTGACCAGTAGTGAATAGTCATACTTCTATTCTGATGAGTCTCGATTGAAAAGAAGCGAAACGTATACGTCCATAGATAAATAAACAATAACAAATATTTATATATATATATATATATATATATATATATATATATATATAAAAAAATATATATATTGCCTTTTATTCTAGAGTGGAGGTTTTTATTTTAAATTATTTCAGCCTAGTTTTAAACAGGTAAACTGTCAATGAAAGATGTTGACTGGTTTCTTGTTTTAGGTCGCCATGTGTGATATGTTGAATTCCAAAAAAAAAAAGGAAGGAATAAAAAAATATTCTATTGACGCAACTAAAAAGAGAAAAGGAAAGGAAAGAGAAAAAAAATCAATATTTAACGAAGTTTTTATTGAACGCATTTCTTTCTAGGCTTCTATTATTTTCTACATTTTTTTTTCTCCTATCGATTTTTAGAAGAAAGAAATTATGAATAAATGAAGTTGCTTCTTGTTTTCTATTTTTAACGTATCGCACCTTCCTCAACATTCGTTGTACTTTTATACGTTCTACTAGCAACAAAAAAAAAAAAAAAGTGACCCGTTGTGTCACCCATTGAGATCGGGTTAGATTGTTTGAATCAGGAAAAAGTGAGTTTGCAAAGCCAGTTAAATATTTAAAAAAAGAAGAAAAAAGACAAAATCCAAAATCGGTCGCTTTCTGCTCGTTATAATACATTCTAAAATATCCCCTAGTTTTGGGATTGAGTTATGTTTGAGCCTCCTCCCCTGCCCCCCAAAAAACAAACTTCGATTGTAATTGTTCCAAAATCCAAAATTAGTCGCTTTCTGCTCGTTATGATGCATGCTAAAATATTTCCCAGTTTTGGGATTTAGTTATGGTTGACCTCCCCCCCCCAAAAAAAAACTTTGATTGTAATTGTTTCAAAATCCAAAATTAGTCGCTTTCTGCTCGTTATGATACATGCTAAAATATTCCCCAGTTTCGGGATTGAGTTATGTTTGACCCCCCCCCTCCCCCCAAAAAAAACTTCCATCGTAATTGTTCTAATTAGCTGCAGTTTACAATTGACTCACGAATTAACCCATCTCTAACTAAATTTCTATCTATCACTCTTATCCTCTCTCAGTGTATTATGTTTGACTCCCGCTATGCTTTAATTCTATACGCTATCTATTGATCTCACTTCTGTGACTCTTTCTCTCTACAGCTACAGATTAAATAATATTAATATTTTCTGGCGATATTCCCTTTTGTTTACAATGGACTATTCCAATCTTTTTCTTCTCTTTATTACTTTCGACTGTCAATAAACAGGGGGATAGAAAGAGAGAGAGGGAGAGAGAGAAAGAGAGAGAGAGAAAGAGAGAGATAAAGTGAGAGAGAGAGAAAGTGAAAGAGAGAGAGAAAGGGAGGGAGAGAGAGAAAGGGAGGGAGAGAGAGAAAGGGAGAGAGAGATAGAGAGAGAGATAGATAGAGAGAGAGAGAGAGACCAAAATTTAAAGTACAGGGATGGGTGGATCAAACATCATTCAATGAAGGAGGGTGAGAGTGATAGATAAAAAACTTAGTAAGAGATGGGTTCCTCGATGAGTTAATTGCAAATTACGGCTAATTAGAACAATTAAAATTAGAGTTTCATTTTTACAATATAACTCAATCCCCAAACGAAGTAATATTTTAGTATGTATTTTGTGTGATTAAAATATATAGGAAAAAAGCCTTAGGGAAACAAACGTTGATTAACTCAGCTTTAGTATAATAATAGATGTATATGCCTTCCCACGAGGGCAAAGTTAGACATAAGGTCAGTTTTCAATGTGGAGAAAAAATACAGTTCCCTATAAACAGGAATTCTGGATTGGGACAAAAACAAAAGTTGTCTCGGTCTAGGAGTTCTTCTGCTCCGGTTGAGGACAGGACAAATACTACACTTCGAATTATTTATTAACAAACAAAAATTAAACACACATTTATAAATTGGGCACAAGGCCATCAAAAGTGTGGGATGGCTGTGGTTATCCTTTGTTTATCCTATTCTCAACTAAACGCATCTTGACCCATTCATACAAGAATTTTTTCTTTCATCCTTTTTTTTCTCCTTTTTACTAAAGAGTTACCACATATCAAAGCCCAAAGGCCACTCGAGGATGAGGGTCGATGAGTTTGTCAGGTGGGTGGTGAGACAACAACGTGAAAATTGGTAACGATGCTTGAAATTGGTGAGAATTTAATTATTTAACAGGACGGCTCAAAAAGAATTTGTTTACATTGGACCTTGAAAACGACTATGTTGTAGTCAGCTGGGAAGTAGCCTTGCGGTATTGTGTTCTGCAGATGGGTAGTTCTAGGAAAGAAACTTTGCTCATGAAAGTTTCGCTTAGTCCTAGGCACAGAGAGAGAGAGAGAGAGAGAGGGAGAGAGAGAGAGAGAGAGAGAAATTATTGACAGTGGTTGTAGCCAGACGACGCCATAATACCACATTTACTCTAGGGAATAGCCTATTACAATATCCCCCATGGTTTTAACTGAATCTAATTTACAAAAAAAAACTTAATAAAAAAACTAGACTTCATCCCACTGTTTTCCGGTTTGTTTAGAACCGAAAACAAGCAGGTCGGTCCCTAAATTGGAGTGTCACTCAAGTTGGAGGAAATTAAATAAGTGTGGAGATTGGGAGTAGATGGTGTTCTTTCCAAGGTCAAAAGACAATTGGGGAGGCCAAGGTCAAACTAAAAATTGGGAGTGGACATCTTGGAGAATCACTCTTGTCAAAAAATAAAACAAATAACAAGATTCATTCCCTCAACGAACCAAGGTTTACACTTTGACTTATTTATTCGCGAATAAGAAATCAACTTTACATACAAATTAGGCACAAGGTCATCAAAAGCGTGGGGTGCTATTTTGGGGGAGGTCGTTGGTCATTCTCTATCTATCCTACGCTTAACTAGACACATTTTGACCTTTTCATCATTTGTCCATAATTTTGACTTCATCAGTCACCAAAATACCACATTTACTCTATGGACTACACTACTTAGAATAACGTTAATGGTTTAAAATCAATTTTCTTTACAAAAGACATTTACAATTTCATTGGAAAAAAGTGGGGCATGAGACAAGAAAAAAAAAAAAAATAAAAATAAACAAAAAAATCAGGGGCAGATTAATAAGAACCTCTGAACCCTTTCTAATAGCAGATCGTCCAACATCTTTCGGTTTGTCTAAAACTAAAAACAAGCAGTTCGATCTCTAAATGGGAGTGGGACTTAAGTGGGAGAAAATTAAATAGAGGTGGAGTTTGAGAGTGGATGTTATCTTTTTAAGATAATAAAAACGATTGAGGAGACCAAGGTCAAAATAAAAGTGGGGAGGAGTGGGGATCTTGGGGATCTTTATTACCAAGAAATACAACAGGGGACAGAACTCATCACCGAGCTAAGGCCTTACACTTTGATCCTAGCCCGAAGGCCGTGGGGTCTTCTTTTCCTTTTGTTCTCTATTTTATTTTTGATTTGTGTTGGTCTATGTCTGTCTGTCTTTATTTACTACCCCCCTTCCTCCAACAGGCACAAAGTTAGCCACAAGGTCAGTTCTTGATGTGAGGGGAAATCAAGCTCCTCAAAAAGAGGGCACTCTGGATTGGGACCAAGAATCAGAATGGCCTCAGTCTAGAAGGATTTCTCTTCTTCCGACCAGTTACTGCATTTTGATCATAGCCCAAAGGCCTGTCTCTTTTTTCTCTC
>OY744547.1:58316573-58349073 GCA_963556195.1 Sepiola atlantica
ATCCGGGTATGAGAGCTCAATGTAGTAAACAGAGCAATAATAAAATATAATAACACGAAATCACATAATTGTCGATGCAATAATTTATTTCAACCGTTCGGTTTTTTCAAGCATCACTCAGACAATTACATTTTTGAGACTGATAGAAAATTGAATTTCCCTACTACAGTTCCAATACAATCATAGATGGTGGTAGTAGCAACAAATTTGATATATCTTTTATAGAGAGGGGGAAAATTTAAAACTTATATTTAACTATGGCGGGCGAAGGGGAGGGATCTTTAAGTTAATCAACTAAAAACTGCCATGTCAAAATTATGACACATACGACTTGGCGATATCAACCATATAGGCAATTTTACTCACGCGCATACACAAAACTAAATACGCAGACATCATATGCGCACTCACATACATAATCTCACTCGCACATTATCATAATCACATACGCAACTTTTATTCATCTCTAGCCAGAATGCGTCCGGCGAAACTCGTGTTCTCAAAATCGGTTAGAGAAAAGAAAGAAAAAAAGAGAAAGAAAGAAACAATTAACAGGCACAGAGAAGATATAGACAGACCGCGTGTCATAAATTCTCAGTCCGTCTGGGTTCCAAGAAAGGGAATCTAATTGAAATAAGATTACACGCACATACATATATGTATACATACAAATCCATACGCACATACACACACATATATACACATACACACCCACACATATACATATCTATACACATATACATATACACACATATATACATATATATATATATATATATATACATATATATACATACATGAATACACCTATATATATCTCTGAATCTATTTGAAATATTGACTAAATGCATACGCATGTAGTTGTTCACACATGTAAACATACATACACATACATACATACACACATATATACATATACGCACATATACACACATATACATACGCACACATACATATATATCCACACACCTACACACAATATTTACATAACACTCTATATTCTTACTGATGTAATATGAGTTCTAAAAATTAGTCTTACCTTATTTATATTTTAGATTAATTTGATAATCTATTATTATAAATATCATGCGGGGGGGGGTTATCGTACCTAATGTTATTCAATTTGGTATCTTCACCGTTGTAATTCTAGAGGCCCATCGGATTACTAATTCAAGTCTAATAATGTCTATTGGTAATATTTGACATTTATACTTATATTAATTCAAAAACTAGTGTATTACCTGCAGAAAAAATTTTCATACCACTATCTTATTTTAAGTAAATAATAAATATCCGCGTACACACAAATACTATATATCACCAAGTCAGTAAATCTGTGTCTATCACAGATATTATTATAAATATTATGGGGGGGGGGTTTACCGTAATTAATGTTATTCAATTTGGTATCTTCACCGTTATAAGTCTAGAGGTCCATCGGATTACTAATTCAAGTCTAATAATGTCTAGTGGTAATATTTGGCATTTATACCCATATTAATTCAATAACCGCAGAATTTTTTTTAAAAAACACTATCTTATTTTAAGTAAATAATCTGAATAAATAAATATTTCAAAATACCATTATATACGCACAAATACTATATATCACCAAGTCGGCAATTCTGTGTCTATAGCAGATATTATTATAATGTTGGTGGTGGTGGGGGGGGGGTTACCTTAAATAATGTTATTTAATTTGGTATCTTCACCGTTATAAGTCTAGAGGTCCATCGGATTACTAGTCGTTGATTATTTTAAATTTATATTTATGTCTGCACTTAGCCATAAGTTCATCTCGTTTATTTAAGAGGTTATTTCGATCATATTTTAGGATTCTTATTTTTTCTTCTAGACATAAGTTGCATCTTTGTCTAAATCCATCTGGAATATTCGAAAAACATAAGATTGACCACGAAACCACCGGGGACCTGTTCTCATTTTTCAGATGCCACCATTGTTTAGCTAACTCCGTTTTGCTCTTGAGTTCTGGGTTATTGAAAGAGTGTTTGTGGTCATAAAAACGTTGTTTCCAGTTTCCCGCGGAGATGCCGATGTAAACCTTTTTATCCCTGTTGTTATCTTCCGGATGAATAGTGGCCTTATAAACCACACACTCAACTTTACAGTTACCGTCCAGTGGGCAGTTATTTTTCACTTGACAATTACATTTATTTACTGTGACCTTATTCTTACTAGGATTGTTAAGTAATTTACGATTATGGGTGCTGATAATTCTGTCCATGTTCTTGGTGCAAGAGTAGCTGATTTTAATGGTTTTTCTATTAAATATCTTCCTAAGTGGATTATTTATGCTAAAATGTTTATCTACCAGGTTCAAGAATACTCTCCCGATGTTGATGTTAGATAGTTGGCAGTAGGGAGGATTGAACCATATTATTTTTCGGCCTCTATTCCTGGATTTATTTTTATTTTCTTTCTTGGTATATTTGAGTTTTTCATTATATCCGCTTTTCTCTAGCGCTCCATTGTATAAATGCTTATTTGCTTCAAAAATGTCTCTGTTAGCCGAAAGCTTATTTATTCTAGAATTAATTGTTTTAGGTATTTGTTTAATTATGCAGTTCGGGTGGTTAGATCTAGTGTTGATATAAGATGGTGTGTGATTATCTTTATTGAAGGGTTTGTATGTCCCCTTTCCTAAGTCTAAGGTAATATCTAGATAGTTTACTTCTTTACAATTTGGGGTTATATCTATTTTAAATCCAAGGTATTTGAATGCTTTTATTAATTTTTTATGTATTTTGGATACCAGGGGGCCGTCACTATTGGGGATAACAATTAGTCCATCAATGATGGACTGATTGTTATCCCCAATAGTGACGGCCCCCTGGTATCCAAAATACATAAAAAATTAATAAAAGCATTCAAATACCTTGGATTTAAAATAGATATAACCCCAAATTGTAAAGAAGTAAACTATCTAGATATTACCTTAGACTTAGGAAAGGGGACATACAAACCCTTCAATAAAGATAATCACACACCATCTTATATCAACACTAGATCTAACCACCCGAACTGCATAATTAAACAAATACCTAAAACAATTAATTCTAGAATAAATAAGCTTTCGGCTAACAGAGACATTTTTGAAGCAAATAAGCATTTATACAATGGAGCGCTAGAGAAAAGCGGATATAATGAAAAACTCAAATATACCAAGAAAGAAAATAAAAATAAATCCAGGAATAGAGGCCGAAAAATAATATGGTTCAATCCTCCCTACTGCCAACTATCTAACATCAACATCGGGAGAGTATTCTTGAACCTGGTAGATAAACATTTTAGCATAAATAATCCACTTAGGAAGATATTTAATAGAAAAACCATTAAAATCAGCTACTCTTGCACCAAGAACATGGACAGAATTATCAGCACCCATAATCGTAAATTACTTAACAATCCTAGTAAGAATAAGGTCACAGTAAATAAATGTAATTGTCAAGTGAAAAATAACTGCCCACTGGACGGTAACTGTAAAGTTGAGTGTGTGGTTTATAAGGCCACTATTCATCCGGAAGATAACAACAGGGATAAAAAGGTTTACATCGGCATCTCCGCGGGAAACTGGAAACAACGTTTTTATGACCACAAACACTCTTTCAATAACCCAGAACTCAAGAGCAAAACGGAGTTAGCTAAACAATGGTGGCATCTGAAAAATGAGAACAGGTCCCCGGTGGTTTCGTGGTCAATCTTATGTTTTTCGAATATTCCAGATGGATTTAGACAAAGATGCAACTTATGTCTAGAAGAAAAAATAAGAATCCTAAAATATGATCGAAATAACCTCTTAAATAAACGAGATGAACTTATGGCTAAGTGCAGACATAAATATAAATTTAAAATAATCAACGACTAGTAATCCGATGGACCTCTAGACTTATAACGGTGAAGATACCAAATTAAATAACATTATTTAAGGTAACCCCCCCCCACCACCACCAACATTATAATAATATCTGCTATAGACACAGAATTGCCGACTTGGTGATATATAGTATTTGTGCGTATATAATGGTATTTTGAAATATTTATTTATTCAGATTATTTACTTAAAATAAGATAGTGTTTTTTAAAAAAAATTCTGCGGTTATTGAATTAATATGGGTATAAATGCCAAATATTACCACTAGACATTATTAGACTTGAATTAGTAATCCGATGGACCTCTAGACTTATAACGGTGAAGATACCAAATTGAATAACATTACTTACGGTAAACCCCCCCCCCCCATAATATTTATAATAATATCTGTGATAGACACAGATTTACTGACTTGGTGATATATAGTATTTGTGTGTACGCGGATATTTATTATTTACTTAAAATAAGATAGTGGTATGAAAATTTTTTCTGCAGGTAATACACTAGTTTTTGAATTAATATAAGTATAAATGTCAAATATTACCAATAGACATTATTAGACTTGAATTAGTAATCCGATGGGCCTCTAGAATTACAACGGTGAAGATACCAAATTGAATAACATTAGGTACGATAACCCCCCCCCGCATGATATTTATAATAATAGATTATCAAATTAATCTAAAATATAAATAAGGTAAGACTAATTTTTAGAACTCATATTACATCAGTAAGAATATAGAGTGTTATGTAAATATTGTGTGTAGGTGTGTGGATATATATGTATGTGTGCGTATGTATATGTGTGTATATGTGCGTATATGTATATATGTGTGTATGTATGTATGTGTATGTATGTTTACATGTGTGAACAACTACATGCGTATGCATTTAGTCAATATTTCAAATAGATTCAGAGATATATATAGGTGTATTCATGTATGTATATATATGTATATATATATATATATATATATGTATATATGTGTGTATATGTATATGTGTATAGATATGTATATGTGTGGGTGTGTATGTGTATATATGTGTGTGTATGTGCGTATGGATTTGTATGTATACATATATGTATGTGCGTGTAATCTTATTTCAATTAGATTCCCTTTCTTGGAACCCAGACGGACTGAGAATTTATGACACGCGGTCTGTCTATATCTTCTCTGTGCCTGTTAATTGTTTCTTTCTTTCTCTTTTTTTCTTTCTTTTCTCTAACCGATTTTGAGAACACGAGTTTCGCCGGACGCATTCTGGCTAGAGATGAATAAAAGTTGCGTATGTGATTATGATAATGTGCGAGTGAGATTATGTATGTGAGTGCGCATATGATGTCTGCGTATTTAGTTTTGTGTATGCGCGTGAGTAAAATTGCCTATATGGTTGATATCGCCAAGTCGTATGTGTCATAATTTTGACATGGCAGTTTTTAGTTGATTAACTTAAAGATCCCTCCCCTTCGCCCGCCATAGTTAAATATAAGTTTTAAATTTTCCCCCTCTCTATAAAAGATATATCAAATTTGTTGCTACTACCACCATCTATGATTGTATTGGAACTGTAGTAGGGAAATTCAATTTTCTATCAGTCTCAAAAATGTAATTGTCTGAGTGATGCTTGAAAAAACCGAACGGTTGAAATAAATTATTGCATCGACAATTATGTGATTTCGTGTTATTATATTTTATATATATATATATATATATATATATATATATATTGTTCAATGATATTATAAAATAATGTTTTTATAAATATATTTTCAATGGTATTATGAAAAAGCTACTAATGCGATAAATTATGGTCAATATTGAGAATCGCGCATTTTTATGGTTAAATGATGGTTAAAACAACCAAATATATTGTTACGTACTTAACATATTAATTTTCAACAAAGCATAAGGTAATATAGACCGTTTCAAACCGATATAAATGATTGAACACTAAAAATAATTAAATTTATACAAAAAGTCATTTTTTTTAATTCGAATTATTTGATGATTTTCAGTAATCAAGTTAAAGTTCCCTTTTTACTTGATATTAAATTTTTATTTAAAAAAAAAAAAAAAAAATCTAGCAAATTTTAATAAATTTTAATTATAAAAATTTCCCTGAAAAAGATTTTATGTGACTTTTTTTTCTTTTTTTTTTTAATTTATGACCGTTTGGTGCAGGAGAGGCAAAGAGTTACTTCCCTTTTTAAATATAAATTTGTTTCATATTTATTTCTAGATGAAATCTGTTTCATCTAACACTTATTGAAAAAAAATGGGTACTTATATCGATCTTGGCCCAGTTTCCGTGAGTTTCTTGTCGGAAGCGTTTGGCTATCCTACACAAACGCCCGAGAGATGACGAGCCAATTCCATTCACTGTGGAGGTCCCTAAATGCTGAAGAGTCTTCTACTCCAATAGCTTCTTTCCTCGAGCTGCCAGCATTTGGAACTCTCTCCCTGCTCCCTGCTTCCCCGACTCAATCGACATGCAGAAATTTAAACTAATGTGAGGTAAGCATCTCGCGTCACAGCTCCCAATTTAGGATGATCCCCCAAAACTTTCACCCTAATTCTCAGTAGCCCCTTATGTCCACAGTGGCAACTTGCCTAAGTTAAAAAGAAATAATGAAAAAATTATTTTTTTTTAATCATCGCGATCGGTCTGCAACTCCACCAGAGACTTCTCCATTTACAATCTCATTCTTGAAGGTTCGTGGTTTGGCTTCAGACGAGCGACCTGTCCCCGTAAAATATTTTTGCTACGAAAACAGTCAAAACTATGCCGTATTCAAATCAGTGATATTTGCAAGCAACGGGCAGAAGCTCTAATGACGCTGCGGATCTGGCTACAGACCGAATGCGATGGATCACTTGGATTGCTTCATGCGTCGCAGGATGCGGGAGTTCCTTAGTCTAAGTCTAATCTAAAAAATGAAAATAAAATTTTGTTGGAGACGAAAGAAGAGACTCGTTTTACTGCCACATCAAGAAAAGATTTTTCTTTCTCGCTCCATGTGTCTAGCTTCAGGCGAAAGTTTCATGGACAGAGCTATTTTGCAAAGGACTTCCCATTTGTGGAACACATTACCTTGGGAATGCATCCCTGCTGATTACAACTTCCCATCTGTGGAACACATTACCTTGGGAATGCATCCCTGCTGATTACAACTTCCCATCTGTGGAACACATTACCTTGGGAATGCATCCCTGCTGATTACAACTTCCCATCTGTGGAACACATTACTTTGGGAATGCATCCCTGCTGATTACAACTTCCCATCTGTGGAACACATTACCTTGGGAATGCATCCCTGCTGATTACAACTTCCCATCTGTGGAACACATTACCTTGGGAATGCATCCCTGCTGATTACAACTTCCCATCTGTGGAACACATTACCTTGGGAATGCATCCCTGCTGATTACAACTTCCCATCTGTAGAACACATTACCTTGGGAATGCATCCCTGCTGATTACAACTTCCCATCTGCAGAACACATTACCTTGGGAATGCATCCCTGCTGATTACAACTTCCCATCTGCGGAACACATTACCTTGGGAATGCATCCCTGCTGATTACAACTTCCCATCTGTGGAACACATTACCTTGGGAATGCATCCCTGCTGATTACAACTTCCCATCTGTGGAACACATTACCTTGGGAATGCATCCCTGCTGATTACAACTTCCCATATGTAGAACATGTAACTGCGGGACTATAACGTTGTCGTCTTCAAACCCAATGTCAACATACAGTCCCCACAAGTAACCAAGTTTAGTACATTCAATCATCTTCAATCCTCTCATAATATTCTTCACCTTTCAACTAGCCATCATTCCATCTCATAAACCATTATCCTCGAGTGGCCTACGAACTTGATAAATGATGACCCGTTACTAAAAAAAAAAATACTATTTTCAAACTTATGCTTGACTTTAGAGAGTAGAAAGTCGACCTCGGGTTTTCTTTCGGCAGCCTCGTAACTCTCGCTTCCCTTATTTTGTCCTCATTCCATGGGCGATGTTTCTAATAAAGGGGGAAGAATTGCTGTTTTCTGGGTCAGAATCTATCCATCTAACACTTACCGTTGGCTAGTTTTTGACCTTGAAGCAGTATTTATTTTTAGCTCCATACATCAAGTGGCTTTATGCCTTGTCTGGAGCGATTTCCACTAAAATAATCGACTGACCAACGGACAGACAAAGCCTCTTATATAAATGCGTGGACGCATCTACAAAATGAAATGGAGGTTTTGTTACAGACGAAAGACGAAACCGCAAGGAAGACGAAAAATCCGAATTTGATATTTATTAATCAGCGTTTCTTGAATTGTACACAAGAAGACGGACGAGTTGACATTTAATTTGATACAAGACAAAAGATACTTTGATTGAACGCGCGCAAAGCAGTCTAGTTATGATGATAGCATCTCTATCTGTCTGTCTGTCTGTCTGTCTCTCCCATTCTTTCATTCGCAATTTCCCCTCTTTCCCTCTCCTTTTCTATAAATACTAAACCCCCTACCGCCACTTTTTTGTCTCTTTATACTAAACAGTCAGTTATCAATTTACCACTCTTCTTTATTTTTCTCTGTTTATCTGTCCTCTCCCCTCTCTCTGTTGATCTATCTCTTTTTCTTCTTCTTCTTTTTGTTGTTGTTCTTCTTCAACTTTTTCTCCTCCTTCTTTTTCTTCAACTTCTTCTTCCCATTTGCTTTTCTTCAAATCACTTTTTCGGAAGTGACGTCATATTTTTAACTTTCACTTACTTTTCCCTCCTCCTCCTTCTCCTCATTTTAGCCCTCTTCCATTCTCCCACTATTGTCTTTCTTCCCTTCCTTTTCTTCTCTGTTTCCTTCTTGTGCAACTTCCCCCTTCTCCTCCTCCTTCTTCTTCTTTAACTTCTCCTCCTCCTCCGTCTTCTTCTCCAACTTCTCCTTTTTCTTCTTCTTCTTCTCCGTCTTCTTCTTCTTCTTCTTCTTCTTCTTCTTCTTCTTCTCCGTCTTCTCCGTCTTCTTCTTCTTCTTCCCATTTGCTTTTATTCAAATCATTTTTTCGGAAGTGACGTCATATTTTTAACTTTCACTTACTTTTCCCTCCTCCTCCTTATTTTAGCCCTCATCTATTCTCCCAATATTGTCTTTCTTCCCTTCCTTTTCTCCTCCTTTTCCTTCTTCTTTTTCTTCTTCTCCTCCTCCTCCTTCTTCTTCTTCTTCTTCCAAACAGGTGCGTATGTCAATAGTATTTCCATATCTTCTCTTCCAACGCACGACGCATGCGTAGACCATTGCTACAAAAACCTAATGGCGCTTCTCAAAATAAAAAAGAAAAGACAAAAAAATAACAAATCCCAAACCAAGTCAGCCATACAAATCATATCGAACTCACTCATACGTATCGATAAAACACGAATAAACATGGAGCGAAGAAACTATTTCTGCATCTTCTCCTTGTCGTCGTGTCGCCCATTTGCAAAAATGCGAGCAATTTGTCTGATTTTCCACCAAAATAAAACGCGAAATAAGAGCCATATTTATTTCTGTCCCAAATCTTTTGTCGTATCATCGACAAGACACAAAGTGAGAGAAAATTGCCATTGTAGGCAATGATAATATAGGCAAAGACCGGAGACGTGTTTACTTACTGCCGGGGACACATCATTATCATATTCGGTTTAATGTCCGTTTTTCATGCTGACATGTGTTGGACTTTAATGTCTTAAAAGAAAGAAAGAGAGAAAGAAAGAAATAATCGAAGGAAGGAGGTGGGTGGCGGGCATGAGTCTTAAATGTTTTTCTTTTCTTCTTTTTTTTTTTTTAAACATAGTTCACCCCAAACAAGGCTGCATACGCAAGGGGCTACTTAGTTTTAAATTTCTGCATGTCAGGAAAACAGGGAGCAGGGAGGGAGTTCCAGAGTCCAGCAGCTGGAGGAAAGAAGCTTTTGGAGTAGAAAGCGCTACGGCATCTCCACAGTGAATGGATGGGATTTTGACAGATTGTCGGGTTGGTCTAGTGAATTTGCGTCGTGGGGGGCACCAGAGCAGCAAGCTCATCAGAGCACAACTTCCTTAACTTTCCTTAACTTTTCTTCTTCTTCTTTTCCTTAATTTCTTTTTTTCTTAACTTCTTTTCAAGCGATTTTCAATCAAACCGAATTTATGCTTTTCTTCTTTTTATTATTAAGTTCATTTTGTTTTTATTATTAACTTATTATTATTATTATTAACTTCTTTTTCTTTTTTTTATTATTAAATTCTAATTATTAACCTCTTACCATTAACTTTTCTTCTTCTTCTTCTTCTTCTTCTTATTATTATTATTATTATTATTATTATTAACTTATTATTATTATTATTATTATTATTATTATTATTAACTTATTATTATTATTAACTTATTATTATTATTAACTTCTTATTATTATTAACTTATTATTATTATTAACTTATTATTATTATTAACTTATTATTATTATTATTATTAACTTATTATTATTATTATTATTATTAACTTATTATTATTATTATTAACTTATTATTATTATTATTATTATTATTATTATTATTATTATTATTAACTTATTATTATTATTATTATTAACTTATTATTATTATTATTATTATTATTATTAACTTATTATTATTATTATTATTATTAACTTATTATTATTATTATTATTATTATTATTATTATTATTATTATTATTATTATTATTATTATTATTATTATTAACAACTTCTTTATTCTTCGTCTTCTTTCAGGGCGATTTTTATTTAACCCGAATTTATGCTTGAACAAAAAAGTCAACGTAAAAAATCCAGTTGCAAAATTTTACTTTTGTTGTCAACGTTTAGATTTGCCTGTTTAACGCGAACATTCTCTTGCGTAAGAACCGAGAAGTCTTTACATATTATTGCCGGGGACAAGTGGCGTGCTGAGGTAGGGCTTGCGGATGGGGGAACAGGGTGGTGGCCCTGGGTGAGCATCCAATCATATTAAAACTCTCTCCTTTTCTCATAGTATTTCTCAGCACTAGGACTTATACGTGAGACTTTGGGCATTCAATTGAGGAGTTGGGCCCCGAGCACCACCAGAGCATCACCATACTTCCACATTTCACTGCTGTGGGCAGATAGACAAAGAAAAAAAGAAAGAAAGAAGGACGAAGAAGAAGGAGTTTTTAATCTTTTAGATAATGACTTGTGTGAGAACTCCAAGTGAGTAAATAATAAACGCCAGTGAGGGGACTATATAAGTAAACTTAAATAATCGGTGAATTAGAACGTATCCATTTTATCATAGCTACCTTTTCTGAAATCGGAAATTGCGAATCAAAACAAAAAAATCCACAATTATATTTTAAGCAGGATTTTTCTTTTTTTTGGGGGGGGGGGGGGGATAATAATTTGTTTTTAACAATTTGTTTAATTATTAACAATTAATCAGATGAAACTGTTTTTTTTATAATTGGAAACTAAAAAAGATAATTTTCAAAATATTTTTTTTACAAATGATCAAATCAACCTTTTTTGTTTATATAATTAGAATGTTTGTATTATTTTGAAAATATTTAAAAAAATAGTTTTATTATTAATTATTAACCAAATATAATTATATTACAAAGTAACAAACAATTATTGACAAATAATAAATTCAAAATGTTTTTTTTACAAATGATCAAATCAACCTTTTTTGTTTATATAATTAGAATGTTTGTATTATTTTGAAAATATTTAAAAAAATAGTTTTATTATTAATTATTAACCAAATATAATTATATTACAAAGTAACAAACAATTATTGACAAATAATAAATTCAAAATGTTTTTTTTACAAATGATCAAATCAACCTTTTTTGTTTATATAATTGGAATGTTTTTTATTATTTTGAAAATATTAAAAAAAATAGTTTTATTATTAATTATTAACCAAATATAATTATATTACAAAGTAACAAACAATTATTGACAAATAATAAATTCAAAATGTTTTTTTTACAAATGATCAAATCAACCTTTTTTGTTTATATAATTGGAATGTTTTTTATTATTTTGAAAATATTAAAAAAAATAGTTTTATTATTAATTATTAACCAAATATAATTATATTACAAAGTAACAAACAATTATTGACAAATAATAAATTCAAAATGTTTTTTTTACAAATGATCAAATCAACCTTTTTTGTTCATATAATTGGAATGTTTTTTATTATTTTGAAAATATTTAAAAAAATAGTTTTATTATTAATTATTAACCAAATATAATTATATTACAAAGTAACAAACAATTATTGACAAATAATAAATTCAAAATGTTTTTTTTTACAAATGATCAAATCAACCTTTTTTGTTTATATAATTGGAATGTTTTTTATTATTTTGAAAATATTAAAAAAAATAGTTTTATTATTAATTATTAACCAAATATAATTATATTACAAAGTAACAAACAATTATTGACAAATAATAAATTCAAAATGTTTTTTTTACAAATGATCAAATCAACCTTTTTTGTTCATATAATTGGAATGTTTTTTATTATTTTGAAAATATTTAAAAAAATAGTTTTATTATTAATTATTAACCAAATATAATTATATTACAAAGTAACAAACAATTATTGACAAATAATAAATTCAAAATGTTTTTTTTTACAAATGATCAAATCAACCTTTTTTGTTTATATAATTGGAATGTTTTTATTATTTTGAAAATATTAAAAAAAAATAGTTTTATTATTAATTATTAACCAAACATAATCATATTACAAAGTAACAAACAATTATTAACAAATAATAAATTCAAAATGTTTTTTTGTTTTTTTTTTATAAATGATAAAAATAAACATTCTGCCAAAAGCTAATAATTGGGGATTTTTTTTTGTATTAACACCGGTTCGCAATTTCCGATTTCAGAAACGGCGGCCATGATGAAGTGGATATGTTCTATTTTCCCCAAATAATCTACTTACCAGTGTGTGCGTGTCACAGTTGACCGATGAGAACAGATTAGCGTACTCCATTTCTTGGGAGAAGTTCGATTTTCTTTTGTTGAGAATCGGGTTCTTGAACATTACATTATTTGCCGTTTATTTTCTTACGGGTTGGTTGTCGATGTTCTTGGACTATATCGGCGCTTCTTATAATCGCCCATAATCTGCAGATTTCGTGCGTAACCAGACTTCTGTTGGTGCCTTTTGTGATGAGGCTTTTCATAGTATTATTGCCAATCTGTGAAGCCGCAACGAGTCAATCGTTGTTGCAATGCTTACTTAGGTTCCACCCCAAGGGACGACGCTCGCTCGATTCCCATGAAACGGTGTTACTCAATCGTTCAAGCAGACGTAATCGCGCACCAATGTTGCAAGAAAACTGCAACGATAGATTTTTATCTTTATCATTATGTACTCACTAGGAGTTCTCACACAGGTCATCAGTGATTGCTCACCGACAACCGGTGGTATTCCCTGGAGTCTGAGTGACAACAAGTCTCCCCAGATTTCCAGTATTCTCCATCTCTTTTCGATAGCCACCGCAAATAAACTTGCAGTATCACAACAGCCGTTTACCATTGATTTATCGCTGGTAAGACCATTGGTCTTCTCTGGGATTTGGGTGGCAATAAGCCTCCCCAAGGACACAGCAGTCTCTGCACTTCCAGTGGAGGTCTGGTTTGTGCTGTCCTTCCTCGGTCTTCCCATCCTCCTTGACCCTATGCAAATATTTTGTGTGGTGTCAGCCTAGACTGGTACCATTTAAAAAAAATTTTTTTTTTTTTTTTAATATTTTTACTTTTTTTTTATTTTTACTTTTTTTTATTTAAAAAGAAAATGGGGGGGGGGTGCGGGGAGCATTATTATTATTATTATTATTATTATTATTATTATTAATTATTATTATTATTATCATTATTATTATTATTATTATCATTTTTTTTATGGAAATCGCTCCAGACAAGGCTTGAAGCCACTTAATGTAAGGCGCGAACAAGAACGAAAAATGATTATCGCAAAGGCAGGAGATTTCTCCTATTTGCCATAGGGATGTGGGACAGGAAACTACAGCCCATCTAGATGTACATTGCTGTAACCCGCTGGGAAAAAATAAAATAAACCCCAGAAGCAAATAATGGCGTTATTTGTTGTTTTTAAATTCCGCCCATTATTACAGCTACCAGAGGAAGGAAGAAAAAGAAGCTGAGAGACGAAATATCCACAGAGCAATTTGCAACATGTCAACAGAACAGGACTGACCAGAGATGTTTGTTGCCGTCTGGTATCGATATATAGGCTTTTCTTTTTGTGTCTACTTACCGTATGCTCATTAACAACCCCCAGTGGCAACACTAGGATCTCATGGCCCCTACCTACACCCTATTCTGGGAGACTACTTTTATTAAAAGTCACAATGTGTTAATTTTTTTAAATCATAAAAAAAATCAGAGAATAATCCAATTTTAAGCATTTATTCAATGATTATGATTATGTCATTGAAGTATGTGGTTAAAAACAATAAAATATAATTCGATTTAATTCCTTCCACAAAATACTTTGACTGGGTCGGAATTATTTTCATACAGACGTAACTCTGTATTCGTCAATACAGAGTTACTTTCCCTTAGAGTAGCATTTCGACCTTCTTAAATCAATTTAACTCATTTAGAAACATTTTTGACGAAAACATGTTTCTCCGTAAACGTAAAAAGATTTTCCGTAAATTATGTTTCAGAATTTTTGAGATGATAAAAAAAATAAAATGATCGACCATAGTCGAGGGCGACTCGAAGGCTCCTTTTTCATTAGCTACTACGCCAAGATATAGGGGAGGGCATCACTTATTTCCCATGATTACTCAACTTACCCTTGATCCTAACCTTATGATGCAGAGAGTTTAGCAAGCAGGCATCAAGTGCCATTTTTTTAGTCTTTGCTATGACTCAAGCAAAGGTTGAACCCTGGTCTCCTGTTCCATTAACGAACACTAACTATTATGTTAAATGAGCCGATCATGCTTTTTAAAAAAAAAATTTTTTTTTTAACATAGTTCACCCCAAACAAGGCAGGACCGCCACTGCAGACGTAAGGGACTACTGAGAAAAAAAAAGAGTGAAGGTTTGGGGGGGGGGGGGCCTAATTTGGGAGATGCGCAGCGAGATATCTGTTTACATTAGTTTTAAATTTCTGCATGTCAGCAACGTCAGGAAAGCAGGGAGCAGGGAGGGAGTTCCAGAGTCCAGCAGCACGAGGAAAGAAGCTTTTGGAGTAGAAAGCTCTTCGGCATCTGAGGACCTCCACAGTGTATGGATGGGATTTGGCAGATTGTCGGGTTGGTCTAGTGAATCTACATTGTGGGGGCACCAGAGCAGCAAGCTCATCAGAGCACAATCCATTGAAGTACTTGTAAAACAGGCACAAGGAAGCAACATTGCGGCGATGGGACAGGGGCTGGAGCTTGGTTGATAGTGAAGGACCTATCAAGTTAACTCTTTTTTGGACCTTGTCTAAGAGGGAGAGACTAGCGGATGATGCACCAGCCCAGATGTGGCAACAATACTCCATGCATGGGCGGATGGTGTCTTTGTAGAGATATAGGATAATGTAAGAAGTTTACTGGCACGGTAGAGGGAGCCCACCTTCTTTGCAGTAGTTCTGGCAATGTTTTCAATGTATTTATTCCAATTCATGATAATTTAATATATTTAGATTACTTAGATTATTCAAACTAGCGGAACGGATAAAGGAATTGATTAACAATTTTAACTAACGCTATTACCTATTAAATGTAAGTCGATTTAATTCCTCCCAGAAAATACTTTGACTGTGTCGGAATTATTTTATATGAACTCTGAATTCGTCAAAACACAGTTTTACTTTCCTTTATTTAATATTAAAAAAAGCATAGTTAAAAAACAAACAAATTGCAAATAAAACACTACTGGGCAACGACGGGTATGAACAACTCGTTTGCCATATAATCTCCTTTCCTGAAATCACATCATAAAAAAAATATGACCTAATTTATTGAATGGTGTTCGTACTAAAAAATTAAAAATTAAAATAAAAATCATCTGATCTGAAATATCTGAACGCGTAAACAGAAACTAGCCAGTCTTTTATATCAATTTGAATCAACTTTAAATGAGAAAATAGGACAGAAGAATCCATGGCGGCAATTAAAAAGTGTTGGACATTCATGACTGAAACTTGGTGGACAAGTCAGGTATAGATTACGTTTACTTTTTTGTACTAAATATGCTAGGATTGTGAATTTTATTAATGATTCCATGTTCGAAAATATACACTTAAAGAAGATTGGGAGTTAAGGTTAGGGTTGGATTGCAGAGTAGGGTTAGGGTTTAGGGTTAGGGTTGGATTGCAGAATAGGGTTAGGGTTGGATTGGGGTTAGGGTTAGGGTTGGCTTGCAGAATAGGGTTAGGGTTGGCTTGCAGAAAAGGGTTAGGGTTAGGGTTGGATTGAAGAATAGGGTGAAGGGTAGGGTTGGATTGAAGAATAGGGTTAGGGTTGGCTTGCAGAAAAGGGTTAGGGTTAGGGTTGGATTGCAGAAAAGGGTGAAGGTTATGGTTGGATTGAAGAATAGGGTTAGGGTTGGATTGCAGAAAAGGGTGAAGGTTATGGTTGGATTACAGAAAAGGGTTAGGGTTGGATTGCAGAAAGGGGTTAGGGTTGGATTGCAGAAAAGGGTGAAGGTTATGGTTGGATTACAGAAAAGGGTTAGGGTTGGATTGCAGAAAGGGGTTAGGGTTGGATTGCAGAAAAGGGTGAAGGTTATGGTTGGATTACAGAAAAGGGTTAGGGTTGGATTACAGAAAAGGGTTAGGGTTGGATTGCAGAAAAGGGTGAAGGTTATGGTTGGATTACAGAAAAGGGTTATGGTTGGCTTGCAGAAAAGGGTTAGGGTTGGATTGCAGAATAGGGTTAGGGTTGGATTGCAGAAAGGGGTTAGGGTTGGATTGCAGAATAGGGTTAGGGTTGGATTGCAGAAAAGGGTGAAGGTTCGGGTTGGATTGCAGAATAGGGTTAGGGTTGGATTGCAGAAAGGGGTTCGGGTTAGGGTTGGATTGCAGAAAGGATTGTTAATTTTATTAACGATTCCATGGGTGACATTTTGAAGGGCCACTCTGTATCTGTCCTCGTTCAGAAGAGGAGAAATCTTTCGAGATTGAGATAATTTGCTTTACGGTTCCATGGGTCACTCTAGATATAATATTTCCCAAATATTCATTGTGAATTTTATTAACGACTAGCAAAACTACCCGGCGTTGTCCGGAAACATAAAAAAATAGAAGCGGTTAAAAAGTTTGTGTAGAATCTTTATATTAAAACTCTTATCTCTCTCCGCGTCTCTAACTTTCTCTTTGTCTCCCTTCCCCGTTTTTTTAACATCCCTCTCCCCTACTCCCCTTTCACCTCCGCCCATCCCCATTCCTATTTCTTGTTTTAATGTATTGAAAATTATAATGTAAGTGATTCACCTGAGCTTTCGGTTTTTAAAGTTATTGTTCCCGGGCAACACAGAGTCCCCCAGAAATGTTGTCGATATAACAGCCAAGATGAGAATAGTAGTCCAAATAATACAAATTATTAATCCTCATCTAAAAAATTTCGATGTTTGTCATTTTATAGTTTAATGTCTTCATCTGAAAAATATCCATCCATTCCTGATTCTTGCAATCACACCAGCACCTGCTCCACCCTATGCTCTAATAGTGTCCCCAAGGTAGCAAAATTTCACGACAACCTCAAACTTTCCAAATATTTTTTGGGAGAGATTAAAATAATTTTTTTGTTGAGCTAATTCCAGACAATTTACAAAGAAAAGAAAATTTTAAAAGGAAAATTTATTTTGCTTTTTTCAAAGAATAAAAATGACCTAATTCATGTAATGTTTCTCGTATTCAATATTTTTCAATTTTTAATCAGGATTCGTCATCTGATCTGAAATATTCATATCTCATTTCGCAAATAGAAACTAGTCAGTCTTTTACTGAAATTTGAATCGATCTTTAAAAAAGAGAAAATTGAAAAGCAGAATCAATGGCGGCAACTAAAAACGTTGTAACTATTTTATTTTGTTTATTTAATCGTCTTTCATAATCCATTGTTTGATTAAAATAATCAATTTACAAAGTAGTTTGTATTTGAAATCCTTTCCATAATAAAAGAAATCATAGCTAATTATCTCAGGTTATTAAAATCTAATAAAAATTCAATAAAATCTTTTTTTAATGTATTAAAGTAAAGAAAACATTTTTTGTCAGTTGCTGATTGGCTAATATTCCAGCCAATCAGCTAACAGAAAACAAACCGTTGCATGAAGGATGCAAATGGGTGTAGGTAGTCTCTGCTTGAACATGTCACACACACGGTTCGTGTCTGCCGTGGACTTCACCTCGGTTAAGTTAAAATAGACTCTTAATTAGTGGTATGAAAGAGTCCTTATTTACTTGTCTCCCCACGAGGTCAGAGTTAGACACAAGGTCGGTTTTTATGTTGGGAAAAACCAGCTATCTAAAAAGGGGCACTGTGGATTGGGACAAAAGTAAGAATTGCCTCAGTCTAGAAGGATTTCTCCTACATCGGCCGAAACGTTGTGAGAATAACAACCAAGATGAGAACGGTAGTCCGAATAATCCCAATTATACAAAAAAACAATTCCACAATAAAAGAGGGGAGTCAGTATGGTATTTTGATATATATATATATAGTCTCGGAAGTTCTTTTAACCTTCAAAACTGGGAAAAAAAAAAAAAAAAAAAAAAAAAAAATTTTGTTGAAAGATTTTAGTCTAGTAAGTCAATCAATCTACTGCAATCACTATTTTAGTTTACTTCCAAGAATATACTCTAATATAAATATATTTTTATATATGTTTTTATAAATAAGGGATCGTCAGTTGTTTACCATGAAAACTGTTTCGGGATTTTAAAAACAAAAATATATATATATATATATATATTTGGATTTTTCACCTAGAAAAAAGATTATTCAGTGAAGATCGGGATTAGGCCAATAAAAACAAGCTCGATGATACTTGATTACAGGGTACAGAGCATTTATATGTGATTTTTTGAAGGCTTACCAAAGCATTCCGTTCAGGAGTTGATTGGACTCCTGACCGGAATGCTTTGGTAAGCCTTAAAAAAATCACATATAAATATATATATATATAGAGAGAGAGAGAAGGAGAGAGAGAAAGAAGGAGAGAGAGAGAGAGAAAATAACTCAAACAATACAAATGATCAATGTTCATGTAAAAAACTTTGAAACATAAAGCCCATTCACATTAGGGATCGACCGGCTTGTTTTCAGTCTTAGCTAGAAAGTAATGAGCGTTCTAACCCAAGAAAGTTTTTCTTTTACTAAATGAGCCACCACTTATAAAGGCCAAAAACCACTCGAGGATAAAGGTTTATGATGTAGAATGATTGTCAGAAGTAAGTTCGAATACTTGTGGAGACGGTTCATGACAGGAATCTGTTGACATTGGATTTGAAGACCACCAAGAGAGGCAGCGGTAATGTATTTTACAGCGGTAATGTATTTTACAGTGGTAATGTATTTTACAGTGGTAATGTATTTTACAGACGAGAAGCCGTTGCGAAGTAGCTCTGATATCTAGGCACACAAAAGAAGAAAGGAAATTTTTGTTAGTTGTCGTAAGAAGGCTAGTTCTTACTGTTACGGTTTTACAAGGAGAAAACAGAGATTGGAGCTCAGTCGAGCTCCGTCAATGGAAATGACGATAGAGCAGAGAGAGACTAAAAATGTCTCCTCTGTGAGAAAGGGGCTAAAAGGGACCACCCCCTCCATCACTAGATTTCAGAGTTGATTTTGAACTCTGTCAAGGCAAAGTTACTAACCTAATCATAATGTGGTGATTGAAGAGTCCCTGGAGTCTTCTGGCTATAGAACACGGCCATCGAAGAAGACTTCCTGCAGATCAAACCACCCTGAGGCACAAGCTTTGTAAGCTCTGTGCAGAAGTCCGATTCACTCCTCTTTCGCCTCCTCCTCCACAACAAAAACAACAGCAGCACCTGCTGTAGCAGCCCCACCCCCTCCACAAAGTCCAACCCTACCTCACCATGGTAGGGGTGGTGGCAATGTGGTAGTGTTAGAGCTACCCGGCTCACAGAACTCAGGCGAAAATCCAGGAGGAGTCTTCATCAGGATCCGTCGTCCTCTGGTCGTCTCTGCCTCTGCATGTGGCAAGCAAAGACGTGTCAGGAGTGGAACCACAAATTAATGGAGTGAAAGCGGCAGAATGTTGCTTCTGTGCCAATCCTTTGTGTGTTCCGGACCAAACCTTCCCTGACTTCGCATGTAACCGCTGAGTCTTGCTGTTCTCAGTGTCATGGGTAAACATCTACCATCCTGCTGGTTAGTGAATAGCTGTGACCAACGAGGACTTCATGCAGACCAGACAATCCTGAGGGACGATCTTCGTGGGCTCTATGCAGAAGTCTGTTTCACTTCTCCTTCTCCTCCTTCTCCTCCACCCCCACAATAACAGCAGCAGCAGCAGCCATAATGTGTATGCTTGTTTGAAAGAAACAGTATCAGGTGACTGCTTTATCAACCAATGGCAAAGTCAAGCAATTATATATTTAATAATCTGTATTAAAAATACTGACACAACGGGTCACATGTGGTCTAGTATGATACAAAAACTAATAATCTTGCTTTCTTGTTTACACATGGAATGTTTTAGATGGTTGGAGGAAATGCAAATAAGACAAGAAGTGGTGGAATGAGGAGAATAGAGGAAGTAGTAGTAGTAGTAGTAGTAGTAGTAGTAGTAGTAGTAGCAATAGAAATAATAGCAGAAGGAGAGTAAGATGATAATATAAATGAAAAAAGGAAAAGACTAAAATTATAGTAGCAGCATCATCAAAAGATAGTAAGAGGATGACATAGATAACTAAATGACGTAAATAAAGAAGAAAAAAGAAAAGACTAAAATAGTAGTAACATCAGCTAAGTGGAGAGTCAGATGATTATATAAATGAAAAAAAAATGGTGTAAATAAAAGAAAAGGAAAATACTAAAATAATAGCAGCCGCAGCATAAGAAAAGACCTAGATAACTAAATGACATAAATAAAGAAGAAATGGAAAAAAGATATATATATATATATATATACATATATATATATATATATATATATATATATATATTAATTTCTAACTGTGCAACGTATGCATTAATGTACAATGTATCAATGTCGACACAACGGATCATGGGTCGTCTACTCAAGTTTATACACCTGGAAAAGAAGAGTGGATGTTTTTTGTTTTGTTTTTTAAACTTTCCATGAAATGCTAAATAATATGATAAGAGTAGCAGTAGAAGCAGAAGGAATGCAAGAGGATAATGTAAATAAATAAAAAACATGAATAAAGAAGAAAAGGAAAAGCTGAAAATAGAAGTAGCAGAAGGAGAGTAAGATGATGCAAATAAATCAATGACGTAAATAAAGAAGAAATAGAAAAGGAGAGATATAGTGTTCATTTCAGACTATGTAATGTATACACTAACGTACAATGTATCTACCTTGCCCCAAAGGGTCACGGGTCGTCTACCCACATTTATAAATCTGGAAAAGAAGAGTGGACGTTGTTTTTTTTTTAATCTTTCCATGAAGATAGAAACAATATGATAAGAATGCCAAAAAGAACATCTTACCTGTGTTGGATAGGCAATATTTTCAACCACTGCGATCCCACTATCTACATCAATATCCTGACTATCTGACTGGGCTTGGGCCAGTAAGCTCTCATGACGGAGGTCCGTTTGTCGTGGGGTCAGGGTGGGATCGCTGCGGCTGTGTTCCCCATTGAGTTGGGTGGTCTTTTGCCGAAGCTCAGCGGCAGCAAACAACACGTCGTACTCTGGCGCTGCGGTCGTCCCACTGATGTGGTCAGACGCGCTACAGATATTCGGCTGACTGCCCGATAGGTTTTGGGCCTCAACCTTGATATCTTCTTTACGCTCGCGGCTTTTGCCACGGATTCTCTCAGTAGACTTTCTGAGACTGTTCCACAGTTTCTTCCTGCGGCTGAGCGTTGGCGGGGAAGAAGTTGGTGAGAAGCCTTCATCTTTGCTTAAGTCTCCGGAACTTTTCGCTTTGCGGCCTTTGTCTTTTTTCTTCCGTGGTCCTAAAAATAAAGAAAAGATCATATTAGTTTGATAAATCATATATATATATATATATATATATAATAATGAAGATTGAGGTAAAATAAATACCTTTGAAGCATGTTAAGGATGTGATAATATCGCATCCTTAACATGCTTCGAAGGTATTTATTTTACCTCAATCCTCATTATCAAATTTCATTTGGATGCTTCAAAAAAGCATGAACTTTTTAAATATGGATATATATATAGTGTGTAATCGACTATTTGAATTTGAAAAGACAGCTGCTACACGTCAAAGGTTGTAATGTGGGTTGTAAAAATACATTAAATAAATAAAATAAAGTAAGGCCAAAACTTTTGCCTCAGTATTTACTTCAAAAGAGCTACGTAGTAGTATTAAAATATTCTTATGGCAAGTAAGCTACAGCAATATTTATTTTCATTCCTGAAGGAAATCATCAAGATAAATGAATCTGTTGATATATATATATATATATATATATATATATATATATATATATATAAAGATAGAGAGAAAAAGAGAGAGAGAAAGTAAATCAAATTAATTCATGAAAGAACGTTTTGCAGTCAAACGGCACAGTTTAAAAATAAAAATTAAAGTAAAAATACTTCCAAGCAACGCTGAGTATTGATTTACTCCTCTCCAGGAGTTAGGCACAAGGCCAGTTTTTATCTTACTCCCACAAGTAAGATGTGACCCAATGTCGGGTCGGGAAAGTGGGGTTTGAAAAGCCAGCGCCCGAGAAAGTAAGCAGTCTGGCCATTAAAAATTGCCTGGGCAGCCCCGTCGGCATTCCTCGGTAGGGGCGCCTCAAGCAGTAAGCAATAAACTTACTCCTCCTCAAAGAGGGGAGGCGAAGCCTGGGAGGGTGGACCTCCTAGAACTGCACAGGACAGACCCATAGACCGGCGTAAATCAAGCCCCGAAGGCCAAGACAATACCAGTCTATGGGGTGCAGTATCCATCGGAACAGATACTACACTTTGATCTTGGCCAAAAGGCCAAGCAACGCTGAGTAGTTACAGTTAGTATGTACATATATTTATTTAACATGAATTTTTATTAATACAAAAAATGTTTGGCTACATATATGCATACTTGTGTCAGGTACAGTTTTATTTAGGCTGAGCCTCTTCAAGTCAAGCTGACCAGAGTCTTCGTTATATTATTGATATAATGAAAAGTCCCTATTTACTTGCCTCCCCACGAGGGCAAAGTTAGACACAAGGTCGGTTTTTATGTGGGGGATATCGAAACTCGGGATACGGCAAAAATTTAAATTTTATTAATCAAGAAGGATCTTCCTCCTTTAACCGAGGACATGCAGGGTCAAAAAATTAAGTCGAGTAGAATTTTCCATTTATGATTAGAAGAAGGCTTTGTGTCCTTGCTGTGACGTCACTGGCACAGGAAGCGGATGTAGCAAATTGGTAGAGAGAATTGTGTCTCTTTCGTCTGAACCACCAGAGAGGGCAGTTGGGTTTTTTTTTTATAGTTGCTTCCTCTCTCGTTGGGGATGGGGTGTGTGCATGTATATTCTGAAGAACGAATAAAATCCCAGAGATTTTTATAGCCCAACAGCATTTGTTGATGATGCTTCTTTTTTAATAATGTTCTAAAAGCGGTTATTGAGAAGAAGAAGAAGAAGAAGAAGAAGAAGAAGACAGCAGCAGAGAGAAGAGGACATGCAAACCTTGACTGCCACATCAGCACCGAAGCCAGACCAGTGAATCCCGTCAACAAAGTGGGTGAACCGTTGGGATCAGGGAACACCCACTCGTACACCAGTCAATCAAAATAAAAAAGTCGACCGCAATTTAAAATAAGATTACATGTGAAAAAAAAAGATTTTGTGTCCTCAGACGGGAATCGAACTCAGAATCGCGTCTTAGCAGGCTGGTGGCTTATGAATTTGACCACAACGCCAGTGTTAATACTACACCAATTATAAAGCACGCTATGGAAACTTTATAGGGTAAGTAGGTCAAATAACGTTCAATTAAGGAAAATCGTTTAAGAGAATATTATATATAACTAGCAGAAACACCCGATGTTGCCCGGGATTTAATGAAAAACATTATGTCCTTTTCCACTATACTCATAACAGCATATTACTTTCTATCTTGTTTTACTGCCCTCTCCTGCGTTTTGCCACCTTTTGAAGAAATTGAAATTCGGGAAAACTCTCTGAATTAGTGGCTGATGCATATCGTTCAAATTCAATTAAAATCGGATATACCTATTTGAAGTTTAAAGAGGGTTCTTTACCGTAGCTCCTATAGAGGGGGCACATAGGAATTCGGTACATTGAGAGGCATATAGAGATTCAAAACCACCTCCATTGTCTTTCACTAACATAGGATATATTTTAAGTTTTAAGAGGGATTATGCCCCTATAGCTCCCTTAAGGGGCACTTAGAGATTTGGGACCACTTCCATTGTCTTCCGCGAAAAAGTTTATATATAAATACACTTATTTTTTTATGTAGATTCTCTAACATTTTTTTCTATAAGAAACACACACACAGACATTGATATATATATATATATATATATATATATATATATATATATATATATATATATATATATAATACACCTACGATTCAACTAAACATCTTTCTATTGGATTTACTGTATTCTTGAACTTTTTCAATGCTGCCTTCACGAAAACCCTTCTTTTCCATCTTTAAATCTCCTTTCACTGGACACCTCATCAACAAACATTTACCAACTGGACAGACCCCATATCGTTTTTTACACGCACTTTCTCACTCTCCATTACTTAATATTTTGTCAAATTTGGAATTTTCGCTTTTCCACTTCCAGCTAATCTATCTATGTAATTCCTCTGATGATAAGATTCTAATCTTTGAATAGCCTTGGCTTAAGGAAAGAATAATAAACATGTTTTTACCGAGTACACCTTGTATTGAACAATAGAAGTTGAAATAAATTTGTCATTCGTACATGTTTATCCCTCTTCTTTCATCTATATATATATATATATATATATATATCCACAGACTGTTTCGCTGTATCACAACTCGTCAATGGGGCTGTACTAGCACTCGCCCTAAGTCGTGATCGAACCTACAACAATCTAGTTAATAGTCAGCAATTCTAACCACTTGACTGCGTGGAAGGCACTCTTGGCAAGTAATATCTTAATGCTTTTTATAAACGAGAGAGTAATAAGGAGAGTAGAAAGTGACTAACTTGGGTTTATTTTCGGCAGCCTAGCAACTCTCGCTTCCCTTATTTTGTCCTTTAGCCCTAACATTCCATAAATGATGTTTCCGACAAAGAGGGAAGAATTGCTGTTTTCTGGGTCGGAATCTATCCACCTAACAGTTATTGTTGGCTAGTTTTTTTTACCTTGAAGTAGTATTTTTTTTAGCTCCTTACATCAAGTGGCTTCATGCCTTGTCTAGAGCGATTTCCATAAAAATAACAAAAAAAAACAAAAGAAAACATTGTCAGCCACTAAGACAGTCCTCCATTTGTTTATTTACAAAGAAGAAGGTGATAATGGCTATGTGGTTAACGACACGGGCTGACAACCTGGGTGTGCCAAGTTCGAATCCAGTTCGTTCCACACAAACACTTTCACTTAGGATGTGGGCAACCTTCACATTTCTAGAAAGAATTCTAACTAGAAAAATATCGGGGAAACCAATGCCAACAACTAAATCATCTGAGTCATACGAAACGAATAGTAGTAGTAGTAGTAGTAGTAGTAGTAGTAGTAGTAGGCGATATCACTAACGACAGTGCTCAACCCGAGGAAGAGGGGAGATATGAAAAGCTTCTACTAAACTTATTTCCTCTTTTCTCATTATATTTTGTGGAAAAATTCGTGAAAACTAGTCATTGTTAAGGAACAAGCACCCACAGTAACAAAGAATCGGCAAATATTAACAGGAGCCGATTTTTGTGCATAAAATGATAAAAAAAATACATTCAATGAAATATGCTGTTTACATTGGTTTTTTGTTTTGTTTTGATTTTTCTAACTTGTGAATCCTAGACAGAATAAAGATGAATGGATAATTGTTGTCGGCTTTTAAAAATATCCGACTTTATATTGATCAAATACATTCGGAATTGCTTTTGTCTCATATATTCCAAACATGGTTTCACTCGAATGGTCAACTGAAGCACATCGGTCGAACTGTTAAAATGATTGATCGATTTGATTTTGTTTTACGGCTCATCGATCACTGTTGGGTCATTTAGAGCCAAGAAGGTTATATGCATAATACTTCTTTTTGCAAAAGTGCTTTTGAAGTGTGGATGTTTTTAATGTTATTCACAATGCGTGAATGATTTTGTTTGATTCTTGTAAACAATCGTCGTTTCTTTTGTCGTTTAAGATATTATCTGGGTCATTCATGTTGTAGTCTTTTTATGGAAATCGCTCCAGACAAGGCATGAAGCCACATGATGTAAAGAGCTAAACAAATACCACTTCAGAGTAAAAAAACTAGCCAACGATAAGTGTTAGATGGATAGATTCCGACCCAGAAAACAGCAATTCTTCACCCTTTGTCAGAAACATCACTCATGGAATGAGTACAAAATAAGGGAAGCGAGAGTTATGAGGCTGCCGAAAATAAACCCAAGTTAGTCACTTTCTACTCTCCTTTGCTTCGTATTGAACTGTTAAAAACAGAAACAGCCAACAAATGAAAATAAAAAAAATAAATATACCTCAAGAAATTATAAAGTATAGCTAAAAGATGCACCTAGAGAAGGTCGGAACTTACATCGACCGAAACGTTGTGAAAATAACAACCAAGATGAGAATAGTAGTCGGAAGAATAAAAATAATGCAAATATAAAAGAGATTATTACTTTAAGTGAACAATGGAATAGGTAGTTTCAAGTTGGGTAACTGGCTTGTAATGTATACGGGGAACGGCCTGGCTGTTCTCATATTACTATTGTACACCTCGAGGTTAGCCTCGTCGTTGTTGATATACTACTCGGGATGGTTCATTTTATAAGAAAGAAGATGTCATATTTGATGTTGAAAACACTTAAATATCTGACTTTGCATCGATCATAGTTAGACATTTTAGAATTGCTATTCTAAATATAGTTTTACTCGAATGGTAAACTAGAGCATCAACGGTTGAACTGTTAAAAACAGAAACAGTCAACAAAAAAAATTTTTTTTTTAAACATATCTGAAGGAATTATAGCGTGTAGGGAGGTGATAGTGGCTAAGTGGTAAATGACCTGGGGGTGCCAAGTTCGAATCCAGTTTGTTCCACAGAAACACTTTTACTTAAGATGTTGGCAACCTTCACGTGGTCCTTCCTGTAAGCATCCGATGTCTTTCTAGAAAGAATTCTAACTAGAAAAATATCGGGGAAACCAATGCCAACAAAAAGAATCATCTGATTCATACGAAATGAATGAATAGAGTGTAGCCAAAAGAAGCACTCGAACGATGTTGGAGCTATCATCGGCTAAAACCAAGATGAAAATAGTAGTCCGAATAATACAAACGAGACAAATATTAAAAAATAAAATTCAAAATTCGTCTCTCTGTATGCTATCTCTCTCTATTTCTTTTCCTTAGCATAATAATTGTAATGCATATGGGGAACGGCCTGGCTGTTCTTATATTAGTAGCCTCGTTGTTGTGTATATACTACTCAATATAGTTCATTGTATAGAGAAGAGGTGTCTTATTTAATAGTTGACGTGGAAAAAAACAGAATTATCCGACTTTGCATTGATCATAGCTAGATATTTTGTAATTGCTTTTGTGTCATATATTTCAAATATGGTTTCACTCGGCATAATCACGTTGACACAATGGTTCTCGTTAGATCACCGAAGTTAAGCGACGTTGAGCTGGGTCAGTACTAAATGGGTGACCATTTGGGAATACCAGGTGCTGTATTCTTTTCTATAATAATAATGCTCTATCCCCAATATCAAGCATATTTTATCACGCTAGGTTTTAATATAAAATAGTTATTTGATAGTACTTAAAATATATATATATATATATATATATATATATATATTATTTGTCGCTCCTTGAAAGTAGAGCACTGTAATTGGTAGTATTAACACAGCATGACGTCACTTGCTTATAATACATCATTCCTTCCCTTAATAGAAGTAGAATGCCTCGACGTCAAAGCCGCCGTTAAAGTGTTAAAATTATCATAGTTTATTCGCTGTTTACAATTGGCGACGTCGGACTGGAGTTGAAAAATACTTGAGGTCCGGGGTTTCGAATCGCATGACCGGTAGTGAATAGTCATATCTCTATGCTGATGAGTCCCGATTGAAAAAAAGGACGAAACGTATACGTACATAGATAATAAACAATAACAAATATTTATTATATATATATATATATATATATATATATATATATAAGAGAGAGAGAGAGAGAGAGAGAGAGAGAGAGAGAGAGAGAGAGAGAGAGAGAGAGCAGTCACCTCTTCTCTATGCACTGTGTTAATAGTAGGCCAATCACAGTCGTCGGTATATCGTTCTTTGTTGATTATCAAATAAACCATCGTAAATGATATTTAACAAATACAATATCGAGCATATTTTATCACGCTAAGTTTTAATAGAAAATAATTAGTTTATAACATTTACTATATATATATATATATATATATATATAATGTAATTATCAATGACAATATATGTATTAGCATATACTATCAGTGCCCTTTTACTTTGCAGTCTTCTTAAAGGATTCAGCTCGATGATTGTCAATTAGTGACAACAGAGCAAATATAAGTCAGGTTCATATTATATTCCAATAACCATGTTTTTATCTTATTATTTTTATTTTTATTGATCACATTTCCAAAAAATATAATATATATATATATATATATATATATATATATATATATATATATATATATAAGAGAGAGAGAGAGAGAGAGAGAGAGAGAGAGAGAAAGAGAGAGAGAGCAGTCACCTCTTCTCTGTGCACTGTGTTAATAGTAAGCCAATCACAGTTGTCGGTGTATCGTTCTTTGTAGATTATCAAATAAGCCATCATAAATGATATTTAACAAATACAACTTAATCATGTTGCCACACCGGTTCTCGTTAAATCACCAAAGTTAAGTGACATTGATCCTGGTCAGTACTAAAATGGGTGACCATTTGGGAATACCAGGTGCTGTATGTGGTCTGGAGAGGACATGAGCTCCACCAGGTTCTATCATGCCCACTGAAAAGTTAGGACAGATAAAATATCTGCATGACTCCATGACGACGCCAATTGACATTATGGGATATTGATTTACTCCTCTCCAGTTTTTATCTTACTCCCACAAGTAAGATGTGACCCAAGGTCGGGTCGGGAAAGTGGGGTTTAAAAATTACCTGGGCAGCCCCGTCGGCATTCCCCAGTATGGGCGCCTCAGGCAGAAAGCAATAAACTTACTCCTCCCCAAAGAGGGGAGGCGAAGCCTGGGAGCGTGGACCTCCTAGAACTGCACAGGACAGACCCATAGACCGGCGTAAATCAAGCCCCGAAGGCCAAGACAATACCAGTCTATGGGGTGCAGTATCCATCAGAACAGATACTACACTTTGATCTTAGCCAAAAGGCCATTATGGAATAGATATGGATTGATTATAACAATGGGTACTTGTTCATGATGTATCTCTTATACATAATAATACTAGCAGGGTTACCCGGTGTTGCCCGGCTGTAAAATATGTTGAATATCATTTTATTGATTTATGGTCGATATCACAAACGTAGGCTTTCGTAACAGTAAGGTAAATTAAATATAAATTAGATGTCAGTTTAGTATTGAGATCTTAACTTGATATCCTTAGAGTATAGAAGCATTTTTAGAGTGTATAGGGGGGGGGGGGCAACCTGGGTGGAGAGTTGGGCAGCAAGATATTTGTTCACATTACATTTAAGAGAAGGTGATTCATGCTCATAGATGCTTCCTTTAACTGATGGAGTACTGTTGCCATATTTGGGCTGGTGAATCTATGTCCAATTTGAGGGTTGTTGATAAGGTGCAGAAACGTATCTGTAATTTGATTGGCCCAACCCTTTATTTTTCTCTGCACCCTCTCTCTCACAAACGAAATATTGCTAGTCTCAGTCTTTTCTATAAATACTATTATGGCATGTGTTCTTCAGAATTGTATTTTATTTACCTCTTCTCCAGAAGTTTAGACACAAGGTCAGATGTGGGTTTTGATGAAAGTGTTTCTGTGGGACGCTGGATTCGAACCCGGAACACCCAGGTCCTCAGTCTGCATTGTTAACCATTTAGCCACCTTCAGAATTGTATTATCTATTCCCTGCTTCCTTTGTCCCAGCTCGTTTGACTCGTTGGTTTAGTGGTCTTCATCAATTCGCTGTTTTGATACCTCCTTTTAATGCAGCTTCCTATTCCAGTAGCTTCTTTCCAAGAACTGCAGACTTGTGGAACTCTTTTCCTGCTGACTGTTTTCCTCCTACCTATAGCCTTGGTCTTTTCAAGACTAAGGTCAATAGGCATCTCCTGTCTTTTACATTTAAGAGAAGGTGATTCATGCTCATAGATGCTTCCTTTAACTGATGGAGTACTGTTGTCATATTTGGGCTGGTGAATCTCTATCCCATTTGAGGGTTCTTGATAAGGTGCAGAAATGTATCTGTAATTTGATTTGCTCTACCCTTTCTTCTTGGCCTTTTTGCTAAGATCAAAGTGTAGTATCTGTTCCGATGGGTACTGCACCCCATAGACTGGTATTGTCTTGGCCTTCAGGGCTTGATTTACGCCGGTCTATAGGTCGGTCCTGTGCAGTTCTAGGAGGTCCATCCTCCCAGGCTTCGCCTCCCCTCTTTGGGGAGGAGTAAGTTTATTGCTTACTGCCTGAGGCGCCCCTACCGGGGAATGCCGACGGGGCTGCCCGGGCAATTTTGAAACCCCACTTTCCCGACCCGACCTTGGATCACATCTTACTTGTGGGAGTAAGATAAAAACTGGCCTTGTGCCTAACTCCCGGAGAGGAGTAAATCAATACCGTTTCTTCTTCTCTGCACCCTTTTTCTCTCAGGCATGATGTTGCTAGTGTCATTCTTTTCTATAAATACTATTATAGCATGTGTTCTTCAGAATTATGTGATCTATTCCCTGCTTCCTTTGTTCTAGCTCGTTTGACTCGTTGGTCTAGTGGTCTTCATCAATTCGCTGTTTTGATACCTCATAGTAATGCAGCTTCCTATTCTAGTAGCTGCAAGAGTATGGAACTCCAGTAGCTTTTTTGACCAAGAACTGCAAGCTTGTGGAACTCTCGGCCTGATGACTGTTTCCCCCTACCTATAGCCTTAGTCTTTTCAAGACTAAGGCCAATAGGAATCTCCTGTCTTTGCGATAATCATATTTCATTCATGTTAGCTCCTTACATCAAGTGGCTTCATGCCTTGTCTAGAGCGAAATCTATAAAAATGAAACATTTATGTGTATACACTGAATACATTTTAATTAACCCATTAGCGGCGATATATATATATATATATATATATATATACATATATATATACAGGGCTTTACGGAGCCCTCCAAAAAGGAGCGCGCTCCAGGAGCACGCTCCTTTTTGCTGGAGCGAAGGAGAGGAGGCCTCATTTTATATTCAGCGGGAGTTGAGCGGGAGCAACTCCATTTGGGACTAAAGAGCGGTGGTTTTATCGCTCCGCGCTCCTCGCTCCAAAATGATTTGATTTTTTTTTAAACATTAGTTTTTTATTCAGCAATATAAAGGAAAAGTAAAGAAAGTCTCAGAGTTTACTCTGAATTATTTAAAAAAATTATATCTCTGGTAGAGAGAGGGAGGGGGCTCAGGCGGAAGACGATATTTAATTGTAATGTTTTTAACAATCTTTTTTTAAAATTGTTTTATTCGTTACCCCCCCCCCCCCCCCCCCCCGTCGACTTGCTATCAAGCGATGAGAAAGATCAAAGGCGTCATTAAAGTTTTTATTGCAGTCAGTGACTTGAGCGTTCTATTTCTTTGGAAAGATTAAACATTTGAGTTAGGGGTACGAACGATTTTGACACCATCTGAGTGCAGGTCGGGAGGGAGGCGAGAGAGAGAATTTAAAATGTTTACTAGCTGACCTGAGATAATTACTAAGGCCCTTTAAAAAAGTACACTGCTATCTTTCTGTTCAATAAAAACTCCGAAAATTAACACTCTAGATAGGGGAGATAAGTTGCCCAATCAAGGTTTCAGAGTACAGTCTACCCTACTATTTAATTCATATACCTTTGGGGGGATATATGTGGATTCATACTGTTCCTAAGAGTATTAGTGAAAGTTATGTTGTTTTTCTTCTCTTAGACTAGATAGTCTGCTTGACTGGATAGAAGTATGTATGTATAATACACAATTTAGGAAAACTCGT
>OY744547.1:58354073-58386573 GCA_963556195.1 Sepiola atlantica
CAAAATACAATGAGAGAGGGTGAGAGTGAGAGACAGAAACTTAGTAAAAGATGGGTCACTTGGTGAGTTCATTGCAATTTAAGGCTAATTCAAACAAAATAGTTTTTTTTTCAAACATATTGCAAAACCAAGGAATATTTTAGCATGCATTTCATATGATTAAAATATATAGGAAAAAAAGCCTTATGGAAACAAGCGTTGATTAACTCAGTTTTAGTATAATAATAGATTAATATTCATGATGTACACTTATTTTAAATTATTTATTGCACACCAGCTTCTATTTAACCCTTGACTTGTAAAAAATGTTGGGTTCATACCTATTCCAATGTTATGAGTGCTCAAGTGAACACAACTTGCCGATTCAGTAGTCTAAATCAGTAGCCAATTATTGAACTCTTTTTGGAATTGTATCGTCTCAGATTGTCTTGAATGACATTTGAGATAAGCGTCTGTCAAAACCAATTCTAGATTTTCAATTCTACACAAACAATGGCGATTAGAATAAGATGTTCTCTTTATGGAGAGTTTTGCAAAATTGAGAGTTATTACAATGATGGTGTCAGTGAATTGCGTTTATGCTGGTTTAACATTTTCCCGATTTTGGAAAAGGTCAGGAATTGATTGTGGCCAAAAGCGGTGATTGACATTTTCTGCAAAACTTAAAGAAAATAGAATTCCTTAGATTGTCTTTGCGGGAAGAATGGTTAAGAGGATCTTGAAGGAAAGAAACACGAAAAGAATGAAAGGAAACAAGAAGAGAAAGGAAAGAAAGAAGGAAAGAAAAGGAAAAGAAATGAAGGAAGAAGAGAAAGGGTAAAAAGAGAGGAAACGGTAAATGGAGGAAGAAAGAGAGGAAGGAAAGAAAAAGGAACGAAGAAGAGGAAGGAAAAAAAAGGGACGAAGAAGATGAAGAAAAAAAGAAAAAATGGGCGAAGAAGAGGAAGGAAAAAAGAAAAATGGGCGAAGAAGAGGAAGGAAAAAAGAAAAAGGGACGAAGATAAGAAAGAAAGGAAGAGAAAAGAAAGAAAAAATGGAGGAAAAGAAAAGGGAAAGAAGAAAAGAAAAGCAAGACAGAAAGAACAAAAAATGGAAGGAAATAAATCAGTGGAAGAATATTAGGAATGAACAAAAATAAAGAAGAAAGAAGAAAGAAGAAAGGGAGAAAAGGAATGAAAGAAATAAGGAAAGAGGAAGGAAGGAAGGAAGGAAAAAGTGAAAAGAAAGAAAAACTAGGAAGGAATAATAGGTAGGAAGGAAGAACTGAAAGGAAGAAAAGAAAAAGGAAAGAAGGAGTGAAAGTGAGAAAGAAAGAAAAAGAAAGAAGGAATAAAATGAAGGAAATAAAGGAAAAGGAAAGAATGAAAGGAAAGAAGAAGTGAAAGAAAAAAATGAAGGAGTGGAGGAAGAGAGAAGTGAAAGGGGAGGAAGAGAGAAGTGAAAGTAGAGAAAGAAAGAAAGAGAAATAAAGGGAAAAGAAGGAGTGAAAGAAAAAAATGAAGGAGTGGAAGGAAGAGAGAAGTGAAAGGAAAGAAAGAAAGAAAGAGAAATAAAGGGAAAAGAAGGAGTGAAAGAAAGAAAGGTTTTTTTTTTTTATGGCATATCAACCATCTATAGGTTATTTAATGCGGAATAAAGTTATTAAATATAATTCTATAGGTAGGATAATTATTTATATTCTTAGAATACATTGCTCTCAGAATACATTGTTCTCAGAATACATTGCATTCAGAATACATTGCACATAGAAGGACATTTCACAGTGAGAGTGGGAATATGGCCCTTAGAGGGGAATCCTAATGAGGGAGAGAAGCATTACGTTCAGAAAACACCACTCAAAGAAAAACATTACTCCCAGAAAAACATTACTCCTTTGAAAACATTATTCCTTGGAATTGGTAATCTTTGTTCTCAACATGATTTGCCCTCGGCCACCGCCTTCTAGTATTTATTTGAGGAGAAAATAAAAAGGAGAAATAAGGTTTTGATTTTGTAAAGAATCAGATTGAATAATAGGGCTTATAGATACTAGGGCATGATAGATTACCCCGTTTTCAGGGGGGGGGTACCCCTCTGCATGGGGTTGCAGTCAACGAATTTGTGGCCTCGCCGACGGGGCGAGAAGAAAGAAAGGAAGAAGTAAAATGGGACAAAAGAAAAAGGAAAGAAGGAAGGAAAAAAAAAGGAGAGAAAAGAAATGAAGAAAGAAATAAAAGAAATGAACAAAAAGAAGGAAAGTATTATCGGTACAAATTCAGTTTGACTTTTCTGTATTTTTTCTATTGCTAGATAATGAAGAGAGATATGCTCTGATTGGCCGAGCAAGATCACAGTTAAAAGAGAGTAACATTTTCAAATAATCAGCAGCTGCAATAAGGAAATCAGTAAGTAGCAACAGTTGCTTGCAGAAGCCTATCTAGAGCCTCTGTCCCCATGTTCAATATTAGTAGGTTCGTCAACTAGTATAAATATTAGTTAAAATGTATTTGTACATATAGATTTAGTATTATGTTGTAAACAGGATAGTTTTTCTAGAAAGGGATCACAAACAGGTTACACATTCGACCCTGCCAGGAAATAAGTTGGATATTCATGAGAAAGGAAGTGGTAATAATTAGTCAGAAATGACGTCAGACATAAGATTAAGAGAGTGGTGGTTGCGAATCTCAGAAGTTTTTTCATAGAAGCTGGAATCGACAAGGCGTGTATCTAATATTGTCTAACAAAACGTTAAATAATTAAGCATAAGCTTGATACAAGCCTCTCTCTCTCTTTCTGTTTTCAACTTTTTACTTTACTGCTCACTGGACGATCAAGTTAAGGCCTATATGAATAAATCATTCGTCTTCTAACAGATCCTGTGTTGAATTAATTAACTGAATAATTAATGTGATAAGCATGACAGATAACTTTCTATTACAGTTACCGAAATTGTAAGAAATAGTAAGATCACTAAAACACCAACACACAAGGCAACATCTAAGAAGAATTAATTTGTTGAATTACCTTTTTCTAAGTAAATAATTACATGGGGTCATGGGGTCAATATGGAGATGACCCCTCCGTGCCGTGTAACATCTAGAGTCACTAGATAAGTACATTATAATAGAAAGGTCATGGGAATTTATCACACGAATAAATAATCCTTCCCATGATGAAGCTTGGAAGAATTGAATAAATTAATATTATGAATATTCAACATTTTTCGTATTCCTTCATTCATATCAAGACAGCTTCCACCTTCAAAGAGAGAAAACCCATATTCTAATTTGGTGCCGTGACCAGGATATGCCCAAACATTAGCTTATCTATGCCCTTTTTATATACAGTAAAATGACCAAGAGACTGAACCTATAACAGCCAGATATCTGAACAAAACAAACTTTTACCATTCTTCTTCATTGGAAGATATACAAAGGCACATTCCGTCAACTTGGAAATGATTGCCTGCTTTGAAATAGGCCTCCATTTGGTTCTAAGTTGAACCAGGAGTGATAGAAAATGATTTTGGTGGCGAAAGTTGCTTGATGATACTTCCTTCCGAAATATCAATCGAGAATACGTTCTCGACAATCAGTCTGGCAGAGACTAGCCATTTCGGTGGCCTTTTATTTGTCGGACTGCGGTATATGTTTTGGGTAGTCCTAGGAGGTCCACCCTCCTATGCCTTACCTTCCCTCTTTGGGAAATAGTTAATCACTAACTGCCTGAGGCGCCCCTACCAGAGAATGCCGACGGGGCTGCCCAGGCTATTTTTAGAGGCCAGCCTGGCTCTTTCTCCTCCCGCCTTCCGGCCTTGTGCCACATTATACCTTGTGAGAAGTATATAAATACGGAGTAGTCCTTTCGTATAGAACGACATGGGCTGAACCCATGACAGCAAAATATCTTGATACCTCGAATTGGATAGTGAAATAAAAAAAACAAAAAGCTTTTACCGTTCTTCCTCATTGGAAGAGACACATAAAATAAGTCGCATAACAAGGTAATCATTAACTTCGAAATAATTACTTAGATTTAGGAACTCCTGCGTCCTGCGATGCACGACGCAGTCAAAGTGATCCATCGTTTTTCGGTCTGAAGCTAGATCTGTTACATTGCTACTCCTGCTAGGACCGCGGCAGCACACGTTTCGTATACTCATCATGCAGAGGGTTGGTCGTGTCGTCCAGTGAGTGGTCGTCTAGTGGATGAATTCTTTCGTCTCTGCCGTCGTCTGTTGTCTGCAATAAAAGCCATGTTCTGCACTCCGAAGACAAACTCTTCTGTTGAATTTAATTCATTTATTCAAGCGTTATTATTTCATCTGGGGGAAATTCACCACGCCGAGAGAGATGGTAGAGAGCAAATCCTACTTTATAGTAGTTAGTTATTAATGTTTTCTTAACTATTCATAGAGAGGGGGGAAAGCATTCCTGCGCTTGTCTTCCCTGAAGGGAAATATTCCGTATCTTTACATTGTGGCTTCGCACTTCCTCTCAGTTCGCTTTCCGAAACAGACTGACTAAAAACTCGTTTCTCACAAGAACGAGTGACGTCACAGATCCCTTTGTTTCCCACGCAAGGCCCATGAAGTCACAGAGCCTCTCGCAGGTGTAGACTGACCCTTGATCTGGGGTCTCGTCACCGGTAACCCTATCATGTCTGCCAGCGCCGACTGTGAGAACAAGCCCTGTTCTGCACTCGACTGCCCCGCGTTAATTCGCGCAAGTAAAATCAACAATTCCCAACAGATACGTCCATTCCCATAGGGCCATTATCTTCCTGCTGCGATCAAATCTCACTCGATTGTTTGCTTCCAGTTCATTTTCAGTATTCCTCTTCTTCTTTTCCCATCAGGGGTCCACTGAAGCACTTGGTCAATTCTCTCTGGGTCCAAACTTAGGGCTAGTCCGAGCCAGCCTAGACGTTGTTTGCAAATTATCAACGATCCCATCTGTTGGTTAGTGCGGTCTCTGACTTCCGTGTTGGTAATTCGTTCGCTCCATTTGATCCCTAGAATCTTTCTAAGACATTCGGAATCAAACGTGTCTAATTTCCTCTCTTGGCTGATTTTGAGATGCCAACTTTCACTTCCATATAGCAGTGTGAAAAAAAAAAACCTTGCTGTTATAAAATCTTAATTTAGATCTGAGGGTGAATATTTTTGTTTTCCAGATCTTGCAATGATTGACTGCAACACAATATTTCCGACAACCGAATGAGAAGACACCCATCACCATTTAATTGGAGAAACTTTTTGGTTTGAAATTACCTGAAAGTTCTTATATGGTTCTGACTCCCTTTGAAAGGTTACATGAAAATTTAAAATTATCATCAGTACAACTATTCTCATCTTCGTTGTTATATTCACAACGTTTCAGCCGATGTAACCCCCGACCTTCTACAGGTGCATCTTTTAGAACTTGGTAACCTTTATGTTGAACTTGGGAACCTGTAGAGAATTTCTTTATGAAGAGTTCACTTCGAAATTGTGTACAGGTTCCTGAGTTTTACAAGATGCATCTGAAGAAGGTCGGAGGTTACATCGGCCGAAACGTTGTGAAAATAACAACTAAGATGAGAATAGATGATTGCATTCTCCAAAGACTCAAGTATAAGTCCTAGTACTAAGAAATATTATGAGAAAGAGCGATAGTCTGAATATGATTGGATGTCCATGCAATTTAGATACCCAGGGTTAACGTCCTGTTGCCTCAACTCCTCTGCACGCCACTGCCTGTAGATGACCTTGTAAAATGTATTTTTTTTTAACAAAAGGGGGTCATGATTCATAAAGTTCGGGAAATCCTGGAATATATGATAAATATGGAGATATTTAAAAAATACAATGGTTGAAAAATTCTAAGTACAACAACCAAGCGTCCGAGTAAGTTATTCTTGTAATGTCTTGTTTTGGAAAAATTGGAGATCACACGCTATGATGGCGTACGCGTTATTTTATTTATCTCTTTATTTTTTTCTTTTCGGTGGGTTAACTGATGTTCTCCCGAAAGTTGTAGAAGCTATAAGTCAAAATAAAATTCAAAATAAATTACAAATAAATTATAAATGAAATTAGAGTAATAATAATACTGATCAAACCCAAAGCTAATAATAATAATAATAATAATAATAATAATAATAATAATAATAATAATAATAATAGTGATGATGGTGGTGATGATGATGATCATGATGATGATCATGATGATGCTTTTTTAAGTACAACAACCAAGATTAAGTGAATTAGTGTGTGCGACAAAGGCAAAGAAATTGATCCTATTTAAGTTATTAATGGCTCTTGTGATTAGGTTACAACAATAGTCTCTCTCTGCTCTTGTTTCATTACTATGTTTCATATCTATCAAACTCTCGTCTAACTGATTCTGTGTTTTGACTGTGAGACTTGGTCCATGTGTTACATAACAAAAGACCCTTATTTGAAGGGAAAAGTTAGAGTGACACCTAAGAGTCAGGGGTGACCTCAGTAAAACGGAAATCAGTGAAATCACGTGACTTCCGGGAGAGAAAGAATTCTTTCTCCTATTGGCGACACTTCAAGAAAAGATACCCACTTTGAGGACTGTGTTAACAACTGTGAAATCAGATTTGGGTCAGGGTCACACCTTTTTGTTTATATTTTATCGTAGGGTCACCACTTATCAAGGCCAAAAGTCACCCGAGCATAAGGGTTAACAAGATGGAGAGATCGTCAGTAGAAAGATGAGAAACAATCAGTGGAATGAACTAAGTTTGATTACTCGAGCAGCGGTTTATGACAAGTATCGAAGACAACTATGTTATAATCTGTAGGGAAGTAATCCCACAGTAATGTGTTCCATAGACGGGAAGCTCTTGTAAAGAAGTTCTGTCCATGGAAATTCCGACTGTTGTACTAAGATGACTTCTCGATGAACCAGAGATTGGATTTCAGTCGAGCACTTTCCATAGAAATAACCATAGAGTAGAGAAAGACTAGCAACGTCTCTTCTGTGAGAAAGAGGCATTAGGGAAGAAAAGAGATCATCGTCCAATTGATTTCGAAGTCAATTCTGTACTTTGTCAAGGCAGGAAAGAGTGCTATGAGCGGCACCTTCCGAGATGCACAGCAGTACTCCATCTTAAGACATACCTAACACCTGTACAGGTATAGGATTGCATCTGGAGTCAGGTATTTTTTGAAATGGTAGAATGATCCAACCATTTTCCCAGCAACCTTCGCAACAGACTGGATATACATCTTCCATTTTAGATCTGGGGTTAAAGTCAGTCCCAAGAGCTTACCAGAAAGAAGGAGTTTCTTCAACGAATGTCACGGTCTCCTCGGTCACCCACAGTAGACGGCTTTCGTCTCAACAGAAGAACCTGCCAGAAGAAGTTGTGATGAAGCCTAAGATATATAGATTCGATATCTTCTTTTATTTTCTATTTTTTGCCAATAAAATTGATTGATTGATTTCATGTTATATTTATGTTTTCCATCTTTAATTGATGTTTGTTTGAAAAAAAAAAACGTTCCGAACAAGAATAAGTATATTTGTAAAGAAATTTAAGCGAGTTACAATACTTTATTTTGAACAACATAGACGAACGCTAAAGAAAAGGAAATGGCTTTTTACGTGGCATGCTATTTTTCTTGCCAATAAAACTAATTGATTGATTAACCCATATCACAAGTAAAAGATAACAAAAGGAACTAGTGTATTATGCACTAGCTAGTACATATATGCACTAGCTAGTGTGCATTTGTGCTCTAAATATAAGTATAAAACCATGAGACATTTTGTATACATACGTTTGTTGGCACCACCTGATAAAGAAACGAAAATAAATTTAGATGAAACATAGCAAATATATGTAAATCTTATACATGAAGTAAAGATAGTTTTACCCCTATTCCATTGACCTTAATAGCTTTCTTAACAAAACGTACATACTTAAAACTGTTTAGTCAGTCATTTATGCCAAATATTGGTCCGTGTTATTAAAAAGAAAAAAATTGGTTTTACTCGATTTTATAGATTTTGATATTTAATCCTGATCAATATATTTTTTTTGCATGGACGACACAATATTGTTATTACTTTTTCAAAGTTTTCATTAAAAATATGAGAAAATATAATTTATATATATTTTTAATATTATAAAATAATTATTTTATAAATGTGTTTTTAATGTTATCATGAAGTAATTCCTAATACAATCAAGATATACTCAATATTGTGGATAGAGCATTATTATAGTTAAGTGGGAGTGAATTGCAAATCAAAGCTAATGAGAACAGTTAAAATGGATTTTTTAAAAACATAACTCAATCCCAAACGAAGGAATTTTTGAACATGTATTTTTTGTGATTAAAATATATCGGACAAAAGTCTTTGGGAAACAAACATTGATTAATTCAGATTTAGTATAATAATATAATAATAATATATATATTTTAAATATTATAAAATAATTATTTTATAAATGTGTTTTCAATGTTATCATGGATTAATTCCTAAAAGGATAAAGATATGCTCAATATTGGAGATAGAGCATTATTTTAGTTAAGTAGGAGTGGAAATAAACAAATGTAAAGTTACGTACATTACAAGTTTAATTATTATAATTTCAGATAGTACAACAAAGTATGAATAGTATGAATCTAAAAAAGTCCTGTAAGCCTGGGCTTTTCAAAAAAACAATATCTTCTCATCAGAAGGAGAAACCAATTATTTAACAATAAAAGCTTTGCTTTCAATTATTAATTTAAAAACAAGTTTCTTTGAAAAGCCTAGGTTTAAAGGACTATTTTAGATTCATACTATGCTGTACTATCTGGAATTATAATAATCAAACTTGTAAAGTATGTAATTTTACATTTGCTTATTTTCACTCACTTTTAATATATATATATATATATATATATATATATATATATATATATATATATATTAAAGTGAAATATTTTGAAAATCAACAATCGTGCAAATTTTAAATGAAAAATTCATTTATTTAATTTTTTTTTTTCGCGAATTTTCGTTGTAAAATACAACCTTCTCAAGCGAGACTGTCTTATAGTGTTTTTTTTTTCTTCTTTTCTTCCTCCTCATATTGGTGGTATTAACCCTGAGGGGTCGAAAACACGTCACAATCTTACAACGTTATTTTTTTATATATTAAAAGAATAAAAGACAGGGGAAATTAATTCCCAGCTTTGCACCACGTCCATGTCCTCATACAAAGAGTAAAATCAAAATATAATCTACTAAACCTTATGTCTAGAATTCGTATTCCAATTTTGATCAAAATCTATTACATAATTTTGACTCTAGAAAATGTCTAAAATTTAAGGCTTAATAGGTCTTAAGAAGAAATTGAAATTTAGGGAATCTTGCTTAAATTGTGTCTAATTCTTATGGATTAAATTCAATGCAAATCTGAAATATTTGAATTTTCAAATAGATGGTTGTATCCATATTATGCCCCCTAAAAATCCTTTAAAATACTTTTAAGAAACTGAAATCTTAGGAATATTTTCAATTTCTTCTTAAGACCGCCTTCAGCTTAAGCCTTAGGTTTGAGACATTTTCTATAATCTTAATCAAGTAATGATTTTGATCAAAATAAGTATTCTAGACATAATGTTTAGTATCATTATATCTTGATTTTAATCTTCTATAAAGGGACATAAAAATGGTGTAAAACTGTTTCGTTTAGGGGAATAAAATGTTGATTAACTCACATTTTGTATAATAATAGATTTATGTACTGGTAGGTTGAGAGAAGATAACCAGTTTATATGCAAGAAGTGTAAAACAATGGAGATGTGGAGAAAGTATATTTGTATGGCGAAGTGGTTGAAGTTTTGTTACATTGGTGATACCATTGGAGCACAGGGTGGAGCAGGTGCTACTATGATTGCAAGAATTAGGAGTGCATGGAGTAAGTTCAGGGAACTTATGCCTTTACTTACCCGTAGAGGGTTACCACTGTCTATCTATTTGAGGACATGCGTTGCATAGAGAAAAATGAGAGGATTAGTTCTGATGACCTCAGCGGTAGATTAAATCTGACCCTATAGGGAAATGTGTGCAAACCAGGAGACTTTGTTGGTTTGGTCTCAGTTAAAGAATAAATAAGAACAGTTAAGGTAGCAGGTCCAGTTCACAGAGGAAAGTCAAGAAAAACATGGGATTGAGAGAAAGAGGGATATATAAAGACATGGCAGAGATAGGTATTAGACATCAATTAATAAATATTCTCCAAATTTCAGGGTTTTTTTTTAGTATTTTAAAGAGTTTTTAAGGAGAATAATATGGGCAGAATCTTTAATTTGAAAATTTAAATTCATCAGATTTATCAGATTTATCAGATCTATCAGATTTATCAGATCTATCAGATTTATCAGATTTATCAGATCTATCAGATCTATCAGATTTATCAGATCTATCAGATTTATCAGATCTATCAGATCTATCAGATTTATCAGATCTATCAGATCTATCAGATTTATCAGATTTTGCATTGAATTTTATTTCTAGTCATTAGACACCAATCAAGCGAGATTTCCGGAATTGCCATTTCTTCTTAAGACCCCTTATATTTTAGACACTTTCTAGAATAAAAATCATGTAATGGATTTTGATCAAATTTGAATAAGGATTCTAGACATAAGGTTTAGTATCATTATATCTTGATTTTAATCTTAGTAAGGGACAGAAAAGTTGTGCAAACTGTTCTTTTTGGAGAATTGATTTTACCCGTCCTGGGCTGAGCATTTTGCTAAAATCTCTCTCTCTCTCCATATATATATATATATATATATATTTAAATATTTAATATTTATTTATAAAAATATTATTGTGTATATATATATATATATATATATATATATATATATATATATATATATTATTTCATGTATCCACATAAAATGTTATAAGGAGATATAATATTCAGTATTTACTTCAGCAGTGCTCAATATGTTAGTAGAGCTAGGTAGTAAATTATGAAAATATATTTATGGCAATTAAACTACACAGGGGCTTCTGCAAAAAGAAGGGGAAATAAAAGTCTGCCAAACATTTGTTTGAAAGAAGCCCTGTCATTTGCTAATGAAAACATTAACCCGGGGGAGGGAATAACAATGAGTCTGATTGGTTAGCTAGCTAGATTAAACACCATGTGTATATATAAAACAGCCGGTAACACGAATTCCATGCATTCTAGTCTGACGATTATCTACGGGGATGAAACGCCTCTGTGTTGCTTAATTACCATAAATATATCTTCATAACTTACTATATATATATATATATATATATATATATATATATGTGTGTGTGAAAAAGTCCAAAGGAAAAACAAATTAAATACAGGAATAAATCATCAAAAAAACGAGAGATTTTACCGGTTTCAACGAACGTCTTCAGAACAAAAGATGTTCGTTGATCCGAACGAAACCGGTAACATCTCTCGTTTTTTGATGATTTATTCCAGTATTTAATTTGTTTTTCTTTTGTCTTTTTACACATCTTGTCTTCAGGGCATTTTATTTTATGATATATTGTGCATTTTATCCTCATATATATATATATATATATATATATATATATATATATATATATATATATATATATATATATATATATGTGTGTAATTATTTTTTATTGATGATTGCAGCATTCGTTGTTTTTTTGCTTACTATTATTTCGATTGTCTCACTTCCTAAGTGATTAAGATGCAGAAAATTGCATTATTAGTCACCTTTAACTTTATAGGACGCATTTTTCGTTAATATACATATTTATATATATTTTTTACGTATATAAAAGTAATCAATGGACACGTGTTTCTGGCTCACAGCCGTCATCACTTAGACAAGGATCGAACCTTCGATATTGATGTTTATAGTCCAGCGTCTTTATCATTGGACCAAGAAACCCTGTCTAGAAATATGTAGGATTTTTATCACCTAATTATTTAATGTATTTTTATGTAATTATTTTTATTGGTGATTGCAGCATTCGTTGTTTTTTTTGCTTATAAATATATATATATATATATATATATATATATATATATATATATATATAAAAGAAGACCTCTGTCGCCTTTTTCCTCTCTTTGCATGTAAGTGAAATTCCATTTTTATTTTTCACTTCAATCAAACTCCAATCAGTTTTTTTCCTGGGTTCATTTTCCCGCTTTTATGCTCATAGCATCATATTACTTTGTTTGTTTTTTACTGCACCCCGCCCTCCTTCCGCCCCCCCCCCCTAATATAGTCAGAAGAAGCTGAAATGTTGGAAAGTGCCTTAGTGTCTTATACATATCGTTTAAATTTCACTGAAATCAGATATGTGTATTTAAAATTTTTAAAGGGTTTTATCTTAATGGGTCACTTAGAGGTGGGAGCACATAGATATTCGACACATACATGCTAACGTAGAGATCCGGGACCACTTCCATTGTCTTTATGATATAAATTTTATAAAAATAGGATATATTTGAAGTTGTAAGGAGGAGGGGCATGCCATTATAGCCCTCTTACTGGTTCACTTACGAATTCCGGATCACTTCCATTGTCTTCCCTGGTAAATTTTACATATGAATGCACTTTCAGATTTTATGTAGATTCTATAAATTTTCTTTCTATAGGGATCGCACAAAACTCACACACACAGATATATATATATATATATATATATATATATATTCGATAAGAAGACATTGTGAGTAGAATCAAGCTTTTTTTCGTTCCTTTTGTTTTTTTTATGTTGGTATTCATCTAATCTTTCGCTTCAGTTTATTTGATAAAAAATGATTTCGGTTAGGAAGATTGTTACGTTGGCGACAATTTTAAATAATGACTCAAATAATGTGAGGGGGGTAAATCTTTGCAGCTTAAAATATGACTGATCTCCCTTACATTATTTGATGACAGAAACTATCAGATATTTTAAGTAGGGCGAACCATAGAGTAATTATGGGATTGTGGTGACTGTTCATGAGTCTAGTTAAGAGTAGGATAGACAGAGGATAACGGCTGACAACTCCTTCCCACACTTTTGATGGCCTTGTGCCTTATTTGTGAAAAAAATGTAATTTTGATATTTTTAACGAATAAATTATTCAAAGTGTAGTATCGGTTCAGTTTGGTTTGATGATGCCATTCTTTCAGGCATTACCTCCCATGAGCAGAGAGAGAATAGGTTTATTTCATGTCGCCTGAGGCACCCTCATTGGTGAATACAGGTTAGGGTTAGGGTTAGACTATTTTTGTATTCATCCAGAAAGCCCTCTTTTTGAATGTTATTTATTGTGTTTATTACTCGATGAAAAGATGGTTTTAATTTTTTTGAAAAAGAATTGAGTAAAAAAATATAATTTGTAGATAAAAAAAAATGGAATTAAAAAAATATTAATACTAGTTATATATGACAAAAAACAGAAATTAAAAATAAGAAAAGAAAAAAAAAACAGATCAAAAAATATATGTAAGAAAACAAAAGAAAAATCAAAAAGAAGGATGATACCAAATGCAGGAATGAGCCTGATAATCAAAGAGAAAGTTAGCGTCCAAAACAAGAAAGATGGCGTCTGTGTCAGAAAGAGAAAAATCATAGAAAAGTGAGAAGGAAAAAGCAAATAGAAAAGAAAAATGGTGCTAAAAAAAAGAGTAAAAAAAACAAAACGATGCTAAAGTTTTTTCAAAACAATTCACGAGAAAGATGGTGCCAAAAGCAGCATCAGAAAGAAAATCCAAAAAATTGTGGTGCCACAAGCAAGAAAGATGGTGTCTAATTTAGAAAGAAAAAATATCTAAAAGAAAGATTGTGTAGCGATATTATTCTGTAATATCTAAAAGAAAGATTGCGTAGCGATATTAGTCTGTAATATCTAAAAGAAAGATTGTGTAGCGATATTAGTCTGTAATATCTAAAAGTAAAATTGTGTAGCAATATCACTCTGTAAACGTAAAGTTTAAATTAGAAAATTCCACATAAGATTAGTTAAGTAAGAAAATGGAATTTTCCATTAGAAGTCAAGATAAAGATTAAGACTATGTGTCAGGATATGACGTTACGTGCAGGAAGTCCTAAATAAGACGTGGCAAATAAAAGATAAAAAGTTTTTGTCTTTGGTGAGTAAACTGAGAGGATCCAGCCATTTTTTTCAGAGCTCTGTCTTCATCCACACCTCCGGACTGTGTTCGATAAGGTTAGATTAAGAGTAGAGAGTAGAAAGTTGACCTTGAGTTTACTTTTGGCAGCCTCATAAGTCTCACTTCACTATTTTGTCCTTTAGTCCTCACGTTCCATGAGCGATGTTTCTGACAGAGTGAAGAATTGCTGTTTTCTGGGTCGGAATCTATTCATCTAACACTTATTATTTGCTAGTTTTGATTTTAAAATAATATTTTTTTTAGCTCCTTACATTAAGTGGTTTCATGCCTTGTCTGGAGCGATTTCCATAAAAAAGTGAAAAAATTCCATTATAAGTTAAAAGATTAGAATCAAGGCTACGTGCCAGGATATGACGTCATGAACAGGAAGTCCGCAGTGACACGTAGTCATAGTAGGTAGGAAAATCTTCCTATTTGGAAAGTAAGTAAATTGGATTTGTGCATCTTTTTCGAAGCTCTGTCTTTGTTCGGAGGGCGATCGGTAGTTTACGTAATTGATTTGAAGATAGCCATGCTGATCGGGTTCGGACGCGTTTTGCAAAACTCTGTTTTTGATTGACTTCCTCCCCCACCCCCCGTAATTTCTAAAAGAACAAAACATCAAAGCACATGAGTCAATGTTGTTGGTGTTTATCTTTCTTTGTTATTCATTATCCAGAGGTCACCTAAAAGTAGGGATGGGACGTAATGGGTGAAAATTTCAGATTCATGCGAGTAGTATTTTTTTGGTGTTCATTTATACATAAATAACACTAAACAATCAAACATTTTGAAAATTTTGCAAAATTCAGAAGTTGCAGGCCAAAAATTACCGTTAGGGCTCCACAGGACTCAAAATCCATCATTTTTCAGTGAAAAAGTGGTTTCATGCGACATTGCAGGTCCTAAAACATCCTCAAAAGCTATGAATGGATATAGATGGTTAAATCTGATATAGTACTTTAATTTAGGACCATTTTCAGGCTGTGAAAGGGTTTTCATGAATGTAAAATAGCCAAAATCTATTGGCCCGCACCTTCTGAATTTTGCAAAATTTTCAAAATGTTTGATTGTTTAGTGTTATTTATGTATAAATGAACACAAAAAAATACTACTCGCATGAATCTGAAATTTTCACCCATTACGTCCCACCCCTACTAAAAGCTGAACGTGACTTCCGACCAAGGTGTTATTGGCCTCTTTCTGGCTTACAACTGAAGCAAGTGGAAGCGAAACGTTGCCGTTGCTGGAGCACCAGCGAAGGTGAGGCCGGTCACGTACAATGTAGGCAAGTGTAACGAACCAATCGATTTATCTGTCTATCAATCTGTCTGCCTGTCACTGTTTCTCTCTCTCTTTCTCTTTCTCTCTCTGTTTATCTCTGTCTGTCTATCTCTCTCTCCATATCATGCATAAAAGACCGGACCAGACGGCTCGAGAATCGCTCCCCTCTTACTGACATGAGAACTCCGTTCGGAGGCCCTTCCTCCCGGTTCAGAGGCACCCTGGCTCCAGTGGAAAACAGTCAACCGCCTGAGAACAGGAATGGGACGATCAAAAGTTTTTATTAGTATATGGGGCTACAACACTGATTCAACCATCTGTGAATGTGAAGAGGAGGACCATACGATACAATACTGGCCCCCCCCCCACTGCCCAACCGGTGCAGTTTGAAAGATCTTGCAGAGTACAACAATAATGCAAAGGACTGCGTAAAAAAGTGTGAAACTGCTTCAAAGACACATAAAGAATTAGAAGTCAATTTGTTTTCTGTTTCTGTTTTAAATAAATCCTGTTAAAATAACTGAATATTGACGTCCACATAGTTTTTATCAACAACGACGACGAGTTTTTACAACGACCTGCATGTATTTTATCAGCAACGCGGGTTCACAAAAAATGCGGGTGTATATAGGCCTACAGCTACTGAGGAAGAAAAGAAGCCGGTTGCTATCATCACAATCGGAGAAGAAGGAAGTGAACAATACTGTTTTTGGTTGTTGAAACACGACGATAATGATGGCTACTGTCACAACTGGTGAGGGACGTCACTATCCAATAAGTCAACTACTGACTATCAGAGAGACGAACAGCTGTTTCTGTCCATTAAAGAAGACGATGAGCAATCTGTCGGGATAAAAAAAATTCCCCACGCATGTTACAAGTCCCTTATCATTACTGTAGTGTCACAATGAAATTTGAATATGAAAAGAGCCCTAAAGAGAGTTGGTACCAAAAGCAGAACAAAATGAAACCCATGTGAAGGATGGTGCCTAAAACAAAAGAAAATTCCCAAGGAATAAAAAATCCCTAAAAAAAATAAACGTGATGAAATGAAACAAAAGAAAAAAAATCTAAGCTAAAATAATTTAAATACAATCTAAATGTTTCGGAATTTCTTTAGATGCGGATTGATAATTTGTATTATTTGTATTATTCGGATTACTGTTCTCACTTTAGGTATTATTCTCACAACGTGGTGCAACGGATAAAAGTGCTAAGTTATAATCAGTTCTTAGTGACAAGTCTTCTGGAGGTTGAAGGTTCAATCCTCAGTACGGGCGATACTAAGAATACAATTACGAATTACTTCAGACTTCTACCCGGTCATGGCTGACTGAACGAGAGCATACTACCCCCGTGGATTAAATGAAGTGTTCTGTTTGAGATTCTATACAGATTCCCGAGTTTTCCAAGATGCACCTCAAGAAGGTTGGAGGTTACATCGACCGAAACGTTGTAAGAATAACATCCCAGATGAGAATAGTAGTCCGAATAATACAAATAAAACATACATTCTAAATATTTTACATTAAAGCAAATGCTTCTTTTTCATATCATGCATCATCATCATCATCATCATCATCATCATCATCATCATCGTCATCATCATCATCATATTTGGGTTAAAATCCGTTTTACATGCTGGCATGTGTTGGACGGCTTTCAGGAAATAAGTTACAAAATCTCTGACCAGGTTTTCATCCCCCTTTCTCTCAAATCCCACTTTATCACTTTCTCCCATGTTTTCCTTTGCTTTCCCCTGCAAACTGAACCTGCTACCTCAACTGTCATACATCTACTAACCCAAGAACTCTCATCCATTCTTTACACGTGGCCATACCATCGAAGTCTCCAGTTCTGAATACATCTCCCTATACTGTCCAGATTTGTATCTACCTCTGAGCTCATCAGATCAAAGCCTGTATTCAAGACTCACATTACACATCCATCGTATCATTCTCATATCATTGCTCTCCATGCAACGCATGCCCTCAACCCTCGCTGGCCAGGTTTCACTTTCATACATCATCACACTGCGTACACATGCCCGATAGACTCTTGGTCGACAGTGGTAACTTCGCATAAGTTCTCTCAACTTACTCCATCTACTCCTAACTCTTGCAATCACACAAGCACCTGCTCTATCTTGTTCTCCAACGATATCACTAAGGTAATAAAACTCTTCAACAACCTCAATAGCCACATATACTTCCGCCACATCTGAGCTCTCATCCATCTCCATTGTCTAACACTTCTTGCACATAAACTGGTTATCGTCTCCCAACTTATGAGTAATTTCACTGATAAAAATCTTACGTGTGATGCCCATTCAGGATCACACCGCCTACTGATTAGACGATCACCAAAGTGTCCTTTCAGCCATTTCAACGAGTCGTTTAAAGCATGGGGAGTTCCCTTATCCTGCTGAAACTACTGTCCATCCTTCACAACACATCTTCCTCTGCCCAAAACTTCTTGAAAGGCGATAAAACAAAGACTGTTGGGCATTTATGACTGAACTTGGTGGACAAGTCAGAGTTACCCTATATTTCAAAATCTTTTGGCTAAGATCAAAGTGTAGTATCTGTTCCGATGGATACTGCATCCCATAGACTGGTATTGTCTTGGCCTTCAGGGCTTGATTTACACCGGTCTATGGGTTTGTCCTGTGCAGTTCTAGGTGGTCCAGGCTTCGCCTCCCCTCTTTGAGGAGGAGTAAGTTTATTGCTTACTGCCTGAGACGCCCCTATCGGGGAATGCCAACGGGGCTGCCCAGGCAATTTTTAATGGCCAGAGTGCTCACCTTTCGGGCGCTGGCTTTTCAAACCCCACTTTCCCGACCCGACCTTGGGTCACATCTTACTTGTGGGAGTAAGATAAAACTGGCCTTGTGCCTAACTCCTGGAGAGGAGTAAATAAATACAACACAGCTTTACATTTAAAAGAAAAAAAAGCAAGCAACCGGTGTTGCCCAGTAATGAAAATGCTCTTTAAAAGAAAAAAAAGACGTTATTTTATATGAATATGAATATTAGTCAAACACTGGCGAAGCATAATTTTTTTTGTCATTTTTGTTCAATAGTAATGACAGTCATTGGATTCCATGCGAAGTCTTTGCCTAGAAAAGCTGTATTTTATCTTGTTACTGGGCTTTGTTATAAAGAAAAGAAAGTAAAACGTCTTTGCTGTTTATGGATGTGCGAACGCAGACCCCACAATATCATTGTAAAACCCTCAAATGCAACATTAATATCGCCATTCGATTCCTTGTAAAATTTTACTCGAGAAAAGTTGTGTTGTATCCTGATATAGGGCTTTGTTTTCAATCGTATCCTTGGAAATAGAGGGACAGAGACATCACGAATATTGTATAAATAAAAGTCTTTCTTTAGTAGCTGTTTTTACACGTTCAGTAAGTTTTCTTTTGACTAATGAGTCGCCACATATAAAGCCCAAAAGACCACACGCGGATACAGATTAATGAGATTGATTGACTGTCAGTTGAATGATGAAGAATATTATGAGAGGAATTAACATTTTGGATGGAATGTATAAAATTTGATTACTGATGAAGACAGTTAATGACGAGTACTTATTCACATTGGATTTGAAGACGACCACGTTGTAGTCTGCAGGGAAACAGCCCTGTAGTAATGTGTTCCATAGATGGGAAATTTTTGTAAAATTCTTTTGCATATCTTTAATGATGTCATAAACAGATGTCTTCAGTTTAAGGCAGGTTAAAGAGAGAGATTAAGAAGTTAGTGTCAGCGGTGGAGCAGATCGGATTTGTTCTTTTGCTTTCTGCAATCCGCGTTGTCCAGATGGTATGTCTTTGTTTCTTATTTTTTTGTGAACAAGGCACAACCCACACCCAGTGTGATTCGGGATGTCGTCTCCAGATGGATCACTCATCCTTAGGATCATCCACTTGTTGCAAACTATTTTGATTCTCCGGGGGCTGCTGCTGTTGATGTTAAGCAACGACTCAAGTGTGTGTGTGTGTGTGTGGGTGTGGTGTGGTGTCCTTATGTCCTTGCTGTTGGTTAAGAGAAGTCTGGCAGATCGGAAGTGAACGTCCACTTTTTCCATATCCGAAGGACGAGGAGTTAGTCAAAGCATCTGATGAGTGATTGTTGCAGTGGTCAATGGCTTATAATATAATGAGCACTTTCTCTGTCTGTCTGTCTGTCTGTCTCTCTGTCTGTCCGTCCGTCGGCGAGAATTTTTGTAAACGTAAGACGGGGGGGGGGGGCGAGGGTAAATCCTATTTACTTAATTTTCAAGTCAGCGAGAATCTTTGTAAACCGAAGAATTACGTTGGGAAACTATTAATTACTTAATTTAGATTAAATAACATATAAATAAAGTATAAACAAATTTCACGACGAGACTGCGATTCGAACACACAACGTGTTCAGCATCTTAATCAATATATTACTCTTTCAAGTACAATATATACTGTTACCAAAACTCGCTCAAACAACAGGCGTGTTTTGCAATTTACATAATTCATTCCTTTTAAACTTCTAATAAATTCATATTTACAAATATACATCTATAACTGCTATTCTCAAATTTACATATGAATTTAGAATATTTTTCTCAAAAGTAATATTAATAAAAATTATTCATACAATTAATTAAAGACATTTTATTCAGAAACATGTTCTGCTGTTTCATCTTCACACTTTCTAAACACTCGATCTATAGCACGGTCGAACTTCTTCAGCCAGTTTTTGAGGTCTGGGTGGTGACCACTTCTGAGACGACTGGGGGTGACTTGCAGCCAATCGGTTTAGTTTTTCTTCATGATCCCCATAGATACTCCTAAGATCAAAGTGTAGTATCCGTTCAGATGGATACTGCACCCCATAAACTGGTATCGTCTTGGCCTTTGGGGCTTGATTTACGCTGGTCTATGGGTCTGTCCTGTGCAGTTCTAGGAGGTCCACCCTCCCAGGCTTTGCCTCCCCTCTTTGGGGAGGAGTAAGTTTATTGCTTACTGCTTGAGGCGCCTCTACCGGGGAATGCCGACGGGGCTGCCCAGGCAATTTTTAAACCCCACTTTCCCGACCCGACCTTGGGTCACATCTTACTTGTGGGAGTAAGATAAAAACTGGCCTTGTGCCTAACTCCTGGAGAGGAGTAAATCAATACTCCTGATTCGTTCATGCCTGTATACTGTTGCTGTTGATTATGATGATGATGATGTTGGTGTTGTTGATGATGATTGACGAAATAAAGAGATGAATGCTTTCTTATAGCAAAATCGTGGGTACTGCTGAACAGATTATGTGCCTGACAGGTGATTCTTCGTGTGGGGGTACGTATATGTCTGTAGTTTGATCATTGTTACTTACCAATAATTAACTTGAAGATATTTGTACCCAAGACATATAGATCTTTATTATCCTAGGTACATATTATTTGGGGAGAGATAAAGAGAGAGAGGGAGAGAGAGAGTCAAGCTAACTACTGGCAATTTTTAAGAGCTCATATTTCAACGTCCGCCTCACTTTGCTTTGAAACAAGTTCCCTCAAAAACCTATCAACATTTTAGCCTTATGGTTCTTTTGCTTTTGACTACTACACACTCCCACACATATCACATTTGAAACCTTGAACTCTTTGACAGCTTACTTCCTGTCATCGTTCTCTTCAAGGCCACCTCAATACATAACACACTTATCTGGGTAAAATTTTCACCTCATATAAAATGTGGGACTTTCAGATCAGTCTAGGCTTACACAAGGCTATTCCATGATTTACACTATTTTATCTATTACTAATGGAGATTTGGTATCTGTCTGTCTGAAGCCGAAATTATACTATTACTTCTATTAATTTTAGACTAGTGTACTATATTTTAATGCTCAATTCAGTTTACTATACTATTTCAGACTAATGTATCATCATCATCATCACCTTTCACTGCTAAATTAAGTGGAGAGGTGTGGTTTAGTATCTATTCTGTTGTCATGATACTATTCTCCTCAGCATTATCTCCTCCTTTGAGGGGTAATGTAGTATCTATTCTGTTATCATGATATCATCGTTCTAGGCATAACCTCCTCCTTTTCTGGGGGAAGGGGAGGGGGTAATGTAGTATATGTTCTGTTATCATGATATCATTCTTCCGGGCATTACCTCCTCCTTTTCTTGTGGGAAGGGGAGGGGTAATGTAGTATATGTTCGCTCGTCATGATACTATTCTCTCAGGTTGGCAAAAATATATGACGAGATTTTTATTTGTTAGTCTTAAGAATATAGTAAAGCTAAAATGCAAAATATGGTCTTATTCGATAAAGACAGTCTTCATTCTCCAAATCCTAATTAGGAAATTAGCCATGGTCTTAAAGATGATCGAATATATAAAGTGGAACCAATCTTTTTGTGCATACGTAAAAATTTTTTTTAGCCTTTCTTGTACAAGATCACTATTTAATTCTGTTTAGCGACATCGGGCCATGTTCTTAAATAAAGTTTCATTTCCAGTCAATTTTTATCCGAAACATACTTCGTCCGATTTGACATTTTATGATATTAAGAGGAAGTGGAAGGAGTTAACCCCTCCTCCGGAGAAATATCTATTACTACTACCATTCATTAAGGAACTGAACAAATTTAGTAACAGCCATTTTTGGCTATGCACCGTTATTTGACTTCCACCTTTAACAATTATAAGTAACTTTACCAACCACTGATTGCTAATATTCAAACTCCACAAATAACATAAATTAGAATAAATACATAGAAGATACTGCCAAGTCTGTTGCAAAGAAGGTAGCTCCCTCTACCGGGCTTGAAAACTCCTCACACCTGCATCTATGATCCTATATCTCTGCAAAGCCACCATTCGTCTATGCATGGAGTATTGTTGTCACATCTGGACTGGTGCACCAACTCCTAGTTTCTTCCTCGTGGACAGAGTCCAAAAAAGAGTCTCCAACATAATAGGTCCCACACTGTTTACCAAGCTTCAGCCTCTGTCCCATCGCCGCAATGTTGCATCCCTGTGCTTGTTTTACAAATACTTCAATCGAATGTGCTCCGACCAATTTGATGCACTTGCACTTCTGCAACGTAAATGCTCCTGACCAACCCGACAAGCAGCAAAATCACACCTCTTCACTGTAGAGGTCCTAAGATGCCGGAAGGCTTTCTACTCGAATAGCTTCTCTCCTCGAACTGATTGCCTCTGGAATTCCCTCCCTGTTTCCCCGACTGTACAAACACGCAGAAATTCAAATGTAATATGAACAAACATCTTGCTGCACAACTCCCCACTAAAGATGCCCTTATAAATCTGACCTAGGGGTCACAGTAGCCTCTCATGTCTCAGTGGCAGTGTGCCTTGTTTGGGCTGAATTGAAGAAAAAAATAAAAATAATAAAAATAAAGATAATAAAAATAAAAATAATAAAAATAATAATAAAAAAAAAAAATAATAAAAATAAAAATAAAAAAAATAAAAAATAAATAAATAAATAAATAAATAAAAATAATAAAAATAAAGATAATAAAAATATAGCAAAACTAACAGACAAAATTCATTTTAATTGGCAATGATGCTCCTATGGTGAATGTCAGTTTTTTCATTTTTTATAGAAATCGCTCCAGACAAGGCATGAAGCCACTTGATGTAGGGAGTTAACAAGAACGTAAGATGATTATCGCAAAGACAGGAGATACCTATTGACCTTAGTCCTGAAAAGACCAAGGCTATAAGTAGGAGGAAAACAGTCAGCAGGAAAAGAGTTCCACAAGTCTGCAGTTCTTGGAAATAAGCTACTGGAATAGGAAGCTGCATTAAAATGAGGTATCAAAACAGCGAATTGATGAAGACCACTAGACCAACGAGTCAAACGAGCTGGGACAAAGGAAGCAGGGAATAGATCACACAATTCTGAAGGTGGCTAAATGGTTAACAATGCAGACTGAGGACCTGGGTGTTCCGGGTTCGAATCCAATTCGTTCCACAGAAACACTTTCATCAAAACCCACATCTGACCTTGTGTCTAAACTCCTGGAGAAGAGGTAAATAAAATACAATTCCGAAGAACACATGCCATCATAGTATTTATAGAAAAGACTGAGACTAGCAATATTTCGTTTGTGAGAGAGAGGGTGCAGAGAAAAAGAAAGGGTTGGGCCAATCAAATTACAGATACGTTTCTGCACCTTATCAACAACCCTCAAATTGGACATAGATTCACCAGTCCAAATATGACAACAGTACTCCATCAGTTAAAGGAATCATCTATGAGCATGAATCACCTTCTCTTAAATGTAATGTGAACAAATATCTTGCTGCCCAACTCTCCACCCAGGTTGCCCCCCCCCCCATACACTCTAAAAATACTTCTATAATCTAAGGATATCAAGTTGAGATCTCAATACTAAACTGACATCTAATTTATATTTAATTTACCTTACTGTTACGAAAGCCCATGTTTGTGATATCGACCATAAATCAATAAAATGATATTCAACATATTTTACAGCCGGGCAACGCCGGGTAACCCTTCTAGTATTATTATTATTATGTATAAGAGATACATCATGAATAAGTATTATTATTCGAAGAATGAGATCCGTGTTGGTTTGGTTGATTTCTCTAAAGAGGATTTATCCATTGTCAAATAATTAGGAATTCTTCCGTTTCAAATTTTGTAGTGAACAATTATTAAAAAACATGCAATGTACGGACAATAAATCATACCCGAGGAACTGGTGCTACCAGATCAGGCTGTCTGAAGATATCGGCTTCCTGACCTAAAATGCACCAAACATTGATGTTTTATTGTTTCTTTTTCTCTTTGCAAAACTCAATCATGTTCTGCAAACTCCAAAACAAAAAACAATAATTTCCCTCCTTCCCATCCCCCTTCGCCATCTCCCCCTCCCCCTTAACTCAAGCAAACACCATGAATAAATATTTTAGCATATAAAGAACTTGAAGCATAAAAACCCTTACCAATATGACCAGATTTGGCATTTAATAACCCGAAAAGGGTTGATATGCCGTAAAAATAACCCAACCAAATACCCGAGGATCAGGTCATCATCATCTGATCCACTCTATGTCTTAAGCAGTCTACTGCACAGCTTTGAACCATCGATATTGATAGCATTTCAGTTGACTGACGGCAGGTGATGTGGTTGTACCAGTTCGGACGTCATCGTGTGACACAATTTCTCATGGAAGCCTTAAGCAATATTGAGCCTTGCATCGGTGAGCACTCTCAAGAGACTGCAGCACAATGAAAGAGCCATGATTAGATGGATCTGTCATGTCAAGCCGGAAGATGACACTCTCTTCGAGACTTTTCTCTCTAAGCTTGGTATGAAAGAAATATCTCATGTCCTTAAGCTGGGCAGGATGAGATGGCTTGGCCATGTCAAGCGCAGCTCCAGCTGGATCTCCCGGGTCAGAGACATGTCTATTGCATCAAGTCGACAGGCTGGAAGACCGAAGCTCTTTTGGGATGAGCTGTGTAAACGCAACCGTTCGAACATGAGGATTGCGAACTTTGATCCTCGCGACTACCGAGCCTGAAAAGGAAGACTTCGATCAAGACTGATTGACAGACAGGCCCCACCCTCTTATAGAGGACTAATCAAAGACCTGTTAGAAATGATGATGATCCTAAGTGAATGACCATTTGGGAATACTAGATTCTGTCAGCAAACAAACCACCTAGGTATACAAATGAACACCAGCTCTACCGGTAATATAACTGGCAACAGACTAGTGCCGTGTCATGGGGTGTTTCAGAACATCTAGAGTTAAGCACATGTCATAAGAGCCTTTAAGCTTAGAGAGGAACATCAGAGGGTTTTTTTCACACATGAATAATACAGAGTCGTGACACTTCTCAGATTTCTCTAACATTGTGCAAAAGGTGGGCGTCTCATGCCATGCTTACCCCCCCCCCACTATGAGTGAATAGACAACATTTGAGGTGAATTTGATTGAAATACAAATGATTGCAGGCGATATAAGTGCATTGGTAGAAGTACAGAATAGTTAACACTCAAGAACTTGTAAATAGAAAAGAAACAACACATAATTTATATAAAACGCATGAGAATGAAATTCTCTACAAACCCACCTAGTTTTAACATTTGCAAACGATTTGTGAGATTTTTTTTAAACGGTCAAAGTACAGAATAGTTAACACTCAAGAACTTGTAAACAAAAAAGAAACAACACATAATTTATATAAAACGCATGAGAATGAAATTCTCTACAAACCCACCTAGTTTTAACATTTGAAAACGATTTGTAAGATGTTTTTTGACCGGTCAAAGTACAGAATAGTTAACACCCAAGAACTGATGAACCAAAATAAAATTTGGCAGAACTTTACCCTTTGTTTCCGATAAGACATTTTTTATAGAGAAAAAAAAAGTATGAAATAAAAAATCTTACAAATCGTTTTCACACGTTAAAACTAGGTGGGTTACTTGGAGAATTTTATTCTAGTGCGTTTTATACAAATTATGTGTTTTTTGGGGATGGTTTATGAATGTTAACTATTCTGCACTTTTACCAGTGCATTTACTTGGTAAATGAGTGAAGGGGGGTAACTCTACAACTTAGTCTATCATGATCAGGTTAACATAAGGGTGTATTTGCAAAGTCCTTGCACAATTAAAACAAAAGTCTTTTTATAACTTTTAACCTAAAAATGATAGGATTCAAGAGTAAAATTGATTTAGAAGCTTACAATGTCTACTTTTTTTCACAATTTATTTTTTTAAATTTAAAAATTTTATTAATAAAAAATAATAAATAGAACAAAAGTAAAGTTACATACTTAATGCATCTCTCTCTCTCTCTCTCTCTCTCTCTCTCTCTGTATGCATATATATATATATATATATATATATATATATATATATATATACATATATATATAAAGTGGTGTACTAAAAGCGAACTTTTAGGAAAGGTAAAACCTATTGTGAAAAGTATACAGCTCAATATCCAGGGTAGAGCAGGTAGATATGAAGAAGAATGGAAAGGAATTAGAAAAGCAAAAGCCAAATCAAATTTCAATTCAATTGCTCAGAGCAAGATATATTCCGCGAAAAGGCAATTTATTCAAGTTAAATTTTCCTTAAGCCAGGCTTTTCAAAGATTAAAATCTTATCTACACTTCATTTTCTCCGCTGGACTTTTCGACACCGGACTTTTTAGCAATCGGACATTTGCTTGCATTTGGGCAGAGTTTTGCCCTGTGTTTCTTTCCCTACAACTTTTTATTTTACTTTTTCAAATTTTAAATCTTGGCCTTTGCCAACTTATCTATCCCAGCGACTTCCTCTGATGATAAGATTTTAATCTTTGAAAAGCCTGGCTTAAGGAAAATTTAACTTGAATAAATTGCCTTTTTGCGGAATATACCTTGCTCTGAGCAATTGAATTGAAATTTGATTTGGCTTTTGCTTTTCTAATTCCTTCTCATTCTTCATATATATATATATATATATATATATATATATATAATTTTATATATTAATTTTTAAATATATTTAATGTTGACTACTTTTACATTTTATTGGAACCCAACATCTTTTACATTGTAATACAGCTTTCAAATGGATGAATTTTTAGCATCTCATGATGTATTTGGAGATTCATCATTACAAAAAACTTTGGACACAGTCAGTTAACATCTGTAAGCCATTTTTTTCATGCTAACATAACATATTTAACCGCACTTTTTGATTGAAATAAAAAACATTTTAAAATAATTTAAAACACAAAAAAACTTATCCAGATAGGTAAAAAAGTAACTTTTATTGCCTTTGGTAACATTTATTTGTTACTTATTTGTTATTTACACCTTTTTCTTATGTTAACTATTGTAAAAAAAAAATTTTTTAAATCGCCAAATGACCTATAAACCAAGGATTGAACCCTTTTCTCCCGGCCCATTAACGAACATGATAATCATTATCTCACAACAGACAAAGTATATCAATAAATGAATCGTTTTGTCATTAAAAAAGCAAAAAAGGGGTTGATATGCCCCAAAAAACAAAACAACCCTAACCCTAAAACCCATTTGGGGTGAATGGACGAAGCCTAAAAAACAATGTAGGTCTCTGTTCTTAAAGTCAACCGATTGTTTCAATATCCTATCGTTGCAAGTTGTTTTTTTTAATACTAATGAATCACTACTTACCGAGGCCAAAAGCCACTCGAGGATACGGGTTAATGAGATTGTCAGTTGGATGATGAAAGATACTATGAGAGGATTGAAAACGACGTACAAAATTTGATTGCTTAAGAGGACGGCTCGACAGGTATCTGTTGACATTATTCTTGAAAACGACCATGTTTTACTCTGTAGGGAAGCAGTACCACAGCAACGTTTTCCACATTCGGAAATTTCTTGAAAAAAAAACCTCTGTCCATGGAAGTTTAATTTGGTTTCAGGCACACAGAGGAAGGAAGGAAGGAAAGTTATTTGCAGTTGTGTTAGAAAATACGAGTTCTTGCTGTGAAGGTTTTAGAGAGAGGAACCGGAGATTGGTACTCAGTCGAGCACCTACCATGATAAAAGCGATAGCGTAGAGAAAGGCGAGCAACATCTTTTCTGGAAGAAAGGGTTTGCAGGGAAGAGAAGAGCCCCACTAGATTGTGAAGAGGATATTGTACCCGATGTTGATGGACATTTTACAAGCCTTCTTGATCTCTTCCCGACAGCTTACCCTGAAGAGGGCACATCGACATTTATTCTCGACTGGGATACCGCCTATCAACCGATATCAAGAAAACTGGTTCGGAATCATCACGCTCGTCACAGAGAGATGAAAGAAGAGAAGCTTGGTTTTAGAGATTAATCTTAGTAAATAACATTCGAATGTTGTTTTTTTTTTTTCAAATTGCACTGATGTCTAAAAGAATTGCAGTTGCAAAAGGACTTTACATATAAAATCCAGGTGAAAACATAGCATGAGTGTCGTCAGATGCATTGAAGGTGTTGTGAAGTTTAAGTGAACGTGACCAGTAGTGATATATATATATATATATATATATATATATATATATATATATATATATATAATCCCATAGCAGGGAAAGGAGGGGGGTGGGAACAGTTGCTACAACAACCGCCATCACCATTGCTTTAACAACACACAAAAAAAGAGAAGGGGTTTTGAAAACTTACCAAACATTTCTAAAGAATTGTATTTAGAGTTGCGTGTCAAAGATTGGGGTCAAGATTGTTGGAGTTTTAGTTCCTGCAGCAAATGAAATAAGGCATAAAATGGTAAAAAAAAAAATTTAAAAAAAAAATTAAAAAAAAAAAAAAAAAAAATTTAAGAATTCAAGAATTGTGAATCAACAATGGTAATTTACACTGCCTGGATCAATGTCAGACTATTCCATCAATGCAGAATAGGATTGGAAAATGTTTTAAAAAACTGGTTATCATTCACACACACACACCCACACACACACACACACCCACACACAAGCAAACAAACACATATATTACCCCATCTTTAATATTCCTACATCATATTCCTACATTATACACATCTTGATCTCGTAAGTTACACTGTTTGACGACATCCGAAGGACCCATGGCGCAACGGATAAAAGTGCTAAGTATAATCAGTTCTAAGTAACAGTCTTCCGGAGGTTGAAGTTTCAATCCTCAGTACGGGCGACACAAAGAATACAATTATGAATTTCAAACTTTAGACTTCTGACCGGTCATGGCTGACGAAACGAGAGCAAGCTACCCGCGCGGATGAAATAATGGCGCAACGGATAAAAGTGCTAAGTTATAATCAGTTGATTAAATAAAGGGTTCTGTCTGAAATTCCGCACAGATTCCCGAGTTCAACAGAAAGATTCCCGAGTTCAACAAGCTGCACCAGACGAAAGTTAGAGGTTACATCGGCCGAAACGTTGTGAGAATAAGATCCAAGATGAGAACAGTTGTTCGAATAATCAAAATAATACAGACATTCGAAGATGCTACAATATCGCGTCGATGGAAGGAAAGAAGATGAGGGAATAATAGCTCAGATGTTTCGGACATTTGTTAAGGGCCATCGTCGGCCCTTAACAAATGTCCGAAACATGGATGCATAAGTTTGATTTTTTCTATTTTTTTTTTTTTTGCTTCCGGGTCGGTGATATTCGTTACTTCATCTTGAATTAAAAAAAAAAAATTTCGTACAAAAACAATGCACAATTTTTCAGTAAAAAACTAAAAAGAAAACCAGAACCACCGAGCATAAACTTGAACATCAATATTCTGATTATTGCCATTTTGGACATCCATACTTACGAAAGCTAAAAGTACAAATGCTTTTTTTGGATTAACAGATTCGCAAAACTCAAAAATGTTACATTCCTGACCGATTGGCGTTTACTTCTTCATTTTGTTTCTTACAAAACAGAAAATATATATTGAGATATTCATCAAAAACATTTCTTTATTCTTCGTATATCCATTTGAGACCTATTTGCGTTAGAACTATTAACTATTTTAAAACTATTTTAATTAACTTTTAATTTACTTTTAATTAAATCTTAATTAATTTAATTAATTTTATTAATTTAATTTAATTAAATTTAATTTACTTTTAATTAAATTTTAATTAACTATCTTAGAACTATTTGCGTCTGAACTATTAAAACTTAATAGAATTAATGAGCCTTACTTCTGACAGAGGGGGGTATTTTTTATTTTTAACGGACATTGTTTCTTCGCCACACAGACTTAGTGTTACGTTTATAGGGGCATTTATAACGACAGCTAACAGAACGAGAAAGGGGTAAAAAACAAATAGGCAACAAATAAATGTTACCAAAAGCAAGATAAGGTACTCTGATAAGGTTCAGTTAGATCGGGGAAAAAAATGGCTGTTCATGAGTTCAGCACGCTGATCCTTGATAATTGGTGAAAAATCGAAAAATAAACAAAAAAGTGTTAGAAACACATAACATAAATGTCACCAATCGTGGGAAAATGTAATGTTTTACAAGTATTTTGCTTAATTTTCGTTTTTGAGCGATTGTCTAAACTCTGTAATTTCAGCCATTTTGTTTTCCGTTCTAACTGAACAGGTGGACACCATGCTTGTTTTGAACAAAAAAACGCTTTAAAATAAGTTAAAACACAAATAAACTTATCCAGGTTAGTAGAAGAGTAACTTATCTTGCCTTTGGTAACATTTATTTGTTGCCTATTCGTTTTTTTAACCCCTTTTTCGCTCTGCTGGCTGTCCTTATAAATGCCCGTTTAAAGTACAGTATGTTTTGTAAGAAACAAAATTTTTAAAATCGATAAATATTAACTATCACACCCGGCGTAGTTTGAAAAAAATTCAAATTCTACTTTTTATTTGCGAGTACATGTAAACAGCCTGAAAAAAAAATCACCAAAAATGAAATTAAAAACAATTATTAAATCTTTTAGATTTTAAGGTTGGGGGATCACTTTCTTATATAAATTTTAACATAAAATGAGCACTCACTTACTGGCCAGTTAGCGGTAATTAGAGACATATAACTGAATGGTTTCTCGATTTCGAGACAGGAAAATTGGGGTAGGGGCATTTTTTTTTTTTTTTTTTTAACTCGGCCAATTTTTTTTTTTTTTTTTGGTCGTTTTAAATATAAATGAGTGGGTAGGGGATTTTTAGTTAAAATTAAAAATTTTATTTTTTAGATTTATAGATTTTTCTTTTAAAGGGGACCCTAGGGATCACTTGCCCCCCCCCCCCCCAAAAAAAAAAAATCAACCATGAGGGAAAATATTCGTGTTTGGCTAAGTAAAAGTGACAATAATGAACGGTAACGAACTTCACCTAACAATCTACGCAATACGAACTGAACGGTTCGTTTTATTAAAATGTTTACCCCACCCCTAACTTAACCCTAACCCTTCCCCATCACTAAGTTTTAGTTTTAGTTTTCAAAGTCGGTTTACTTCGGTTCGTATTGTGTAAAAGCATCAGAACTTTAAATGTCACCAATCGTGGGAAAATGTAATGTTTTAACAGTATTTTGATTAATTTTCGTTCTTTGAGCGATTATCGAAACTCTGTAATTTCAGCCATTTTTCACATTCTCCCCGGAAATTCGAAACTGCTTAGTTAACCCACGCCTACCTCCATCTAGCATAAACTTTGATTTCCCTAAAATATTGAAAAAAGATTTAGTTTCATGTCTCCATATTACCGCTAAATGGCCCGGAAGTGGGTGCTCGATTTACATTACATTTATATAACCCTAACCCTAACCCTCACACTAAACACTAAAATACTTTATTTTATATTTTAATTTCTTTTTTGCGGATATTTTTTTTCAGGCAGGTTACTTGTAATCACCCCTAAAAAGTAGAATCTGGTTTTTACTTTTGGGTAAACTACGCCGGGTGTGATAGTAAAAATATACCAAAATAAAAATCAAACTTTACGTCACAAATGGACATTTTTGATTTTTGCAAATTTGTTATTTTCTTTTTTATTGGAATATGTTTTTGACTACACAGACTTAGGGTTACTGGTATGTTCAGCCGTGACCCATTTGCGTTAATATTATTAATATTTAATACAATTTATGATCCTTATTTCTGGCGGGGAGGGGGGGGAGGACTAACAAAAATTTAAATCCTATTTTAATCACCTACATAACTTACAGTGATTTCTTTTCTGATTTTTTTTTTCAGAATTGATAATTTAATTTTTTTTTTTTAAAGTTAAATCATTCTTTTATATTCACCCTCCCGGGCAACGCCGGGACACGGGCTCTGCTAGTTTAATATAAAATAAGATAAAATAAAATAAAACAAAACACCTTTTGACTCAATGCTTCTAAAAACCAACAAGATTTATTTATTTCAAGTTTCCGAATTTTTTAGATGAGATCATTTGTATTATTTCGATTATTTGGACTACTGTTCTCATCTTGGATGTTATTCTCGCAACGTTTCGGCCGATGTAAACTCAAATCTTCTTCATGTGTGTCTTGTCGAACTCAGGAATCTGTACGGAATTCCGAACGGAATCCTTTATTTAATCCACGGGGCTGTTTGCTAT
>OY744547.1:58391573-58426573 GCA_963556195.1 Sepiola atlantica
GAACTTGACACGTCCAGGTCGTTAATCAGCGTCGTTATCCATCCATACACCTTAGTATTTTGTTTTAATTATTCTTATTTTGACACAAGGTCACGTTTGAGAGAGCCCTGAACAACGTTTACATGAATCTGTATCTTCTTGTATATTCTGCATGTTCGTGAGGAAATAATAATACTAACGAATCCGATTGATTAATTGGCTAGAGTAAACACTACTTTGATATAAACACAATCGTAAACAAAAAAAATTCACACATTTAGCCCGATGATTTCCTGTGGGAATGAAACAGTAACGTTTCTTTGTAGCTTACTTGCTATAAATATATTTTCATACGAATAAGTTTTACTAACGTATTGAGCACTATTGAAGTAAATACTGAATATATATAAATATATATATATATATATATATATATATATATATATATATATACACAATATATTATATTACCTTATGTGTATATACATGAAATTAAGGCGTCGGATTTGAGTTGTAAAATACTCGTAATCCGGGGTTTCGAATCGCATGACCGGTAGTGAATAGTCATATCTCTATGCTGATGAGTCCCGGTTTAAGAACGAAACGTATACGTACATAGATGATAAACAATAACAAATATTATTATTTGTCCCTCCTCGAAATAGTAGAGCACTGTAAGTGTAGTATTAACACAGCATGACGTCACTAGCTTTAAATGCATCGTTCCTTCCTCAAAAAAGTAGAACGCTCTAGACGTTAAGCCGCCGATAAAGTGTTAAAATTATCAAAGTTTATTCGCTATTTAATATTGGCCGTGTGGTTAAGGCGTCGGATTTGAGTTGTAAAATACTCGTAATCCAGGGTTTCGAATCGCATGACCGGTAGTGAATAGTCATATCTCTATGCTGATGAGTCCCGGTTTAAGGACGAAACTTATACGTACATAGATAATAAACAATAACAAATATTTATTATTATTATTATATATATATATATATATATATATATATATATATATATATATATATGTGTGTGTGTGTGTGTGTGTGTGTGTGTGTGTGTATATCTATTAGAAAAATTAATTCCCCTCCAAAAACAGTTTTGCACCACTTTTATGTCTCCATACGAAGATTAAAATCAAGATATAATGATACTAAACCTTATTTCTAGAATCCTTATTCTAATTTTTTGCAAAATCCATTACATAATTTTGATTCTAAAAAATATCTAAAATTTAAGGTTTGAATAAAAAACTGAAATTCAGGTAATCTTTCTTAATTGGTGTCTATTTACTATGGATCAAATTCAATGCAAATCTGAAATATTTTATTTTTAAAATGGGGAGTTGCGCCCATGTTATCCCCCTAAAAACCTTTAAAATACTCCAAAGAAACTAATTCGGGAAATATATATTGATGGATGTCTAACACTTATTGTTAAAATTTTTTACAGAAATCGGAGGTATCTGAATTTTCATGAAGGGCTTCCACCCCCTTTTGCATTAAACTGAATTAAACTAAACATAACATACATTACGACTCCTTACGCATAGAATCTGTGTTCCAAAATTCATGATGATCGGTTAATTAGTTTAGGAATGAATATTGTACATAATAATGCATAAACATAACCACATACCTAACTTTATATGAATAAATATAAATACACATTGATCTTTATTATAGGTCGTAGGATAAAATATACTATACATATTGAAGCCATACACACAGACAGGTAGACGAAAATATCTCATAATGTTATAAATATATATTGTTTTTTTTTTGTCAATTATATAAGTAAGTTAATTTACCAGGATTTTCAAATTTCCAAGAAGTTTTTAACAAAGCGTAATTACCTCCCAAAAGAAAAAGAAACATAAGAATATTAAAACAAAACAAAACAAAACAAAAAAAAACAATAAATAAAAACAGACAAAAGTAAAGGTTATATACAGTTTTTCATTTTATACTTTTGTTTAATTCATTTTTTGTTTGGTTTCCTGTTGTGTGTTTTTAATCATTCGCTTGACAGATTAAAATCTTCTTTCAATGATTTCAAAGAAAGCAGACAACAAAATGGCCGCCACAAGTCTTTCGTTTTGTTTTGTTTCATCATTGCTTGCTCATAAAAACTGGCTCTTATTTGAACATAAGAGAAGTACAACAGACACATGGCACCAGGACTACGGTGCAACATCACAAAAGGAAGGCAAATTCACTAATACTCTCGCCCTCCCCTTTTTCACTGCTGCCTTAGTTGTAACCACTCAAAGCTTTCCATATTCATTTCATTTTTCGCCACTACTGAATTCCCGCAGCCTGGACTCTCCTCCAGCGCTCATAGTAGCCACGGCTACTACTTTTCCTTATAAACCCATCATGTCAACCCAATATTTCGATGTACTTGCATGACATTTTTCTTAAAATTATCACTCTGAGGAAGTCTTACAATAAAGACGAAACGTTGATAAATATATATAAAAAAAAAAATCTCTTGATCTTTCCTTTTTCATTTCCCATTACGTCGGACTACTCTCATCCTTCCTTTCTCATATATATATATATATATATATATATATATATATATATATATATATATATATATAGTCTTAAAAGTTTTCCACCTTGAAAACTATATGAAAAAAACAAAAAAGAAAACAAAGAAAAACCACCACTTTTAGTCCCAAGTCTTTCGTTGGAAAATTCCCTTGTTTGTAAGTCAATCAATCAATTTTAAAATAAAACAGTATTTTTTCTCATGGCTCACCAGCAGTGTTGATCAGATACCACCTCCCTTAAAAACAAAACAAAAACGTTCCGGATATCAGATCTAGTTTTTTGCTTCGCATTAATCTTTTCGTAATCTATTTTGTTATTAAAAATGTTCTCCTTATCTGTGTTGTTCGTCTTTGTTCAAGAAAAATGTATTTGTTATTTACAAAACTACTGAATTTTATAGGGTTTGGACGAATCCATTTTACTACTTATCACCCCCCCCCCCCGGTTATTTTTATTTTTATATATTTATATTACTATTTATTTTAGTTTTATGTTTATTTTCGTTTCAGTGTAAAATATTTTAAAATTAAAAATATATTTCATGTACTGATTTTCTGTATTAAATTATATATATATATATATATATATATATATATATATATTTATATATAAGAGAGAGAGAGAGAGAGAGAGAGAAAGAGAGAGAGAGAAAGAGAGAGAGAGAAAGAGAGAGAGTAAGAGAATACTTTAAAGATATAAATAATATCTTTAACCAGTAGACTATCACGATAAAAACAAAGCTCAATATAGTGTATAGAGCGTATTTGGAGTACCATTCACCACCTGGACTGTCTTTTTAATCGCCTTTTTTGACATCTTTCTTGAAATTGTTTTAAACTTCATGATTTGGATGAACGGTATAAGTTTTTAAAAAAAGTGTGTTTTGGGCCAATATATTTGATGTTTTATATACTTTTATGTATATTTATATATTTTTATATATTTTCAAAGCTTAATTTTATTACCTGCAGTAATGTCATTGCGGTAATGATCCTCTGAGGAGAAGATTTTCTTTGAAAACTCATGAGTTAAGGACGCAATATCACTCCTTGTTTTTGAACTTTAATAAAATCTGATAAATTTCTTATTTTATTATGTCATTCAATTAATATATAGGGTAGTTTGGTAGTTTTGTTTTACGGCATATCAACCCTTTTTGGGTTATTTAATGCCGAATCTGGTCTTGTTTTCTTCTCTTTTTTGTTTCTTACCCCTTTTAATATCTGTTTCTATTTAACCCATAGTTGGGACCCTAACAGGTACTACCACTCCGGGTCAGGGTGGACCTGGGAGCAATGGTAATTAAGAGGAGGCTCCACATTCCCCAAAGTCCGTAAGCCGGATCTCACCATCGGATGTAGTTTAAGGTCATATCCAGGACCGGGAGTAGGGTAGGAAAAATAAAAATAAAAAAGGGGAGGGAGAAAGGGAGAGGGGCTGTTGTTTTTGTTTTTGGTTTTGTAGAACATAATTAAGTTTTACAAACAAAAAAAACAACAAAAAACGTCAATGTAGGTGAATTTCGTCTCAGGGAGCCACAGGGCAGCCTGATCTGGTATCACCAGCAATTAATATATATATATATATATATATATATATATATATACATATATATATACATATATATATATACATATATATATATACATATATATATATACATATATATATACATATATATATATACATATATATATATAATTATATATAGGTGTAATCAGTCAACAGAAAATCATAAGCGTACAAGTGGGAGAAAAAATATAATAATAGTGAATAAAAGACTGAGAATGAAAAAAAAAAATAAACGTGCAACTTACAATTTAGTGCTGAATTTATCGGACGATTTTAGAAGCAAAGTAAAGTAAATCCCAATTTCAGTTTTTGTTTTTTGGGGAAATGTAGGAAATTTTCCAGAACCATTCCCTTCCTCAAGCATTCTATGAAGTGTGAACATGGATCTTGAAAACGGCGAACTCAGTTGACTGATTACGCCTATATACATATAAATATACATCGAAACATGATACTAATATATATATAGACACGATACTAATATATATATATATATATATATATATATATATATATATACAGGGTGGGCCAAAATAAGGGTCCTATCTTTAAATTTGAATAACTTGAATTTGAATAACTTCCACAAAATAAAAGTTAAACTCACCAAACTTTATGTGTGTGTAGACTGACCCTTCCGAGATGTTTTGAAATAAACAAAACAAATTTTAGCCGAAAAACACTTCTTAAAACTTACAAAAACCAAAGTATTGTTTTTTACACTGTTTTGAGTTTTTTAAGCAAAAATAATGTTTTCTAAATGAGGGTACGTTCCTTAGGGCTAATACGGCTCATGCTTGCTTCGGAAGGGGTCCTTTACTTATTCTAAAAAAAAAAAAAAAAATCAATAAATAAAAAAGTTATGAATTTTTAAAAATAGGACCCTTATTTTTGCTCACCCTGTATATATATAGTGTGTGTGTGTGTTGGTCCGTGAAGGAGAGAGAAATTTCTGTAGGAAATCTTAGGTAAGATAGCTCAATGTAATACAGAGCAAGAATAAAAATTAAAAAGAACAAACTTAGACCAACATTCTAGCCATTTCATATCATAATTTTATTTCATCTCGCCAAGACGAGAATCATCAGATGTGGCTCAATGGCTGGTGGTTTGTTAATTGAGGAATGAGAGAGCTCACCCCGTCTTGGTACTGTTTGGGGGGGATTTGGACGGAAGTGTTTACCATTCAACTCCGACTCCGGTAGTGGCGCTAATTTTTACCCCGGGGCCCAGGCGGGCGAGATGCCAACCACCCCTCACTCCCACTGACCACGCGTGTCGGGAGTTTTGACCTAGTTGTCTTGGGTTTTATAATCTCATGAGTCGGCCATCGGCGACCATTTATTGGAGTGCCAATTATACACTGAGAGATATTCAGATGAGTCTTTTACTGTCTTGCACAGGGCTCGCTCGAAGAATCACCTTAAGATTCTCGAAGCGGTCACCATCAATTTACGAAAACCGTCTCTGTGCAAGCAGGGGTATACCCACAGTTTGGAACTGATGGGTAGATAATTTTTTTTTTTTGTTTTTTACTCATTCGATAATCCATGTATTCACCACGATTTTAATTTGCTATTCAAACACCCTATTTTAGTCGACGTAATATCTTGAAAATGAGTCGATTTCACCACCATCTTTTTTTTTCTTTTTTTTCATCCATTCAAATTTTTTTCTTTCTCGCTTTAGTATTATAGGCCTCTCCGTCCTTGGTAATTATGGCTACCTCGCCATTATTATTAAAATCAATTTTTAAATTTTGTACCTATAAAAACTTATTCATATATATATATATATATATATATATATATATATATATACATATATATATATATAATGTACTCTCCTGTCGATTTTGATGTATGAGTGCCCCGCAAGGGGCTGGCCGCCCGTGTAATTGTGAAGCAAGTGTTGCACAATCCTCTACAACACCTCTCCTGAGTCGGCACTGCTTGATTCCAATGCCAAGCAGTTCAAGACGACTGGAAACAATGCCAAGATACACAGAGAGCACATACAGCACCTGGTGTTCCCAAATGGTCACCCATTCAGTACTGGTCAGGCTCGACGTCGCTTAACTTAAGTGATTGTACTGTGTGTATATATATATATATATATATATATATATTTTTCTCCATCTATAAGTGACTGAAAGCTTTTTTAGAATTCATATATATATATATATATATATATATATATATATATATAGATATATATTAATTCATTGCATGATCTTCTCTAATCGAATTCATGTGTGAGTATCATTTGATAATGAGACACTCATATGTCGTTCTCGACAGGAGACTCCATCATAAGCCAAACAAAATGGCCGTCCTTTGAACCGACCTGCGTCTCATACTAATGCAATCAGCAGACATGGCGGGAGAAAACGCTTAAAAATGTAACGAAAAGAAAGAAAAAGAAAATGTCATCCAACCACTCTCTTTTTGTCTTGTTTCTTGATATATGACGAGCAGGGTTACTTGGCGTTGCCCGTCTATTACACAGGATGAAGCCCCCCCCACACACACACACACACAAGAAAAAAGAAATACCACCCATGAAATCGTAATTAATAATCTACAATCCTTTCTCCAACGCAACCATACTTCGTACAAATAAACTTTTATCGATTAAAGAGTAAGGGATAAATATTGTTTTCTGTTGTTTTCGTTAAATATTAGTAAAGGAGGAACCATTTCGAGTTAAAATCGCGATAGGAAAAAAATGGAGTCTTTCGAGTAACAGTGACAGAAGGAGAGTAGAAAGGGACTAACTTGGGTTTACTTTCGACAGCCTCGTAACTCACTTCCTTTATTTTATCCTTGAGTCCTCACATTCCATGAGCGATGTTTCTGACAAAGGGGAGAGAATTGCTCTCTCCCTCCTTGACAAGATCCAAAAAAGAATCGCCAACCTAATAAGTCCCTCACTGTCAACCAAACTCCAGTCTCTGTCCCATCGCCGCAATGTAGCATCCTTGTGCTTGTTTTACAAATACTTCAATGGATTATGCTCCAATGAATTGGCTACTCTGGTGCCCCCTCGACATAAATTCACTAGACTAACTCGACAATTAACTAAATCTCATTCATTCACTGTGGAGGTCCCCAGATGTCGAAGAGCCTTCTACTCAAATAGCTTCTTTCCTCGTACTGCTGGCCTCTGGAACTCCCTCCCTGCCCCTTGTTTCCCCGACAGTACAGACATGCAGAAATTGAAAACTAATGTAAACAGACATCTCGCTGTGCAGATCCCAATTTAGGTTGACCCCTCCCGTACCTTCTCCCCTTTTCTTTTTCTCAGTAGCCCCTTACGTCTACAGTGGCGGCCTGTCTTGTTTGGGGGCGAACTATGTTAAAAAAAAAAAATTTTTTTAAATAACACTTATCGTTGGTTAGTTTTTGACCTTGAACTAGTATATTTTTTTTAGCTCCGTACATCAAGCGACTTCATACCTTGTTTGGAGCGACTTCCATAAAAAAAAATTGATTTGGGAACAATTCATTTTAAAATGGGTAAAGTAGGAATTTTTTTATCTTCCAGTAGTATTTTTTTTTTATATCCTTACATCAAGTGGTTAAAAAAACAAGCAAAGAAACTATTTCTATGTCACACATGCAAGCTGTTTGCGCGGCTGATACTGAACAGGATTGCACGACTCATAGACGAGAAGATCATCACAGAGCCAAACAGGGTTCCGTCAAGGCAAAGCGACAATAAGCCAACTCGTCAACCTCACTCAACACATCGAGGATGAATTTGAGAGAGGACAGATTGTTGGATAATGGCCCTATGGGAATGGACGTATCTGTTGGGAATTGTTGGTTTGACTTGCGCGAATTAACGCGGGTGCAGTCGAGTGCAGATTGGGGCCTGTTCTCACAGTCAGAGCTAACAGACGTGAGAAGGTTACCATGTGACGAGACCCCAGATCAAGGTTCAGTCTGCACCTGTGAGAGGCTCTGTGACGTCGCGGGCCTTGCGTGGGAAGGAGAGGATCTGTGACGTCACTCGTTCTCGTGAGAAGCGAGTTTTTAGTCAGTCTGATTCGGAAGGCGAACTGAGAGGACGTGCGATTCACGATGTAAAACTAAGGGAAATATTTCCCTTCAGGGAAGACAAGCGTGAGAAATTCCCCCCCTCTCTATGAATGGTTAAGAAACATTGTTAACTAACTACGATAAAGTAGGATTTGCTCTCTCCCTCTCTCTCGACGTGGTGAATAACTCCCAGTTGAAATAACAACTCTTGAGTAAAATGAATTAAATTTAAAAGCAGAGTTTGTCTTCGGAGTGCGTCATGGCTTTTGTTGCAGACAACGGACGGCGTGGTTCGGCAGGAAGGAAAGAAAATGGCGACCCTTTACACGACGAGTATATGAAACGCGTACTGCTGCGGTCCGAGCAGGAGTAGTTCCATGCAACAAGATTACCGGTGCTGTTTTCGTGAACTTGTTTGCTGCCTACGATACAGTCAACAACAGACGACTTCTATGTAAAATCCTTGAAATCACGAAAGACACCGACCGAACAAAACTAATGGAAGCCATGCTGCAGAACCGCAGATTCTACGTCGAATTAGACAAAAAACATAGCAGACGGCGTATCCAGAAGAATGGCCTCCTACAAGGCAGTGTGCTTGTCCCACTTCAGTATAACATCTATACAAACGACCAACCCAGAGATGATGTCACCCGTCATTATGCATATGCAGATGATCTGAGCATCACCGCCCAAGGTACAGACTTTATTAGTATTGAGGAAACGCTCAACGATGCCTTCTCAAGATTAACAACCTACTATGAAGAGAACCATCTACGTGCCAACCAAGCAAAAACACAAGTATGCTCTTTCCACCTGAGAAACAAGGAAGCTAAGCGCTAACTGAATGTGTCTTGGTGTGGAACACCACTGTCACACTCTGAGCACCCTGTCTACCTCAGAGTCACACTCGACAGATGCCTTACATTCAAAACACTCATCATGAATACAAAGGCAAAAGTGAGCACCCGCAAAAATATCCTGCGCAAATTAACCAACACCAGATGGCGTGCATGTTCCAAGACACTACGTGCCACAGCCCTTGCCCTCACCATCTCTACTGCAGAATATGCCAGTTCAGTGTGGGAAAGATCCACCCATGCTAAAAAAAAAACTGGACCCCGCTCTTAACAAAAGCTGCTGATGTATCACTGGGTGCCTGAAGACCACTAACACCAACGACCTGTACATCCCTGCAGGTATCGCCCTTCCAGTCATCAAAAGAACGGTAGCCAGCAGGATAGAGCAGTGCAGGCAAGCCACAGATGAGAGGAACCCCTTACATGGCCATGTACCTGCCCCCAGTCGACTAAAATCACGGAGAAGTTTCCTGACCAGCACTGCTCCACTGAAGACCACACCATCTGAAGCCCGCCTTAAAATATGGAAAGAAAAGCTGTCCAATCACCCACACAGCTCGACTATGCACATTCCACCCCTGCTGAAACCCTCTCACCAGGATATAACAACTGGACAAAATGGGAGTTCCTAAACCGACTCCGTCCATATGTCGGTTGTTCTAGGGAGGCCCTAAGTAGATGGGGATATCTTAATGGTCCAACCATATGCGACTGTGGCACAGAACCCCAGACCATGGAGCACCTCCTTCGATGCCCTCTGTTGGGCGGACCCTGCATAGCAAAGGACCTAGCACTCTACAACATCAAGAGACAGCAATGCACCAAACACTGGCTGGACGTTACATGAGCTGAATAATCAATACAGGAAACAGCAGTGCATTCTGGGAAAATAATCACCAACCTTATGCAAACCTCACTAAGAAAAGACCCTGAAAAATTATTTGCTTTCTGTAGATGAAAGGCAAAGTCTTATCATTTCATTTTTAAGCATTTCTTTTTTTTTTTTTTATAAAACTAGTCCATATTCGTATATGGACATGAGAAGAAGATCAAGTGACTTCGTGCCTTGTCCATATATATTTGTATGCGAAACTGATCTCCCATTCTAAATTCTAAAATAGATTTTCTTCCCTCAGGTTTTTCAGGGTGTTCACACGTAATCACCTAAAAAAGTAGAATCTTATAAAAAACAAAAACAAAAAAAAAAAACAGAAGTAATTTTTTTTTCTTCTAACTCGAAATGGTTCCTCATGTACTAATATTTAACAAAAACAACAGCAGGAAACAATATTTATCGCCTATACACAATTTTTATTGCATTATGTTCAGGCCTCTAAACTACGCATTAACCCTTTTATCTATGCCTGACAGTTCAAGTAGTTTTCTCCCTTGTTTGGGCTGCTGCTGATATTTTCCAATATTATAAAAAACAACATATTCCGCTCACATAGTATTTTGAGCAACATCTGTTGAATATGTAATATTAATTTCGTACTAGTCGAGAATTACATGGGAAAAAAATAAGACAAACTGAAAAATATCTATATGATTTACGTAGCCATGACGGAATGAATATATCGTAAACCAAAAATCACGTAAATTAATCAAGTAGTTTTTATTTTAGAAAAGAAAATCAAATTTTATCGATAAACGAGTAACGTTGATATATCGGCGCCATATTGGTCATAGTCAAGGGAGATAATCCAACTTTCTGCATAAAAATTCAATTAGGAGATTCATTCTAGACTCTATTTCTGAATTTTTGCGCAGAAAGTTCGATATCTCCCTTGACAATGACGAACATGGCGCCGATATATCAACGTTTGACGTTTATCGATAAAATTTGATTTTCTTTTATAAAATAAAGACTACTTGATTAATTTACGTGATTTCTTGTTTACGATATATTCATTCCGTCACGGGTACACACCTCGTACAGATATTTCTAAGTTTGTCTTATTTTTTTCTCTTTGTATTTGGTCCTCCGATTTATAAAATCGGGGGACCTATGTTTTGAGGCATGTCTGTCCGTCCGGATTCTTCTCCACAACCATCCATTGAAATTCTCTGAAATTTTGCATGAAGTTGTAACTTTAGTCAGGTTAGAAAGTGACATTCTCCGATTTTTGAAAAAAAAATCTGGTTAGCCCACCAAGGGGTCAAAAGGCCCCGAAATGGCAAAAAATGACATTTTTTGCCCCATAACTTTTCATCCATCCATCCATTCAATTTCTCTGAAACTTGGCCAAAATGTGGAGGCAATTGTTCCTAATAGAAAATAAGTATCGCTGACCTTGGAAAAAATCTGGTTCGCGCACCCAGGGGGTCAAAAGCCCCCAAAATGGCAAAAAATGACCCTTTTCTCCCATAACGTTTGATCCATCCATTCAATTTTTTTGAAACTTGGCCAAAATGTAGAGGCAATTGTTCTGGATATAAAATGAGCATCCTTGACCTCAGAAAAATTCTGGTTCGCGCCCCCAGGGGGTCAAAGGGGAGTAAAAAATGCCCCAAATTTCCCAAATTTATTACATTTTACACTCGCCACATCGAGTCACATACAGAAAGGTACGACGCACGCGCGGCTTGTTTGTTCAATTTATCATGTCGTTTTTATTTCGTTTATCTATTTTTTAGTTTGTGATGAAGTTAATGCCAGTTTCAAAGAAAGAGAAAGATAGATTCATACACACTTGGCGCAGAGCGAAGTGTAGTATCTGTTTTGATGCTGCACTAAATATTTTCTGTCTTCGATCAATGGAAGACTGACAGAATTTAAATTTTTTTTGCAATCCACAGTGCCCTTTTTTGCGGAGTTGGATTTTCTCCACATTAAAAACCGACCTTGTGTCGAACTCTGCCGCTGTTCCATCGCCGCAATGTTGCATCTCTGTTCTTGTTTTACAAGTACTTCAATGGAATGTGCTCCGACGAACTTGCTGCACTTGCCCCCCCCCCCCACCGTAAATACATCCAACAAACACGACAATCAGCAAAATCCCACCCCTTCACTGTAGAGGTCCCCCCCAGATGCTGGAAAGCATTCTACTCTAATAGCTTTCTTTGGGAATTTCCCCCCTGTTCCCCCACAACTGTACCAACATGCAGAAATTTAAATGTAATGAGAACAAGCATCTTGCTTCACAACTCCCCACTTAGAATGTCCCCTATAAATCTGGCCCCTAATCATAGTAGCCCCTTATGTCTCGGTGGCAGCATGTCTTGTTTGGGATGACCAAAAGTAAAAAAGAAAGAAACAAAAAAAAAACACAGCCTTTTTTTTTCGGTCTTGATGCTAAACCAACCATACATCAAAAGTCTTTGAACCCTTTCTAATAATTACGTTGGATTTGTTATTCTTTAATTTGCATATTGAGGGGATTGTGGTAAGTTAAGTTTACGGCATATCAACCTTTTTGAATTATGTAATGCCTAAACACAATGCATATTGGAAACGATACATTCTAAACAAGTGGATAGCTGGAGAGAGGTATCCATAGCTTTCCTAAGAGCATTGCAATTTAAGTGAATGTAATAGATCCAACTGGATTTGAACTCGGCCAAACTAATTCCACAGTCTACTTCGTTATCCATTGTACTAACAAAAACACGTTTTTGGTTGATTCTTATTTTTGCCCTTTATATGGTTGTTTGTTTTTATTTCGCTTGTTTCATTTAAGAAATCGAAATCGAAATAATAATAACAATAACAATAAAAATATTTGTAGAGGGTCGAGGAGGATGAGAAGACCGAGGAGGGACAGCACAAACCAGACCTCCACTGGAAAAGTGCAGAGAATGCTGGGACTTTGGGGAGGCTTATTGCCACCCAAATCCCAGAGAAGACCAATTGTCCTTACCAGCGAGAAACGAATGGTAAGCGGCTGTTGCGATACCGCATCGTTATCGAAAAGAGGTGAAGAATACTGGAAATCTGGGGAGACTTGTTGTCACTCAGACTCCAGGAAATACCATTGGTTGTTGTCGGTGAGCAATCACTGACGATGATCTGTGTTAGAACTCCTAGTGAGTACAAAATAAATAAATAAATAAATAATCTTCTTCTTCTTCTTCTTCTTCTTCTTCTTCTTCTTTAGCCAGGTCTTTATTTATCCGTCTTTCTCTGAAATCCCTTTTTTATCACTTCCTCCAATGTTTTACTTTGCCTTCCCCTGTGAATTGGACCAATAAATGTGATTAGTGCTCCAATCAACTGATTCCAAGTTTTAACCAAAAGACTTTTATGCTTTGTTTATCAAAAAGAAAAAAGAAAGAAAAAAAAAGAGGAATATAACTGTTCTCTCTCTGCAGAGTGAACAAGTGAAGAAAATCAATACAGGAAACAGCAGTGCATTCTGGGAAAATAATCACCAACCTTATGCAAACCTCAATAAGAAAACACCCTGAAAAATTATTTGCTTTCCGTACATGAAAGGCAAAGTTTTATCATTTCATTTTTATGCATTTCTTTCTTTTTTTTTTTTAAACTAATCCATATTCATTCCCAGGCAACGCCTGGTTGCCCTGTTAGTATCTATCTAAATTAATAAATGCAAAAGTTTTATCCACTTATCCGAAGTACATAAACATCAAAAAAGGTCAGGCTTATTTAACTCAATTATACAACATAATATTTGGAAATACAATATAATATATAGTATTTCCAAATATTAAATTCACTAACATCGAAACAAAGATATGTACAGGGTGGGCAAAAATAAGGGTCCTATTTTTAAAAATTCATAACTTTTTTATTTATTGATTTTTTTTTTTTTTTTTTTTTAGAATGAGTAAAGGACCCCTTCCGAAGCAAGCATGAGCCGTATTAGCCCTAAGGAACGTACCCTCATTTAGAAAACATTATTTTTGCTTAAAAAACTCAAAACAGTGTAAAAAACAATACTTTAGTTTTTGTAAGTTTTAAGAAGTGTTTTTCGGCTAAAATTTGTTTTGTTTATTTCAAAAAATCTCGTACGGGTCAGTCTACACACACATAAAGTTTGGTGAGTTTAACTTTTATTTTGTGGAAGTTATTCAAATTCAAGTTATTCAAATTTAAAGATAGGACCCTTATTTTGGCCCACCCTGTATATGCTTAATTTGCATATTTATTTCTAAAACAGTTTCTAATTAATTATTATTTTGTATCATTTATTTATAATTTTTATTGTCTTATTTTCTTATATATACACAACAGTTTTATCGATATTATTATTACTATTATTATTATTATTATTATTATTATTATTATTATTATTATTATTATTATTATTATTATTATTATTAATTTATTAGTTAATTAAAGCAATTTAATGAAAAAAAGAATAATCTTCCAAAACCTTTTGTTATATTTTCATTAATTTTCAAATGAGTTAATCATAATTTTCATTGTCCTATTTTCTTATATATACGCAAGTTTTATCGATATTATTATTATTAATTAATTAATTAAAGCTATTTTATGAAGAAAAAGATAACTTTCTAAAACCTTTGTTAGATTTTCATTAATTTTCAAGGGAGTTTATTTTATTTTTTATTGTTCTATTTTCTTATATATACGCAACAGTTTTATCGATATTATTATTATTATTATTATTATTAATTAATTAATTAAAACAATTTAATGAAAAAAAGGATAACCTTCCAAAACTTTTGTTAGATTTTCATAAATTTTCAAGAGAGTAATTTATAATTTTTATTGTCCTATTTTCTTATATATGCAATAACTTTGTGGATATTAATATTGCTAATAATATTAATTTACAATACACCACCCACCGCTGCTTTAAGAAGATTGCTTTTTTTTTTTAAATTTGTTTAATTGTTTTTCCGTAAAAATTAAATAAATAGCTTCTTTAAAATTAGCCGTTTAAATGTCTTATTTTTAAGATGTAACTAAAAATATTAAAAGTTTGTTGTTAAAATTGCTGCTTACAATATTCAAAGCTAAATTTCTATTCATCATTATTCTTAGCATGGAATTCTCTGAGTAAAAACATACTTTTTTTAAAAACTATACACACCTCCGGCCAGATTAATTACTGCTCAGAGAGCAGGTAGCTTCTTACTAGTGGTGTAGTAGTAGTAGTAGTAGTAGTAATAATAATAATAATAATAATAATAATAATTAAAAAAATAATAATAATAAAAATAGTAATAAAATAATAATAATTAATATTTTATTATTATTTTTATTATTATTATTTACTAACGATGACCTGTGTGATAACTCCTAGTGAGTAAATAATAATAATAATAAAATAATAATAAAAAAATAATAATAATAAAAATAATAAAAATAATAATAATAATAAAAAATAATAATAATAAAAATAATAATAAAAAATAATGAAATAATAATAATAATAAAAATAATAATAAAAAAAAATAATAATAATAAAAATAAAAAATAATAATCACAACAGAACATCTTAAGATTTGTGCTATGGTTCCCCATTTGATGTTTGATCAGTTTCTGTAGGTTTTTTTTGTTTTTGTTTTGTTTTAGTATTTAACGACCTTTCAATCATTATAAGGTCATCCAAAGTCAAACAGTTTTCTTGTGTTGTATTTTATTTTCCAGAATCAGATAGTTTTTTTACAATATTTCTTTTTTATGAAGGTGTTTTAGAGACTTTGACTATTCATATTGTGTGAGTGATTTTGTTTGATTTTTAGATCATGGTATTCTTTTTTGCTTCTTTTAAGTCATTTAAGATATTATTTGGTCCATTCTTTTGAAGAGAGTTTTTCAAATGATTTATTAGGTAATAAGATAATTAACGTTTCTATGTAGATTATTTAATATTTGGTTCTTGGCAGATGTTGTTATTTTGTTAATACAGGATTTTTTCTTAAATTGAATATGTTTGTACAAAGTAGTTGCTTTAAGAAACTCTATTCTTTGCGGGGAAAAAAAGCTATATTTTCAAATAATGCTTTTATATTTGTTACAGTGTAATATTTGCTGCCTATATACAGTGGCAGATGGTGAAGGTGGACCCCCACAGCAGTGTACACTGGAGACCGCCACTGCATAAAGACCGCCAGACAACATCGGATCCCTGACGAAGGGAACACATACACTGAACCAGGGGTGGGCAACCTTTTCAGAGTGAGGGCCAGATGAGACTTTTCGAAGGAGATCGCAGGCCGGAGTGAAAAACGAAATCTCAGAATGACTATATTTTGTTTACATGAATAAATTGTACAAAAATTGCATTGAACACTCTACAAATCTGATATTTTTTCTCAAGAGACTTCTGTATGTGATGTTATAAAAAGCGCCAGCGAAGAGACATTTTGGAATCATAAAAAATAATGACGGGGGAAGTAGTAAGTTGATCCAGCATTCGTTTTGACACACCTCACATAGGTTCTCTGTTTCATGCCCTTTCCTCATCTCTCGTTTCCTCTCTCTTTCTCTTTTTCTATTTTTATCTCAGGCCAAATATTTGAAATTAATAGTTAAAGAAAAATGAAATATACATGCATCATCGCTCGCTGATATTTATACATTTTTAACCCACTGTAAATCTTAATTGAAACCTACTTTTACGTCTATGTCACAAAATGATATGAGTTTCACTGGGAGGTCCGCGGGCCAGATTGCAATAATAAAGCATAACAGGGTGGCGGGCTGGACGCTAAGTCTTCATGGGCCGGATGTGGCTCACGGGCCGGAGGTTGCCCGCCCCTCCACTAAACCAAGATAGTGATATGTGCATATTTGTTGCATTTTATTAATATATGCTTTATTTTTAGTCCTTGATTGCAATGGTTACACCGAGGTTCATCTTCTTCTCTAAGCAGATGTATGTGGGTTAGTCTTGTGTGGCCGATACGAATACGTGTTAATAAGGCGTCTTCCTTCGATTTTCCGGGGTTTTTTCTTATTGAAGTTTGCATAAGTTTGGTTATTATTATCCCAGAATGCACCACTGTTTCCTGTATTGATTTTCTCCACTTTTTTTTCATTTTCTTATCGAGTTTCATTCATTAAGTTTCCGTATGATGTTGTTGCGGTAGAAGAATCGAATGATAATAATGGCAGGACATTTTGGTGCTTGTGCTGTGGTTCTCTACTTGGCGTTTGATCAGTCTCCGTAAGATGATGTTCCGGGAGCTGAATTTCGATTTGATGTCTTCGATGCGTTCCTTGAATTAGAGGGTGCACACAACGGTTATGCCAAAATATACAGGGTTGGTGCGGTTCTCAAATGGTATCCATAACCATGTGAAAATTAAGAGGTCGGTGGATGAGTATCATCTTCATTTACAGACGTGACCCCCTCCCCCCCCCCCTCCAACGACCGAAGTCAATGAGAAGCTTCCTTAGCTATGTCCAGTCTTTGACAACATCTCAGAAAAAAAATTAGATTGCAGCTATGGACCAGAGAGCAAGAAAATAACCCACCTCCCATTAACATGGTTGGTGAACACCATCTCCTTCAGAGACAGGAACCCCTGCCCAATGACTAAAGTCAAAGAGAAGCTTCCTTAGCTATGTCCAGCTCCTAGCAACATCCCTCTGATTGATATAGAAATCTTCTGTTCTGAAGCCCTCCCTCCCGGCCAAAAAGCATTGTGGGTTCAATAGAAGACACTCAACCACCTGACAACAGGAATGGGGCAGTCAGAAGTTTCTATGACCAGATGGGGCTAAAAACCGATCAAACCATCTGTCACCTTCTCATATTTCAATAACCTTAAGTTTAAAATAATATATTTTTCATGGTTTTGTCAAACATCATTCTTAAATAATATATTTTTCATGGTTCTGTCACACATCATTCTTAAATAATATATATTTTCATGGTTTTGTCACACATCATTCTTAATAATATGTTTTTCATGGTTTTGTCACACATCATTCTTAAATAATATTCTTTTCATGATTTTGTCACACATCATTCTTAAATAATATATTTTTCATGATTTTGTCACACATTATTCTTAAATAATATATTTTTCATGATTTTGTCACACATCATTCTTAAATAATATATTTTTCATGATTTTGTCACACATTATTCTTAATAATATATTTTTCATGGTTTTGTCAAACATCATTCTTAAATAATATATTTTCATGGTTTTGGTCACCCCTTATTCTTAAATAATATTTTTTTAATGTAGAGAAGAGGACCATACGATACATACAGAACGGATTTGTCTGCTCTCTACTATCCAATCAAAAGCCAATAACAGGTCGCAGATTGTCTGACAAAGATGGGGGCCTCTTTTGAAATTCTGAGAGAATTGTTGCAATGATGACTTGTTTTACTTTCTTTTTTTTTTATTGAGCTGGAGTTTTCACAAGAAGACATCAACAATGTTAAGTTACCTCCCTTGTATTGAGATATAAGCATTATATTCCTTTGTGATAGGTTTTTAGAGTCATCTCTCCCTTGCTTGTTGTTGTTTATTATTGACTGGGAAAACAAAGATGTATGTTTGTCCAAACAGACGTGTGTCCGTGACTGGATTTATGTAAAGAGTAAACTAACACATACGATGCAGCACTTCCCTGCCTGCCCACTACTACAGAACCAGTTGGCCTTAAAGGATCTCGTAGAGTTGAATGATAATGCAAAGGATTGTGTAAAAGGTAAAATATTGTTGTACAACCAGACGCTTCAAAGACACCAGAAAAAGATGAAGACTAACAGGATACCGTCTTTTATTTATTCTTACCATAATATTCTTGTAAGCTAAATATTTTTTTATAAATAAAACTGTTATGATATTTAAAGTGTGTGGCTGCCTGATTAAAAATTTTTTTTTAATGGAAATCACTCCAGACAAGGCATGAAGCCACTTGATGTAAAAAGCTAAAAAAACAATACTACTTCAAGGTCAAAAACTAGCCAACGATTGTTATGACGTGGTCATTCACTGAAATAAGAAGTAATACGAGCAAGGAGGACGGACGTCAAAAAGGACACAACACGAAGTTACTTGGTAGATCGCCCGGTGCATAAGAACGATACGCGTGGGCTTTCATGTTTATATACAAAAGAAAGAACAAGGGAGATAATTACAGATTACAAATGATTACAGTGCAAGGGAGATAACCGTTGTCATTCCCAAAATGTACGATTAAATATTACACCTCTCTCTACCCCAATTAAATGTACGCGTGCGTATGTATGGTAAGGGGAGGGAGTACAGTCCAACGATAAGTGTTAGATGGATAGATCTCGACCCAGAAAACAGCAATTTTTCCCCCTTTGTCAGAAACATCGATAATGGAATGTGAGGACTAAAGCACAAAATAAGCGAAGTGAGAGTTACGAGGCTGCCAAAAGTAAACCCAGGGTTCACAGGCTTGACTTACTTTTTCCTCCTCCTTCTGTTTTTCTACCTATTCCTTCTCCTCCCTCTCTCCCACTTTCTGCTTTTCTCACTCTTCCTTCTACTCCCTCTCTCCTCTTGCTTTTCTCTATCGTTCTTTTAGCCATTCTTCTCCTCTCCTCCTCCTGCTTTTCTATCTCTCACTTCTACTCATTCTCCATCTTCTCTCCTTTCTACTTTTCTCACTCCCTTTTCCCCTCCTTCTCCTTTTCTACCTCTTCCTTTTACCCATTTTTCTCCCTCTCTCTCATTGCTGCTTTTCTTTCTCTTCCTTCTCCTCTTCCTCCTTCTCTCCTTTCTGATTTTCTACAAATGCCTTCTTCTACTTCTTCCCCTTCTGCGTTTTTACCTCTTCCTTCTACCCCTTCTCCCGCATCCCCCCCCCATTCTGTTTTTCAACCTCTTCCTTCTACTCCTTCTCCCTCATCCCCCCATTCTGTTTTTCAACCTCTTCCTTCTACCCCTTCTCCCTCATCCCCCCCATTCTGTTTTTTACCTCTTCCTTCTACCCCTTCTCCCGCATCCCCCCCCATTCTGTTTTTCACCTCTTCCTTCTACTCATTCGATTCCTTTTTTTTACCAATTCTCCTTGTTTCAAAGTATGTGGTTCACTTAGCAGACACGCTAATTGAGTGCCGGTTTATTGTATACAGGCGACATATGGAAAATAAAACCCGGATATACTAATGACTGTATTAGCTAAGACAACGACATCACAAAAACGAACGTTTTTAACGTTTTTATTTATTTATGTCTTGTAGCAATTTAAATCTTTTAAAAATCAATAGCCTCTTTCTTACCGTATAAAATAAGTGTCTGCTAAATATTCTCTAAGTAACTGAAACAATTTAAAGTAGACGCATCAAAATTAGATATACTTAGTGTTGTGTCTTTAAATGACCGAAAATAAATAAGACAACAAGGAGGTAGAGTCATCAAGATTATTATTTACAGAAAGTACAGAAGAACACGCCTGGCTAAAACTACAACAGAGAAGTACCCCCCTCTCTCCCCCCTCTCTCTCTTTCGGTTCCTAGTTTTTATTCTAATACTCCTATTATTTATGCTATTATACTCACCCCAGCCCGTTCAGTCTCTCACCAACTTCGGTTGATCAAGGACTTCGGGATGAGGTAATACCAGTCAAGGATTCATTCTTGACAATCAGTCCAGCAGGAACTGGGCCATTTCGGTGGCCTTTTATCTGCCGGGCTGAGTTATACTATCATGGGTTGTCCTAGGAGGGGCACCCTCCCAGGCCTTGCTTCTCCTCTTTGGGGTGGAGTAAGTTCATTGCTTACTGCCTGACGTGCCATGACTGTGGAATGCCGACGGGGTTGCCAAAGCTATTTTTGCTAGGCCAGAGTGCTCTTCCTTTGGGAACGCTGGCTTGACTCTTCCCCCACCTTCTCGACCTTGTGTCACATATTGTTGCGGTGGGAAGCAATTAAATACCTACTCAATTTTAGTGCTTATGTAGACACTGTTTTGTAAAGCGTTATTATAAACGTTACTAGTGTCATTAACTATTTCTGCATTAGAGGAATTGTTGCTAATTCTATGGCTGATTGATATTGAAATGTGCTTCATAATTGACAGGGTGGATTTAAGTTGGGGTTAACAACGCATAAACATAAGTTATAAACACTAAAATTTTAGTATAATAGCAGAAATAATAAGATTATTAGAAAAAAGCAGAAACCGGAAAATCATTTGGTTTACACCCCCGTTTAATTTGCAGGTTTAATCCAAAATTGGCCATATGTTTCTTAATCCTCCAATCTGACATTTCCCTGCTAATAATCCTCTGCATAAGTTCTTCAATAAATATACTATAAAGCTTAGCTATAGTTGTACAAATAACTAGGAAAAAATAATAAAAAGCCATAATAGACATATTCTAAACCAGAATAATAGATATAATAACAACGATAGGATAATACACAAGATAATAATAATAACAGAAATAATGAATGTAATTGGAGAGTTAAAAATAACTATCTGCTGCCCCCCCCCCCTAAAAATAGGTTTGACAAAGAGTATAGTATATTTATGAACCGTGTACCCAGAAGATAATCCTAGTATAAAAGGATTTTATATAGGAGGGGCAAGCGTTGATTTTAAGGCTAGGTACAGGAACCATAAAAGATCTTTCAAAAACAAAATATATATATTTCGTTTTAATCGAATTTCTTAATAAATTCAGCGATTTTAATTTGCGTAACTCCTCACGTGTATGAAGAAGACTCATGGGAGTCGAAAACGTTAGCAGGTTTGGCGAGTTCCTATTCACACTCGAACAGAACATTAGATCATTAGTCCGTCAACATGAAAAGATGGATAAAAAAGAAACAAACAGGAATTGTCCCTGTTGTTTAATCAAACATGCATGAATGAAGAAATGCTGCCTAAGTATACAAATATATATATATATATATATATATATATATATATATCAGTCAAATAAAATCAATAACACAATTTCCTTTTAGAAATATTGGCGCAAACTATTTTTTAAAGGGAAGATTTGATCTCTTTGAAGTAATGATAGAATTACCATTTGCCAGTGGCAGCACCAATATTTCTTTTACAAGTTGCCATAACTTTTAGATATAACAAAATAGGTGTATGAAAAGAAGAGTTTTTCTGGTCGGGTTAGGGTTAGGGGTTAGGGTTGACACTGACTTTAGAATTGTCAAACAGAGTTCAAGCCCCATCAGATCTGCATTACCCATATATTGCGAAATTAGATCATGCAGAGAAATTCTCCATTAGAAATTAAAGTTAGGAATTAAGTTAACGTGTTCAAGGAAGGGACGTCATGAACAGGAAGTTAGGGTAGTGATTTGTGGTGGGTAAGCCAGAGACGTTCTCTTGGGTGTTAATCTGCGAACAGGACAGACGTGTGAGCAGTCACGTATTATCATATACTATTTTTCTTTGCTTTAAATAAACAGATGTATCACTGGAGTGATTGGCCCACCAGCCAATCAGAGACCTTGGCGTAGGAACACAAGGTCTTTCTATGTAAACTTCAATGTCGTCTGTTGTTGTTTGTTAATTGATCTTTGGAGTCAGATGAACTTTCTATTACAATCCTAATGGAGAATGGATGCTATTCATCTCGTCATCATTACACAAGTTTTGGAGATATGTCCCCCTCCCCTGCCTCACTGTGGGGCTGGACTGGGGGAGTAGACGTAATATTGGGTTATTAGACTAATAGTAACAAAAATATTGTGCATTAATACTGTGTAATAAAACTAAACTTTCAATGTGACCAAACCAACGAAGTCTCCTGCGCTGCACCCATCTCCCTGTACTGTCCATATTAATCTTCCACCGAAGTCATCAGATCTAAGCCTGCCTTTAAGACTCACATTACACATCCCTCGTATTAATTAGAGAAATTTAATATTGAACAAGATATGAAAAGAACTATTTTACATTTATTTATGTCTGTATTAGAATCTATACTGCATTTGTATTGTCTCTGTCTCTCTACATGAGGATGAAATTTAAAGCAAAGCTCTATACCAAGAGTAAGCACAACTTTTCTTGGGTAAAACTTTCACAGGAAGCATATTTTTGTTAGTAATAATAATAATAACAAAAAAGTAACGGGACCCGTGGAAATTCATCGGTGCTTTTTACATCAATAATTTACTGTTAATAATTGTGGTGGGCCTGTAAAGGGTCCGGAAGGAAAATACGAATACAGAGTTTAGAGAAAACAAGTCTATTGAAAAAAGTATAATACAAGAGAGATAAAAAAATGGTTGTACGTCAGTCTTGACTGCCAGTATAGACTGGGGGAGGGGGGGGGGGTTCCAGGTATTTACTTCCTTGCCACCTCAGAAAGATGTGGCACAAGACCCGAGAGATGGGGAGAGTCAAGCCAGCGTCCCTAAAGAAGGAGCACTCCGGGCTATAAAATATTGCCTGGGCGGCCACATTGGCATTCCCTGGTCAGGCGCCTCAGGCAGTAAGCAATAAACTTACTCCTCGACTAGTATTTACAAGTCCGAAGTCTCTAAGCAACTGACGTTACAGAAAGACCGCACGGGCTGGTGTGAACCCAGGTATTTAATTCCTTTCCACCGCAAGAATATGTGGCACAAGGCCAGAGGTGGAGGGAGTTCAAGCCAGCGCCCCTAAAAGAGGAGCATTCTGGCCTATAAAAAATTGCCTGTACAGCCCCATCGGCATTCTCCGGTGAGGGCGCCTCAGGCAGTAAGCAATAAACTTACTTCACCCCAAAGAGGGGAGGCAAGGCCTGGGAGGGTGTACATCCTAAGACTACCCAGGACTAATACCTCAGTCCGACAGATAAAAGGCCACCGAAATGGCCCAGTTCCTGCCGGACTGATTGTCGAGAACGAATCCTCGACTGGTATTGACCAGTCCAAAGTCTCTCAGCAACTGACGTTACAGAAAGACAGACTGGCTGGTGTCGGCCCAGGTATTTAATCGCTTCCCACAAAGCAATATGTGACACAAGGTCGGAAAGTGGGGAGATCAAGCCAGCCAGCGCCCCTAAAGAAGGAGCACTCTGGCCTATCAAAAATAGCCTGGGCAACCCCGTCGGCATTCCCCGGTAAGGGCGCCTCAGGCAGCAAGCAATAAACTTACCCCTCCCCAAAGAGGGAAGGCAAGGCCTGGGAGGGTGCACCTCCTAGGAAAACCCAGGACAATATACCTCAGTCCGGCAGATAAAAGGCCAACTAAATGGCCCAGTTCCTGCCGGACTGATTGTCGAGAACGAATCCTCGACTGGTATTACCCCATCCCGACGTCCTCAATCAACCGAAGTTAATGAGAGACTGAACAGGATGGGGCGAGGCCCAACACTGAGAAGCAGGTGCTCCCAGTATTTATGGTGAGTGGAAGAGTCCAAGTAGTCCGTATAGGTAAGGTACCATAACAATAATAATATTCATTTTGAAAGAATAAATATCTGTCAGGGTGAATACTATTTTAAGAAGGTAATTAAACCCGTCTGATATCCTTTTGCATTGGAGAGTGAGAATTTTCGAAGAACCTTCCCCTTTATGATTTAGTTTCGAAATACAAAATCTGGTCGCTATTGATCCGAAATTTTGAAACGTGTAAATTCGTTTGAATTGTGGAGTGATCTTCCCCCTACTATAATCATATTCATGTAAACTAGCGGGAGGTGACGGTGGCTAAGGCATTAACGACATGAACTGACAACCTGGGTGTGCCAAGTTCGAATCCAGTTCGTTCCACAGAACCACTTTCAATTAGAATGTTGGCAACATTCACGTGGCTCCTCCTGTGAGTACCCGATGTCTTTCTATAAAAGAATTTGGTGCTTCTGCATTATGGCAACGAACCAAATTTCCTTCCTTATTTCTAGAAGAGTGTATCGAAAGGGGAGATAATTCGATTTTTTTACGGGCACTCATAATAAAACGATTATATTCGAATTTTTTTACAGGGACTCATAATAGAACGATTATATTCGAATTTTTTTACAGGGACTCATAATAAAACGATTATATTCGAATTTTTTTACAGGGACTCATAATAGAACGATTATATTCGAATTTTTTTTACAGGGACTCATAATAGAACGATTATATTCGAATTTTTTTTACAGGGACTCATAATAGAACAATTATATTCGAATTTTTTTTTACAGGGACTCATAATAGAACGATTATATTCGAATTTTTTTTTACAGGGACTCATAATAGAACGATTATATTCGAATTTTTTTTACAGGGACTCATAATAGAACAATTATATTCGAATTTTTTTTTACAGGGACTCATAATAGAACGATTATATTCGAATTTTTTTTTACAGGGACTCATAATAGAACGATTATATTCGAATTTTTTTTACAGGGACTCATAATAGAACGATTATATTCGAATTTTTTTTTACAGGGACTCATAATAGAACGATTATATTCGAATTTTTTTTTACAGGGACTCATAATAGAACGATTATATTCGAATTTTTTTTACAGGGACTCATAATAGAACAATTATATTCGAATTTTTTTTTACAGGGACTCATAATAGAACGATTATATTCGAATTTTTTTACGGGCACTCATAATAGAACAATTATATTCGAATTTTTTTTTACAGGGACTCATAATAGAACGATTATATTCGAATTTTTTTTACAGGGACTCATAATAAAACGATTATGTTCAAATTTTTTTTTCTTACGGGAAACCGAAACACAGATGAAGAAGCAAGAGAATTTGTAAGAAGATACCGAGCTGAAATAATAACGTTATAATTTAGAAACCCATTCTTAAAATGGAGATGTAGGGGTTGATTAACTATTCTGTACTTTCAGCTAACAATATAACAAACAAAAGATACCGTAAAAATTAAGAAAAAAATTAAGACAGTTTGAATTATCTCCCCTTCCGAAAAAAATTCAAATCATCTCATTTTTCGATTCACTCTTTAAAACGTTAGAAACATGATTTCTGATTGAATTTAAGATTGAGTTCTGAAGTATATCGTTTTGGGCGAAGGCAAAAGGAGAAGAGCGATGGCTATCGGAAAGGAGAGGCTACGTAGATGAGCGCACAAGAATCACCCGAGGACAACAGTCTGTATACAAGATAAGATATCGATCCACTCACAAGAGAAAAGTAATAATTGATTGAATCGTCTCGTTTAGGATTCAGTAATTTGTGCAAAATGGTGTTAAGGAAGAAGTGGACCCCTACCTTTAAAAACTGAAATGTCTGTAAGCATTATTCAAGTGGGTCTTTGAGAACTACTTTAAGAAAGCCAGGATTCATGAGTAGCACAGTTACTTGGTCGTGGCACTGTGACTTTCATATATGAACACGATGGTATATATATCACCGGACAGATAATTTGAATTTCCGGCTTTCAGAGACGATTTGAAGGAGCTTGGGGTTAGGCGGTTGGGGGTGGTGGGGGTGGACATAGACAAGCTGACCTCGTTTAGGATACCTCAACTTCCTTCCCCACTCCTATATACCTTCCATGGTAAATCATACAATTTCCCCCTCTCTATATGTATGTATTGCTCTCTTTCCCCCCTCACTGTATTGCCTTCCGTTATAAATCATGCAATCTCCCCCTCTCTGTCTCTCTATATATATATTAAATATGTTGTCACTCTCTTCCCCCCTGAAAATATGTCTTAAATAGTTCATTTCCCCCTCTCTCAAGATATGTATTAAATATGTTGCCGCTCTCTCTATATGTGTATTTAAAATGGTGAGTGTGAGTTTCTCTTTTTTCATTTTCAAAAATGTAATCACCTCGCTTGGATGCTTGAAAAGACCATAGGGTCGAAATAAATTATTGCACCGGTGATTCCGTGTTACTTTATTTTATTTTATTCTTGTTCTGATTATTACATAAAGCTCTCATACCCGGATATCCTTCTGGAATTTATTTCACTCTAACACACACTATATATATATATATTTTGCTCTGTTTAAATTACATTGAGCTCTGTTATTCAGATTCTCTACACAAAATTGAAATCTACACACTATATATATATATATATATATATATATATGCGATTTTATGAAGGCTTACCAAAGCATTCCTTTCAGGACACCAATGATCACTATTAAAGATTTTTTCTTACAAATATTTATAATAAATAAATAATATTTGTAAGAAAAAAGTCTTTCATGGTGATCATTGGTGTCCTGAAAGGAATACTTTGGTAAGCCTTCATAAAATCGCATATAAATGCTCTGTACTCTGTAATCAAGTATCATCGAGCTTGTTTTTATTGGCACAACCCGGTCTTCACTGAATGATCTATTTTATAAGTGAAAAATCTAAATCTATATATCTATATATATATATATATATAGTATGTTTATTTACCTCCTCTGCAGGAGGTTTAAATACAAGGTTTGACACAAGGTCAAAATACTTTTATTTACCTTCCCTCCAGGAGGTTAGACACAAGGTCAGGTGTGGAAAGCCAGCGCACTAGGATTAGCCTGCCCTCGTCTACAAAAAATGCCTGAGCAGTCCCGTCGGCATTCCCCTGTCGGAGTGCCTCAGGCGATTAGCAATAAACAAATCCTTTCTCAAAGAGAAGGTAAAGCCTGGGAGGGTGGACCTCTTGAGACTGAACAGAATCATACCTCAGCCCGACAGCAATAAATTCCCTATCAGACTGAATTAATACGAACATGGAAACGACTCAACGCTATTTCTGTTTCATAAACGCATCACACATTTTGAATTCTAACGACTACGGTTTGTTGGAAAAAAAGAACAAAACATTCTTACCACTATTCACCAATAAGAGCCATTGTCAAGATACACCTGACGACGGAGGTCACATGATGAGAACAATAGTCTGAACGGTACAAATAATACAGAGAATCAATCCTCATTTAAAAAATTCAGAAACAATTGACTTTCTGTAATATTTCTTTGATCGGTTTATGTAAAAAAAGAAACGCCAACCCAACTAAATCATGATGGAATAAAAGGAAACGGGAATTTCGTCTCGAAACCCATTTCTCCGATTTCGTCTCAACAAGACGAATCCTATCAGCCACTTTCTTTCGTATGCACTTTTATGAGTCAAATTTTATTTACACCTGTTTACGAGTTTTCAAATCAAATATCTGTAAGAAATGTAAATCTCCTGTAACTGTAATAAAGTCACAATGATGGTCGCAACTTCAGAAAGAAACTCCTGTTCATCCAACACCGTGACAACACTGATAAAATTTCCAACACCAGGGTGACTATTTCATGCCGAAATCAGACCGACAGAGTCTTGTGGATGGCATGGCTTTGTTCTCTGTCGGTCTGAGGTATGGTCCTGTGCAGTTCTAGGAGGTCCACCTTCCCAGGCATTACTTTCTTGCTCTTTAAGAAAGTGTTATTTTATTGCTAATCGTCTGAACCCCCCCCCCCCCCCCGATCTATCGGAAATGCTGACGGGGCTACACAAGCAAATTTTGTTTGGAGTGCCCTTCCTCTAGAACGCTGACTTTTCAAATCCCACTTTCCTGAACTTGTGTCTAATCAGCCATGTCCAGCCCCTAAAAAAGATCACAAGAAGAAACCAGACAACGCTTCATTGCTTCCATCGTTTAAGTGACTGTCCTTGAAGTTGTTGCAATGGCGGCATGTTTATCGGAGAAAATTGAGTAGCTGCAGATTTCGTCACAGTCTAAACACATCTATCGCATCATTCTCATATCATTTCTTTCCATGCAACGCATGTCCTCAACCATCATTGGTCAAGTTTCACTTCCATACATCATCACACTGCATACACATGCTTGATAGACTCTTCTCTTGGTCGACAGTGGTAACATTCTGCTGGTTTGTAAGTGAAAAGGTTCCCTGAACTTACTCCATCCACTCCTAATTCTAGCTATTACACTAGCACCTGCTCCACCCTGTGCTCCAATGGTATCACTCAATACTTACACATAACACAGAAAATTGAGTTGCCCCCGACTCCCTTACTATAAACTGCACATGGGATTTTTCCTCTTTCCGAAGGATTTTCAACCCTACAACCACTGATCAACACTTTTGTGTTGGTGACGTTCACTCTCAGACCTTCACTTTCCATAGCATTTCTTCCACGTTTTGAACTTGTCAAGTAAACCATCCATTGTTTCACAGATAAGTACGAAGTCATTAGCATACAGCATCTCTTTTTGACAACCCGTGCGGAACTCCTAAGACAATTCCCCGAAGACACAGATGAAAAGCAACGGATGGACTCAGTACAAAGCCCAGAGACACTCCAACTTTAACATCAAAACTGTCACTAAATGTGCTGTTCATTCTAACACGACTTTGAACATTTCTGTACATTGCTTGAACAATCTTCACTAACTACTCGTTTGCCCCTTGTTTAAGGTACATACTTAATCTTGTATTGACAGTTATTTATAGCTGTTATGGTGTAAGCTGATCCACCTATTTCAGAAATAAATGGACTTACCCAAACACAATAAATACAGTTACATCTAAACGTCATGGCAACGAATTGTGGCAGTTATGGCCCGACACCCATGACACATACTTTTGTTAATTATACTTTATTATTACCGTCCTGCAAAGCCATAACACTGGATCTAATCCTCATCGCCAATGTTGTGACTTGCAGACCGGTAATAATCAAGACAAACACAGTGGTATAATTAACAAAAGTGTGTTAACAAAAGTATGTTGCCGAAGTATGTGTGATGATTCTGGAGCCATAACTGCCACCACGGTTAGATGTAACTGTATTTTTTGTGTCTGGGTAAGTCCATTTATTCATGAAATAGGTAAATCAGCTTACCCCATAACAATAGCAAATATCAGTCCGTGTTCTTAAAAAAAATGTATTTATAATCGATTTTAATATTTAATTCTGGTCGATATTTTATTTTCGATTAGTCATATTTAGAGGAGGGAGGGAGGGAGTTTTTACTCTCACACTCAGAAGTCCTTCGACTGTCACTCATTAAAAACTGGATTAAAAGAATTAAAAAAAAAAAGAAGATTGATGAAAATGAATGTCTTACAGCTGATGTAAACGGTGAAGTTGTTCATGTGTTTTTTTTTTTTTTTACATGAGGCATAAATGGGGAGGGGGAGAACTTAATAAAATCGATCGATTTATATTAAATCTATCATATTGTTTATTTCATATCAATTTATATATAATTAAAAATATGCTGACCACCCCCAACCAAAATAAATGAGATTCTATTTTTTTAGGCGATTACGTGTGACCACCCTGAAAAACTTGGTTTATGAGAATAAAAAACAAACACACAAAGCAATCATTTTAGAATTTAGAATAGGGGATCATTTTTTCATAGAAATTTAACGTGAAATGATCCCCCAATTCCGGATCATTCTAACTTTTAGGGCATTAGCTAAATTTTTTACGACAAATCCTGAATCCGAGTGGCAAGTTCGTGAAACCATGTGTAATCACCTAAAAGATTAAACTGCCCTCACCCCCCCAGCAAAAAAAAAAAATTGGGTTAACAGCCCTAACACACAAAAATGGGCCGGAAATCGGGCATCATTTTATGTTAAATTTGTATGCAAAATTGGTCCCTCACTCAAATTCTAAAATAATTGTATTTTTTTCGTTTTTTAAGCCAAGTAGTCGTCTAAAAAAGTAGAATCTCATTTTCTTTGGATTTAGCAGAGGGTGTTAATCTATTATAATACTAATAATATTTTACAATACTTAAGGTTTATACTTGAGTCTTGATGGTGAAAAGCTAAAAATATTTTATATCCTAGTTTTTACGGTTTTAGCAACCACGTGTTCGAGTATATTTTTCCCACACAGGTAGTCGCCATTTTGTGTGTTCTGTTATCATGAATAACATACACAAAACTACGAATGATAAAAAAATAGCGCCATTGACAGAAGATTTGCATATTGACTTGTGAAAAGGATCTAAAACAAACCTTGGAAGAAGGAAAAACGGACAATAGTGAAGAAACATGTAATATGGTACACATAATTCACAAAAGAAAGAACAACAGACATTAGTACTAAAGAAGGGATACATTAATGTCCCAAATTACAATGAGAAAGGACACATGTTGTCACGGTTAAATATAGAGAAAAATGTGTGAGCAATGGATAAGTAAATGTTACTTACTTTTTGTTTTGGGAGTCTATGCGGCTGCTACCAGAAAATACAACTGGTAGATATACTGTCAGGGTTTGTAAAGTCTATGCAAAGATGGGCAGTCAGTTGAATTATATTAGACCAGTAGAAGATAAGAGCTCATTTTAAATTCAACCTGGGGTGGAAAGAGTTTTTTTTAATTTCCAGACAAGGGGGAACTCTCTAATATTGTGCCAGAATATGTCCAAGGGAGATAACTCTGATATAAATCCAAGGGAGATAACTCTGATAATTCTGCCCCTAAAGGGCCATGTAATCAAGATGGTTTCTTTTACTAATGAGTCACTACTTATCAAGGCTAAAAAGCCATTCGAGCATAAAGGACAATGAGATGGGGTAGATTGTCAATTGAATGATGGAGAATATTATGAGAGGATTGAAAAAATGATGAATGAAAATGAAGAATATTATGAGAGGATTGAAAATGATGAATGGAATGAATAAAATTTGATTACTTATGAGGACGGTTTATGACAAGTATTTGTTGAGATTTCATTTGAAGACGGCCATGTTGTAGCCTGCAGGGAAGCAGTTCCATCGTGTGTGTTCCACGGATGAGAAGTTCGTGGACAGAAACTCTGTTCATGGAAATACCGTTTGATGTTAGGTACACGTAGAAAGAAAGACAAGCTCTGTGAAGTTGTATCAAGACGAGTTCTCGCTGTGAACGTCTTAGTTTGCTCCGGGCATCACCAGGTTACCCTGCACGTCAATACACCAGATCCACAACCTCTTCTTCTTCGCATTTTAAGAATATCTGTTAACGTTTTTTATTGTACTTCAATCTCTGCTCAACCGATACTCATCAATGGATTGTCGTCAAATTATATAAAGGGACAAAACTACGAATGACAAAAATAGCGCCATTGACAGAAGATTTGCATATTGACTTGTGAAAAGGATTTTGTAAAAAAAAAATAAAAATAAAACCCGTTAACTGATAAATGAATGGATGTAATTGAAAAATTTCAAGAAATTGAATCCCATCAAGTTAAGTGGGAAATAGTTTGAAATGTATAAAAATAATAATGATGATGATGATCATAATAATAATAATAATAATGATAATAATGATAAAAATAATAATAATAATAATAATAATAATAATAATAATAATAATAATAATAATAATAATAATAATAATAATAATAATAATAATGATGATGATGATGATGATAATAATAATAATAATAAATGGAATTTAAAATAAATCTGCAGCAAAATGAAGACCGGCTCGGATTTCAATGGATAAAAAAAAATATTTTTATTTTTTATTTATTTTGATTAAATATTGTGGAGTGAAAGCAGGAAATGGAGTTAAGATGTAGAAAAGGGGGAAAAATTGAAAAGTGGTTTTGGCTTTTATGTCATCGGGAGAAAAAAGTAGAAGGGATTATTGACAGCATAATTAATAGGGTTAGATAGATAGATAGATAGATAGATAGATAGATAGATAGATAGATAGATAGATAATAAGCGGAATGACATGGATAGATAATATAGATAAATTGATAGATAAAATAAAACATAAATAGATAATACACACACACACACACATTCGCACCTTATTTTATTATTTCATTTCATATTATGCTATATATATATATATATATATATATATATATATATGTATATATTCGGTACAGAAAATCAGTACAACATCAGTACCATTGGTTTCAAGCTCACAAGGTGTTAACCTCCCGGCTATCTTCAGCTTTCTGAAGGTTAACACCTTCTGAGTTAAAAACCAACGGTACTGATGTTGTACTGATTTTCTGTACCGAATAATAAATAAATATTACTCTCTTAATTTTGATTTTCTCAATTAATTGAGCACCGGGATTTTTCCTACCATTTTACAAAAGAAGGTATATATATATATATATATATATAGTCTAAAGAAGCTTTGAGTCATTTAAAAAAAAAGAAGGAAAATGCAATTTAAATTCCCAGAGAAACTAACGCAATCCAAGATAACACAGACTTAGCATTCGTTGGAAAATTCATAAATAAAAAAGGGGATTCAAGTATCTGACAGTAAAACAAAAACAGGGGACCTTAACTTAAGCGTGAAATATTAAAACGTGGATCATCATGTAACTGTTTCGGATATATATATATATATATATATATATATATATATATATATATATGAAGAAATTCGAGATCAACAAAATGCGAACATTGTTCCAAGAATTCAAATCAAACGATTATGTGGCGTACGATCGTTTCCAAAACGATTTAGAAATATTTTATTTTATTTTACATTATGGTTCATAAAACTTCAAACTGTCTTTTCTTCAGTGCCCTTCACAACATGACATAGAGAAGTCCTTCAAGAAAACATTTGATTTGTGTATTATCCGATAGAACCTATCTTCAGACAATATTGGAGACACAAGGTCGAATCTTGTAACCACATATAATACCAAACAGTCAGCTCAATGAGGGCAATGGTAGTCAAGGCACCTTAGACACACAAAGCGGACATTTGGATTGACTTTCGCCAGCCTCGTAACTCTCGCTTCACTTATTTTGTCCTTTAGTCCTCACATTCCATGAGCGATGTTTCTGACAAAGGAGGAAGAATTGCTGTTTTCTGGGTATGTATCTATCCATCTAATACTTATCGTTGGCTAGTTTTTGACCTTGAAGTAGTATTGTTTTTTTTTAGCTCCTTACATCAAGTGGCTTCATACCTTGTCTGGAGAGATTTCCATAAAATAAATACAGCAAATTAAACCAAATCAAATCCACAAATGAAATTAATTAAATATACAAATTATATATTTAAGATATCAACAATGTAGGATGAATCAAGATGAAAAACAGAAAAAAAGAGGTTAGGGATACCCAATACTTATAGAAAATACTATATAGTAATAAAATAAAATTATAGATTAATTATAATAAACGTAAAATTTAATAGGAATTAAAGTAAAATTAGGAATTAATTAAAGAATAAATTAATACATTAATTAAAATGTATTTTATATTATTTTAAATTACAGCTGATAGCCAGAAACACGTGTCCATGGATTCCTTTTATATGTAAGTAAAAAATAATAAATAATATATATATATATATATATATATATATATATATATATAGTCATCCACATACAGACTGTTTCGCTGTTTCACATCAGTGCGGCTAGACCAGTTAGTGCCTCAAGCCAGGATCGAAACGCAACCGTCGAGCTGACAGTCGGCGATGCTAACCCCTACACCATCATGCGACACTAATATATATATATATATATATATATATATATATATATATATATATATATATATATGAGAAAGGAAGGATGAGAGTAATTCGACGTAATGGGAAATGAAATAAAAACCAAGAGATATTTTTTATATATTCATCAACGTTTCGTCTTTATTGTAAGACTTCCTCAGGATGATAATTTTAAGAAAAATGTAATTTTCACTCTTTGCCACTGAATGACTTCTCGCAGCCTGGACCCTCGTCCAGCACTCTTAGTAGCCACGGCTACTACTTTTCCTTATCAACCCATCATGTCAACCCAATATTTCGATGTACTTGCATGACATTTTTCTTAAAATTATAATCCTGAGGAAGTCTTACAATAAAGACGAAACGTTGTTGAATATATAAAAAATATCTCTTGGTTTTTCCTTTTTCATTTCATATATATATATATATATATATATATATATATATATATATATATATATATATATATATATATATATATTTCAGAAAGTTAAAGATGAGAATAAAAAAATAAATGTATAGGTACAATATTTATTAAGACATCAGAAGTTCAGAGCAAGGAGTTTCACATATATATATATATATATATATATATATATCAAATTATGAAAATATATTTATGTCAATTAAGCTGCACAGAGGCTTCCACGTTTCATCCCAATAAGTAATCGTTAGGCTAAAATGCCTGACGATCCCTACAAAGGTGAAACG
>OY744547.1:58431573-58564073 GCA_963556195.1 Sepiola atlantica
TTTCCCACTTTCCCGACCTTGTGTCACATCTTACCTTGTGGGAGGAAGATAAATAGAACTAAGCATTAATAATTGTACAGTATGCCATTTTTGCTGCTGCTGCTGCTGTTGCTGCTGCCGCTGCCGATTCGACAGCTCCATCTGATGTTTAAAACATGTGATTATTTGAAAAGTGAAAATGAACAATAACTCACTGAAAAGTAAATATTCGCGATTTAATGTAATATTGTTTTATTTTCTTTTGTACATAATTAATGCATTTGACTAATTTTTTTATATGATAAGTATAAGTTCTTTTATTTATACAAACATTATTGGCTACATATGTGCATACATGTCAAAATTAAAAAGAATTGATTTTACAATTTTTATGTGCTATGAGGAAGCTCTATTCCGAAAGAAATGACACCTCTGATAGGAGAGTATGATGTTGAAGGGAGCACAACTCCCTAAAGGCCCCAAACTCCCTAATGACCCGAAGCAGAGTAGAAAGTGAACCTTGCATTTACTTTCGGTTGCCTCGTTACTCTCGCCTCACTTATTTTGTCCTTTAGTCCTCACAGTCCATGACCGATGTTTCTGACAAAAGGGGAAGAATTGCTGTTTTCTGGGTCGGAATCTATCCATCTAACACTTATCGTTGGCTATTTTTTGAGTTTGAAGTGGTATTTTTTTTTAGCTCCTTACATCAAGTGGCTTCATGCCTTGTCTGGAGCTATTTCCATTAAAAAAAAATACATCGCTAACGACGCCGTCTGGCATCTCAGTTTGGGACGTATATTTGAATTAGACACGCGATCTTGTTTCTATTTGTTCACTGGAAAAGGATTATTGATTGATTTTTTTATTAAATGAATAATTGCTTCTTTTTTTTTCTATAATTTTCTAATTTGATTGCAAGAAATTGACATTTCATGTGAAATTATCTAATAGAATAAAAATGTATGTTCTTTCTGAAAAAGAGAGGGAGAGAGATGAAGTGATATGGAGAGAGAAAGGGAGGGAGATAATGTGAAAGATCGAGTGAGATAGATAGATAGATAGATAGATAGATAGATAGATAGATAGATAGATAGATAGATAGATATAACCATACTGGGATAGATAGATAGATAGATAGATAGATAGATAGATAGATAGATAGATAGATAGATAGATAGATAGATAGATATGACCATACTGGGATAGATAGATAGATAGATAGATAGATAGATAGATAGATAGATAGATAGATAGATAGATAGATAGATAGATAGGACCATACTGGGATAGATAGATAGATAGATAGATAGATAGATAGATAGATAGATAGATAGATAGATAGATAGATAGATAGATAGATAGATAGATAGATAGATATATATATGACCATACTGGGATATATAGATAGATAGATAGATAGATAGATAGATAGATAGATAGATATATAGATAGATAGATATGACCATACTGGGATAGATAGATAGATAGATAGATAGATAGATAGATAGATAGATAGATAGATAGATAGATAGATGGGGTGGGCTCAGAAAATAAGAGAAAAACGGGAAGAAGATAATAAAGAGAGAATGAGTTAGCGAAAAAAAAAGAAGAGAGTGGCAGAGAAATTGAGAAAGGAAGAGATAGTAGGAAAGAGTGATAATTAAAAAGAGCAACATATAAGAGAGAGATAGAGAGAGTAGAGAGAGAGAGAGAGAGAGAGAGAGAGAGAGAGAGAGAAAGTCAGAAAATGAGAGAAAAACCTAGAGAAAATGATAAAAGAGAAGGATAAAGTGATACAGAGATATAAAGTGAAGAAGAGAATGAGAAAAAAAGGCTGAAAGATAGAGAGAGAGAGAGAAAGAGAGAGAGAGTTTGTGTGTCAACAAAAAAGAAAGTGGAAGAGTGAGAAAGAGAGATAATTAGAAAGAAAGAGTGATAGAGTAAGACCGAACAAGAAATTAAAAAGAGTGAGTGATGTATATAACAAAAACTCGTCTAGCTACAACCACTGTCAGTTATTTTCCTTTTCTCCCTCTAAGACTAAACGAAACTTCAATGAGCAAAGTTTCTTTTTTTTAACTACCTGTCTGATGTACTCGGTACCGCGGGTCTGCTTTCCAACTCACTACAACATTGTCGTTTTCAAGTCCAATGTAAACAAATTCTTCTTAAACCGTCCACCTAAATAATCAAATTCTGCCAAAATTCCACCATCATTACAAATCATCACGGTGTTGTCTCACCATCCACCTGACACTCATTAACCCTTATCCTCGAGTGGCCTTTAGGCCTTGATAAGTCACGACTCTTTAGTAATATATATATATATATATAAGATAAATGAAGGAAGAGAGATAAAGATGTGCGAATGACAAATCTATTTCATCTTCGATTGTTTAATGCAAGGTGTACTTGATAAAAACATGTTTATTTTTTCTTTCCTTAAGCCAGGCTTTTCAAAGATTAAAATCTTATCATCAGAGGAATTACATAGATAAGTTGGCAGGGGAATCGCCAAAATTTCAAAATGTGAAAAATTTAAAGAAACAATATAAAGTAATGGAAAGTAAAAGTGTGTGCGTAGAAAGGTTATCAAAATCAAAGATGAAATAGATTTATCATTCGCACATCTTTATCTCTCTTCCTTCATTTATCTTCATAATTGCTCTATCTCGTATATTGAGATTTAATCATTTCAATATAGGTTCAATTCTCTAAAAGTATACTTTTGTGTCATATTTTATTATATATATATATATATATATATATATATATATATATATATATATATATATATATATATATATATATATGTCTAAAGAAGCTTTGAGTCATTTTTAACAAGAGAAAAATGAAAATGCAGTTTAAATTCCCAGAGAAACTAACTAAATCCAAGATATCGCAGACTTAGAATTCGTTGGAAAATTCATAAATAAAAAAAGGAATCCAGTATCTAACAGTGAAACAAAAACAGGAGCCCTTAAGCGTGAAATATTAAAACGGAGATCATATATATATATATATATATATATATATATATATATATATATATATATATATATAGTCTTGGAAGTTTTTCAACCATTAAAACTATATGAAAAAAAACACTTTTAGTCCCAAGTCCTTCGGTAGAAAACTATATATATATATATATATATATATATATATATATATATATATATATATATATATATATAAATTATGGGTTGGGATTAATTCACCATGGTCTATGGAATGCAAATAAAGATATGTATGCTCTGAATCCTGTAAAGCAGCTTGTTGAGCTTACAATTGGATACATTTAAGATATTATAAAGACTATAATTATTTCAAAAATATATATTCTTTGTAAACACACACCCACATTATATATATATATATATATATATATATATATATATATATATATATATATATATATATATATATATCGAGAGAGAGGGTTGAGAAGAAGAGTGATAGAGTCAGAAAGAACAAAAGATTAGAATGAAAGAGAGAGAGAGAGCAGATTCCAGAAAAAAACAAAAAAAACAATAACCGTTTTTAGCCATATTGATGGGCCAAAGAGCAAAAAAGATTCTTGAATTAAAATGTGAAAGAGAGAGAAAGAAAGAGAGAGAAAGAGAGAGAGAAAGAAAGAGAGAGAGAGAGAGAGAGAGAGAAAGAGAGAGAAAGAGAGAGAGAGAGAAAGAGAGAGAGAAAGAAAGAGAAAGAGAGAAAGAGAGAAAGAGAGAAAGAGAGAAAGAGAGAGAGAGAGAAAGAGAGAGAGAGAGAGAAGATTCCCCCCTCCCCAAAAAAACAATAACCGTATTTAGCAATATTGATGGGCCAAAGAGAAAAAAAGATTCTTGAATTAAAATGTTAGAGAGAGAGAGAAAGAGAGAGAGAGAAAGAGAAAGAAAAAGAGAGAGAGAAAGAGAGAGAGATCCACAAAGTTAGTGGCACACATTCAACAAAAAACGATAACAAGAGTGTAAAAAAGGCCCAACGAACGTTTGAAAGATGGAAATGTCACGGTCGATTGACCCGAAGTCATTGGCAGAACAAAATGAATAATAAATTAGATTTGCATCAACAAACATTTCTACGATCAAAAACAGAAAGTTGCTATACAAATTTTGGACAATTTAGGGGGGGAAAAAAACTGCATTCGGACACAAAGGCATCATTTTACAAAGAGACATTGTAGACATAAACGATACTTAATAAATACATAGTGCGCAGTTAGGCAGCATTCTTTCTTTTAAGTATTGGTTGGATAATAGAATTTGGGTACGAACCAGTTCAACAGTGGCTTTGTTGCTGTCGGACTGAAGTATGGTCGTGTTCAGTCCGAGGAGGTTCACCTTCCCAGGCGTTACCTTCTCTCTGAAAAAGGAATAGTTTATTACTAATCGCCTGACACGCCACTATCGGGGAATGCCGACGGGGCTGCTGAGGCATTTTTGTAGTCCAGAGTGCGCTTATCCTAGTGCGCTAACTCCTCAAAACCACACGTGACCTTGTGTTTAACCTCCTGCCAAGGAGGTAAATAATATATATATATATATATATATATATATATATATATATATATGTAGAAGGATGAAAAGGAATTAGAAAAGCAAAAGTCAAATCGTATTTCTATTCAGTTGCTCAGAGCAAGGTATATTCCGCAAAAAGGCAATTTATTCAAGTTGAATTTTTCCTTAAGCCAGGCTTTTCAAAGATCAAAATCTTATCATCAGAGGAAGTCGCTGGGATAGATAAGTTGGCAAAGGCCAAGATTTAAAATTTGAAAAAGTAAAATAAAAATTGTAGGGAAAAAGATTTTGCCATTCTTCAGACTAGTCTTGTTTTTCAACGGGCTTGCCTTTAAATATTAATTCGCTGTCTTTTTGCCAATTTAAACCTATTCCATGATTTTTAGCCCAGGAAGTCTTTTTAAATGGCGAATACTTTCCACCTCACGTTTTACTGAGCCTTGTTGCATCCACGAACGTACTTTTTATTGGACCTTTTACCCTCTGGATTCTATCTATCTTCGCCGCACCTGAAGATGTGGTTTTTGGAATTTAACTTTGAATCCTCTCTTATCACTTCTCGTGCCTTTTAACGACCTACCTATCTACATTTCACTTTCTCCGCTGGACTTTTTGACACCGGACTTTTTGCAATCAGACATTTGCTTGCATTCGGGCAGAGTTTTGCCTTATGTTTTTTCCCTACAATTTTTATTTTACTTTTTCAAATTTTAAATCTTGGCCTTTGCCAACTTATCTATCCCAGCGACTTCCTCTGATAAGATTTTGATCTTTGAAAAGCCTGGCTTAAGGAAAAATTCAACTTGAATAAATTGCCTTTTTGCGGAATATACCTTGCTCTGAGCAACTGAATAGAAATACGATTTGACTTTTGCTTTTCTAATTCCTTTTCATCCTTCTACATATTTATCTGCTCTATCCTGGATATTGAGCTGTATACTTTTCACAATAGGTTTTACCTTTCCTAAAAGTTCGCTTTTAGTTCACCACTTATATATATATATATGGAAAATGAAAAAGGAAAAACCAAGAGGTAGTATATATTCATCAACGTTTCGTCTTTATTTTAAGACTTCCTCAGGATTATAATTGAAGAAAAATGTCATGCAACTACATCGAAGTTTGGAGTTGACATGGTGGAGAGATGAAGGAATATGGTAGCCGTGGCTACTATCAACGACCATTGACTTCTCACAGCCTGGACTCTCTGGTGGTGATAGTAGCCACGGCTACCACATTCTTTCATCTCTCCACCATGTCAACCCCAAACTTCGATGTACTTGCATGACATTTTTCTTCAATTATCATCCTGAGGAAGTCTTACAATAAAGACGAAACGTTGATGAATATATGGTTTTTCCTTTTTCATTTCCCATTACGTCGCATTACTCTCATCCTTCCTTTCTCATATATATATATATATATATATATATATATATATATATATATATATATATATATATATATATATATATAAGGTTTATTTATATATTCCTTGTTTAAACTACTTGATTCAATAAATACTGTTCTTTTTCCAATTTTTATTCTCATCACTCATGTCATTATATATATATATATATATATATATATATATATATATATATATATATAAAAGTAAGTGAACGAGAACCACAGCAAAGTGCTCGATTATTAATAAAAAAAAAAAAAAAAAATAGGCGCGTAATATTTATTCAAATATGTATTGCAGAAGATCAGAACAACATCTTTAGGGAGACATAAACAGAGGCTTAAGAGAGCCCGACATAGGAGACCAACTATAGGTCCCTCTTTGTTTGGATTTAATTTTAAACCGACGGTACCGATGTTGTTCTGATCTTCTGTAATTATATATATATATATATATATATATATATATATATATATATATATATATAGTACATGTATTATATTTATTTCTATAAATGTTTATCCAATGAAACTCCAGTGTTTATAAAATATGCTAAATAACAAGTAGAGCTGTTTTTAGTATACATTTTTATTTATACAAACATTATTGGTTACATATGCGCATACATGTTCAGCTGCGCCCTCTTTCGAGAGCCAACTTCCTCAGACCTTTAGAATAAGTGAAATGAGAAATAACAAACTTCCTTATTCTGTGGATTGCCTCGGTTGGGAGGGGATGGGTGCATAATTAAACGGGCAAGATTCATATCCAATTACACATTTACGTTTCTCACTTTCTTTTAGTTTTTATCATTTTGGCTTTATCTAGTACGTATGCATGAGGGGAGAGAGAAAGAGAGAGACAGAGAGAAGAAGAGAGAGATAGACAAACAGACAGAGAGAAAGAGAGAGACAGACAGACAGGCAGAGAGAGAGACGAACAGAGACATACAAAGAGAGAAAGACAGAGAGAGAAAGACAGAGAGAGAGAGAGACAGATACATACAAAGAGAGAGAGAGAGGGAGAGAGAGAGAGCTTCACCCGGAAATCACGTTGTTTGCAACTTCCGCCTGGTGTCACTTTCTGATCCTTTGACCTCTAAACTTTTCCACTCAAACACGATTCTTATTATGTAACACAAAGGGATGTCATTTTACCTAGCACATTTTATATTTACAGAATAAAGATTCGACTAAGGTAGATAACTCTGCTTCAAGGGAGATAACTTCACCTACCTGAACACAACAAAAAGCTGTGGTGTCTGTTATTCTATCTGTCCGGGGATGCAATTGAAGACAAAGCCCATACCAATATAATGACAGAACTATCTAAGAGATCCCCCTTGGATTATGTCCGAGTTATCTCCCATGAATTATTCTTGCCAACGTTTAGAGAGAATACGATCTCCATTCCGAAGATTAAAAAAATCTCAGTAAATCTACATAGAGAATATAGAACAAGATATTATCCTCTTTCTGGCTGGGCCTTCAAAGCCATTGTGTTGTATCATGCCTTATTGCGCCTGCACAAAATCCTTTATGCACACGTGTCGTTCTTGTCATCACTGTCATCCTCATTGCTAACCCAGGTTGTTGGTCATCTGTTGATAACACTGTTTAGTTATTACTAAGATGTATTTAAAAGACAGCCACACAGGCAGGTTGATTCCTTATGCAAGAGAGAGAGAGAGAGAGAGAGAGAGGAAGAGAAAGATAGACAAACAGACAGAGAGAAAGAGAGAGAGAGAGATAGACAGAGACAGAGACATACAAAGAGAGAGACAGACAGAGGGAGAAAGACGGAGAGAGGGAGAGAGAGACAGAGAAAGATAGACAAACAGACAGAGAGAAAGAGAGAGAGACAGACAGACAGGCAGAGAGAGAGAGAGACAGAGACAGATACATACAAAGAGAGAGAGAGAGAGAGACAGACAGATGGAGAAAGACAGAGAGAGAGAGACAGATACATACAAAGAGAGAGAGAGAGAGAGGGTGGGGAGCGCTAGAAACTGTATAAAATAAGAGCCATTTATTTCGGATGTCAAACGATTCTGTAGTTAAACAGCATGGTCACACGCTGGTATTTGATCAGAAGAGCTGGTTCGCCTGAATGGGTTGCAAGACCCGAAACCCTTGATGATCTCAGACAGGCAACATCACCAATGATGCTTTCCACGCCATATGAATGATGCATTTTATGACGTGATACGTTTTTGTCTCCAAATTTTTATTTGTGTTTTATTTATTATGTTTTTGTTTTTTTTATTTATCCATCTTTTGTACGTTTCAAAAACAGAGTTGAAATCCACATCTGAAGAATAGGGGATTTTCCCGAAATATTATGCTATACGGACCCTACATCGAGTGACATTGAGAGCAAGTAAGATTTGGAATTAAAAATACTCATAATAATAATAATAATAAGATAGAGAGGTAGATAGATAGAGAGAGAGAGAGATAGAGATAGAGATAGATAGATAGATAGATAGATAGGTAGGTAGGTAGGTAGGTAGGTAGATAGATAGATAGATAGATAGAGAGAGAGAGAGATAGAGATAGATAGATAGGTAGATAGAGAGTGAGATAGATAGATAGATAGGTAGATAGATAGAGAATAAGAGAGATAGAGATAGATAGACAGAGAGAGAGAGAGAGAGAGGGGGCACAGTTATAGAAACTGTATAAAAAGTAAAGTGGGCGACCCGAAGCTTTCCATCTTCATTCGCTACTGAAATGTAGGGGAGGGCGTCACTAAATTCCCAGGATTACTCCACTTACCCTTGATCGTCACCTGATAATGCTGCGTATTTAGCAAGATGGCATCAAGTACCATTTTTCAAGTATTTGCTATTACTCGACCGAGGATTGAACCCTGGTCTCCCTGCTTATTAACGAACACTCTTACCATTATGCCAAAATGGTCCGATCTTTAAAATAGAAGCTTTTTATTTAGCATGTGACACGATTCTGGTATTTGATCAGTACAGCTGGCTTTCCTGAGTGAAGTGGGATCTAATGTTGAAAGACCCAAAACTCTCAGCCCCAAATGTCATGAACGATGCATTCGTGGACATCTGAATGATGTATTTTTATCGCCTGATGAATTTTTGTCTACAATTTTTTATTTGTTTTTCACGGTGTTATTTTTGGACATGAAAATGAAATGATGAAACATTTAAATCGATTTTTTTTTGGTGGGGGGGGGGGGGAGAAGGAAGATCTTGGCAGCCATATTTGTTGGCACTTAGGCCCAAAACATGGTTTTACTGATTTGGATGGACTTATTCATCAACCAGTCAAGGAATAGATGAAAAAAAAGGGACATGCTGACGTCACTAAAGACTCGATTTTATTGGTATAAACATTTTACTTATTGAAATAATAAAACATTTCTCTTCTATCAATAATATTTAAAACAGACTACGTTTCAAATGTAATAGAAAAACCAATTAAGAAATATGAAAACATTTGAAGGCACTTTTAGCACATCATTGTTTATATATATATATATATATATATATATATATATATAACTATATATTGGGTAGTTAAGTCTGTATAGCTAGGTTTCCTTCCTTTTATCTAATTACTTTTCTGGTACCTAAGGTACTTAAGCTTTATTTATTTTTTTTTTTTTTTAATGCAACTTTAATTCCTATATAATTTTATTGCTAGCTACCATATTGCAGAATGGTTCTTGGATGTAGTGTTTAGATAGTATTATTATTATTTCTTTTATTTTTTTTTATTATTGTTATAATTAATGTTATTTGATATGCAAATTACTATATCATACGATAGTCTTAAGGGTAATATATTATTATTATTATTATTATTTTATCATTATTAGTATTTATTTATGTATATATTAGTGATATTTTAAGCTGAATTATTTCGACACTTGATTATTGGGGAAATGGTCGTATAATCAGTACCATTGGAGAGCCATGAATATTATAACTGTCCTGTTTTTAAATCTCCGAAACAGTTACGTGGTAAACAGCTGATGATCCCCGTGTTAATATTAGACGCTTAAGGTCTCCTGTTTTTGTTTCACTCTTAGATAATTAACCCCCCCCCCTTTTTTTTTTACTTATATTTTTTCATTTATTAATTTTCCAACGAATGTTAAGTCTGCAATATCTTGGATTTAGTTAGTTTTTCTGGGAATTTAAACTGCATTTTACATTTTTTTTAATGACTCAAAGCTTCTTTAGACTATATATATATATATATATATATATATATATATATATATATATATATATATATAGTGTTATAGTGAAATACATTCCAGAAGAAAATCCGGGTATGATTGCTCACTGTAATAAACAGAGCAAGAATAAAATTAAAATAAAATAACACGGAATCACATAATCACCGGTGCGATAATTTATTTCGACCCTCCGGCATTGTCAAGCATCCAAGTGAGGTGGTTAAATTTTTGAAAATGTAATCACCTCACTTGGATGCTTGCCAATACCGGAGGGTTGAAATAAATTATTGCACTGGTGATTATGTGATTCCGTGTTACTTTATTTTTATTATATATATATATATATATATATATATATATATATATATATATATATATATAATTATTTATACCCTACAGACGCTAGCGTTTCAAACTTATTGCTCTCGTCAGTGCAGGAAAGTACAAATTTCAGACAGTCGGTAGGTGCGAACCCGGTTCACAGAGTCAGCCTAGAATGTGCAAGCAGTCGCCCTATTTTTGCGGCCACCGGAAACAGTCACATGATTAAGGGAGATTAAGATATCTATGTACCTAGAAGCGGGCATAGACAGCAGACTTATCAAGAGGGTTCGACGAACATATTCAAAACTTTGCATATATATATATATATATATATATATTTGGAGAGTTTACCAAGCTATCTTTTTTCAGAGAGGATTCACCACAACGAAAGAATCTTTTATTTTATTATTGATTTATTTTGTAAAGTTATATATATATATAGATATAGAAAGAGAGAGAGAAATAAAAAGAAATGGGAGAAAAAAAGAGAGAGAAAAAAAGAAAAGGGGGTAAAAAGAGAGAGAGAGAGAAAAAAAAGAAAAGGGGAGAGAGCGTGGGAGAGGTAGAGATGAAGTGGAATGAATCGTTTTCATCAGAGAAAAGAAGAGAATTTCAAAAGATAGCTGAGAAACGGGCACGAGAAGTCAGTTAGACGCCAAGAGAACGTTTTCATACTGTTCCAGCAAAGACGTTAACAATTTAAATTACGCGACGCCAGAATTAGCGTCACAGGATAAAATTGTATTAAGTTAAGCATTTTAAAATGTTGTTACTGGTTTCATACATAATGTTATTTATTGTAGGTTGTTGGGTTTTAATGAGGATAGCTTCGAGTATTTAAAATTCTCACTCCAAGTAAGGCCACAAGTCCAGTTTATAAACAAGTAACAGGTTTATTTGTTGGAGGTTAAAAATGACGCGTATCCCCAAAAAGATAAGTCCAATCAGCAAAATCTTTTAGCTAAGAGCCCTAATGAGCACATCTTGCCTGGAGAGGCACCCAGCCTCAACTGATCGCAAGCCCTCTGAAAACCAAATTGCCTGTCATGCTCAGAGGGCCAGGTCTTCCTTCTCCCCTTCCCATCTCGTGGAATCCTTTCCTCCTGACTGAAAATCTTGGATTCCAATCTTTTTCATTGGTCACCATTCGACCACCCAGAGGCTGACCGTTGGATATACCCACTAGAGATAACTGCCAGACAGTCTACTCAAGGAGGCTTATTATAGAGCCAATCTACAAACATTACATTTTGGTCTCAGCATGACTCCCCGGCTTTATGAGGCACTTATTTAATTTCAAAAGGAAATAAAATTCTGTGTGGTCCAAAATGCAAAATCAGAGATATTTTCAAATATTTCTGTGCCCCCCCCCCTCTCGTTTTCTTTGGCCGAACATCTATCACTTGCAACGTCTGCCATTCACATGCACCACTTAAAAATGCACAGGTTTACACTGCATAGGTTTCACTAATACTCTTGGAAATATATCAATTCATACATCCTTCCTCCAGCTATGAGTTAAATATAGAGTAGACTAGACTCTCAAGCCTTGGTTGTGTAACTAGTCCAGGAGAAGGAAGACTCCAAAATAACACAAGTTTGTGTCTGTTTATCACGGCTTTCTTTCCAGGCGTCCTGGACTTCCTCTTGTCACTGGACTCAATCAATGCCGGTTCAAAAGATGTGCAGTCTGGGATTGTGCAACCATTGCTTCTCTATCAACTTTCTGCACAGGCATCCTTACAGGGAATATCCATTATCTTTCAAGACTAAAAGGAGGCTTTTATATATATATATATATATATATATATATATATATATATATATATATATATATATATATATATATATATCCAGTATATTGAGCTTTCCTCATCTCACAATAGGTCTAATTCTCTAAAAGTTATCTTTTAGTTATAAACCTTCATATATATATATATATATATATATATATATATATATATATATATATATATATTAAATTCCCGAAACAGTTTTTCATGGTAAACAACTGATGATCCCTTAAAATAGTGTTAGAAATAAACTAATATAATAACTGTAAAAAATAAATTGACTTACATGAGTGATTTTCCACTGGAAGACTTGGGACTATAAGTTTTATTGTTTGTTTTTTTTTAAAGTTTTTTTTTTAATATAGTTTTAATGGTTGAGAGACTTCCGAGACTATATATATAAAATAAAATGTAGTAACACGAAATTACATAATCATCGATGCAATAATTTATTTCAACCTTGTGGTATTGTCAAGCATCCAATTTAGATGATTACATTTTTGAAACTGAAAAAAAAAGGGGAAATTCGCACTCGACAATTCAAATATAATTAGAGAGAGAGAGGGAGTGACAACCTATCTAATACATAATTAGAGAGAGAGAGGGGGGAAATTTGAAGCATATTTAATCTATAATTATGTAGGGAGGGGGGAATTACATAATTTATGACAGAGAGGGAAGAAGAGGCCATATATATAAATAGAAATTGTAAAAGTAGGCATGGAGGGTTTCAATGTCTCTCAAGAAATCAGGTTGTGTCAATATATATATATAATAAGTAAGAAACTAAAAGTAAAACCTTTAGTAGAAAAGCCTTGGCTTACAGAAAGAACAATAAACATAATTTTATTACAGAATATACCTTGATTTGAACATTTGAAGTTTGAAATAAATTTGGACATTCGTGCATGTTTATCACTCTTCGTCCATTTAACTATATATATATATATGTGTGTGTGTGTAAGATTAGTGGGGAGCACCCCAGCAGAGTGCTCAATTTTAAAGAAAAATTTAAAAAATAAGAGCGTAATATTTATTTAGACATGTATTACAGAAAATCAGAACAGCATCGGTACCGTCGGTTTTAAATACAAACAAAGGGGACCTATAGTTGGTCTCCAATGCCGGACTCTCTTCAGCCTCTGTTTATGTCTGTCCCACAGGAAAAAAAAACCGAGAGAGAGAGAGAGAGAGAGAAAGAGGAAGATATATATATATATATATATATATATATATATATATATATATATATATAGAGAGAGAGAGAGAGAGAGAGATGTAGCACTATGATTACCTCTTCTTTTGATCCATCGCAAATTATGCGTGAAAATTTTTTTTAAGTTCGTTTTAGTACTTAACGTTAATCAATTAATAGCAAACAACAAAGAATAATTTCTAATTAATGTGGAGGCGAGAAACACACACACACAAACACATACACGCATAGACACGCTTGAAGTCACATAGGTTAATTAATACATATATTTATTTCCGAAGAAGTCAAGGCAGTCAATTCAGCATAATTTCACGTAATAACTTCGCTTTAATCTTTTTCGTTGAGTAAGAGAAAATGTCTCCACTCTAAGAGTTTTCTTAGCCAGAATAAATATTTTCTGAAAAAAAAAACTGAAGCGAAATAAAATATATTTGTGCCAACAGAAGGAGAAAAAAAGAAACACTAGGCTAGTCCAAATCAATCATCGATATGTCAGACGTATTTCTACTTGTGTCTGGTATTGAAAATCTGACAAGATAACTTTATATATTAGATATATTAACTCTGTTTTATTTTAACATTTGACTGCCTGTCCGCACTTTTCTTTGTGGTTGTCTATCCTTACAGCTATTTAACTCCCTAACCCTAATCTACTCTCTCTTTTCTTTCATCTTCCCGTCCCATTCTAGTTCAACAGATGAGATTTGTTAAAAAAAGCCATTCTGTAATCTTGTGGTGGGGGTGGGGTTAAAAGTTGAACCTAAATAGCATTCAAGCTGACATGTCAAACTTTAATTCTGACTAGCCAATTTTTATTTGTTACTGCTGTACCATGTTATTCACACTATAATAATTTACTTCACGACAGTTTATTTAAATATATATATATATATATATATATATATATATATATATATATATATATATATATAGGGTGGGCAAAAATAAGGGTCCTATTTTTAAAAATTCATAACTTTTTTATTTATTGATTTTTAAAATTTTTTTTTTTTAGAATAAGTAAAGGACCCCTTCCGAAGCAAGCATGAGCCGTATTAGCCCTAAGGAACGTACCCTCATTTAGAAAACATTATTTTTGCTTAAAAAACTCAAAACAGTGTAAAAAACCATACTTTAGTTTTTGTAAGTTTTAAGAAGTGTTTTTCGGCTAAAATTTGTTTTGTTTATTTCAAAAAATCTCGGAAGGGTCAGTCTACACACACATAAAGTTTGGTGAGTTTAACTTTTATTTTGTGGAAGTTATTCAAATTCAAGTTATTCAAATTTAAAGATAGGACACTTATTTTGGCCCACCCTATATATATATATATATATGTAGTCCCGCCCAGACAACTGGTAATATGGAAACATTTTTCAATTATAACCGAAAAATCAGCTAGGAGAACAACTCATATTTTAAATGGAAGAATACAACACAACTACCACTAACATTTTATTTCTTTTTCTGTATAAGTTTAAAAACTAAAAATAAAGTAAAACATTTTTAAAAAATAAAATAGTAAAATTACCTCACTGTATCATAGTATATATATATATATATATATATATATATTTATTTTATTTAATTATTTTTTTATAAATGCATATTCTTAAACTGCTGAGGGGGCGAAAAATAATAAGTGCACTGGTAAACACACCGGTGTTCTGTCGCTAGTAAAAGTAATAACAAAAGAAAAACATCTGTGTAACATTATAGGCGATAGAAAGTCATGCATAAAATGTCCTAGACTTGTGGTAAAACACTAGACTACGGATATTCACATCGAGGGTTCGATCCCTGCCCGGGTAGCCATACTGATAACGGCTCATAGCCAGAAACACATGTCCATGTCTTTCTTTTATGTACGCAAAATTTAATTCATAAAAAATTAACTAATAAAAAAATAAATATATATATAAAATTGATGACACGTCTGATTAAGGGTGAATGAATGCAGTCTTCTGCATATTCTTAAACCGCTAAGGGAGCGAAAAATAATAAATGCACCGGTAAACACACCAGCGTATATATATATATAACATCAATAAATAATTCTGATATATAGATGGTTCAACTAATAAAAACAATTTATATCACTTAACCGACCGTTTCGTTTACACATGAACAACCAAATATAGATATATATCCTGGATTTTTCAGACGTGCGACTCTTCAGAAGACCAAAAATCGTATATATATATAAACAATCATATTATACATATATATATATATATATATTTATATACTCGTATATATATACATTTTACATAAGATATCTTGCGAGATTTCAAAAGTTTTACCTAAATAGTATTGAAGCTGATATATAAAACGTTGGTTCTAACTGGCGAATTTTCATTTGTTATTGTTGTACCGTGTTATAGGCACTATACTAACGGACTTCACTACAGTTTATTCAAAAAGTTATTTAGTCCTGCCTGGACAACAAATAATATGGAAACATTTTTCACTCATGGTCGAAAAATTACTGCGGATTGAACCTTCAATCTCCAGAAGAGTGTCACTTAGAACTGATTATTACTTAGCACTTATATCCGTTACGCTACAGACCCTTACTTGCTATACTAAGAATAGAATTACAAATTGCTCAACCCTTAAATGCTTCTTGTTTCAAATATGACACATTCCAACAAAATGCCTATTTAATATAATATTCAACGAAAATGTGTCAAACCGCAACTCGTTTCACATCTGCAACGAGCCTGTTGGCAGGTGTGAGTAGGTATTAGTATGATGTTGCATCAGCACACCCGCTAAATAGGTAATCAGTATCTTCGATGTCAAACTAATATAAAAAATAAAGCATTTAAGGATTAAGATTTCTACGCGGTCATGGCTGACAGAACGAGAGCAAGCTACTCCTATGGATTAAATAATTAGTTACATTTCAAATTCCATATAGATTCCCGAGTTTAACAGAAAGATTCACGAGTTCGCCATGATGCACCTGAAGAAGGTTGGTAGTTGTATCGGCCGAAACATTGTGAGAATAACATTCAAAATGAGAACAGTAGTCTGAATAATCCAAATAATATGAATTATCAATCCTCATCTAAAAAATCGTGGGACGAAATTATAATTTATGTAAAAAGTATGCCACAGCCTTTGTTTCAGATAACAACATAGTCTCGGTCCTCGGAGGATAGTAAACACACATACAAGCAGGACGTCAGCATTCAGCAATGGAAGGTATGATTTTGAGTTGATTGAAGTATTAATTGTAAATTACTTTTTGAGAGTGACCATGTAACCGTAGTGATCAGTTTCGTCCTTGTAGGACATTCAAAGCAAGAACCCAGAGTCGTAGCCAGAATAAATATTTTCAGAAATAAAACTAAAGCAAAATAAAATATATTTGTGCCAATAAAAAAAGTGGAAGGGAAAAAACGAAAAAAAAAACAGGCGAGTCTAAATCAAGTATTGATATGTCAGACAAATTGCTATTTGGGTCTGACTTTGAAAATCCGATAAGATAATTTTATCTTGAATGTTAAAATGTTTCAAACCGATATTGACCTCTTTAATAAGTATTGTTTATTTTAAAACCTAATATGATGATGGAGAAAATTGTTATGATGTAGACAACTTATTGAATCAATGAACTCTAAAACCCCACAATTCATCAAAATGTCATGTTATACGACGCAGAAAACTGTCTGAACAAAATTTATTAGAAGTTTAAGTTGTCTCGAAAGACGGCGGATAAAATGATCTAAAAAAAACGACTTCCCTTTCGGCTTCCATGTGCCTTACATCAAGCGAAAATTCCATGGACACAACTTCTTCGCAAGGATTTTCCATCTGTAGACCTCATTGCTGTGAGACTGCTTCCCAGCCAATTACAACTAGGTCATCTTCAAATCTAATGTCAACAAATCCCTGTCATGTGAGGCTCTAAAATAATTAAATGCAATTCATACCATTGATCAATGTTAGTACTCTCATAGTGTTCATCATCTTTTCGAATGGTATTCATTACTGTCTCACTAACCCTTATCCTCGAGTGGCTTTTGGTTTTAATATGCGGTGACTTCGATAGTAAAAGAAAAAAAAGAGGGACCACCCATGCTTTACTTGTTTTAAGATCTTATATGACCGTGACATTTTTACAAAATTTGTCAGGCGGAGGTATGTAGTTTTACGACTGACTTATATTGTTGCTTTAAAATTACAGTTGAACTTCTATATACTAATTGAATTTGTTCCGGGACTTAAGCGGAACTGTGAACTGAACTCTTCGTCCCGTCGTGAGTGCTGCCGCTAACCGCGAAAATCCGACGTCGTATGTTGGATTTTCCATCGGGTGTAGAATCAATAATTTGATTGAATTTCACGTCGTATGTTGGAAAAATTCGTATGTAGAGGCTTGACTGTGGTTTTAAAATAATATTTCTGTTGCTCTTAATAATTCAATAATTTCTAGCAAAGAGCAGTTTTTACTGGAATTAATACGTAATCGTGCGATATTTCGATTGCTCTCGAGGGATCTCGACAGACATATTAGTTAGCACTTCATTTGGCCAAAAATATGGTTTTAATGATTGCAGAAAACTATTCCATCAACTGATCGTAGAAGAGATAGAAAAAGTGACATGCGGACGTCTCGATGGACCGATATTTATTGATGCGAAAAGTTTATCAACTAAAATGAACTTTTCTCTCCTGGCAACGCCTGCACAACTGGCTTCATTTCAAACGCAAGACAGACAAATAAACTTTAGAAATTTTTTTCTTTATCATTGGGTCACCACTTACCAAGGCCAAAAGCCACTCGATGATAAAAGTTAATTTAAATCAATTTAATTAATTTGCCCCCCCCCCCAAAAAAAACAATAAAATAAAATAAGCATGCTTCAGTTACAATGTTGAGAAAGGGTGGTAGAAATTTACACAGAAGAGGATACAGTGGCCCAGCACCTGCCCAAATTTATCCTTGACTGAGAAAACGGCTCTCCTCTAGTTCAATGGAAATCGGTGGTAAAACAGTGTCTGGTAATGCTCGCATAGACCTCTTCCTGGTATAGGAGTGAATGTTGTATTGCTGGTTTATAACACGTTTCTTAACACGTTGTGATACGTTTGTCGAATGTCGGAATCTCTGGTCGTCGTAGAACTGTTCCTTGTTGATCCAGAACAAACGTCATCGCTATTAATAAGACGATATGTCGTTTCTCGAATCGAGAATCCCAACGGCCCGGAAACTATTCGTACTAACCTTACTCTTGTTGTTGTCGCCTGACACAGCAGTCGACGCGATTCGGGAATGATATTTCCCTTTCTTTTTCTCTTTGCTTTCAATGTCTGCACGCCAGCTGCCATTGTTAGACGCTCCGTCGCCGTCACCATTCTCTGCAGACGCTTGTCGTTGTTACACCTTCGGGCCGGCGGTTTCCTTCTGTAACTCAAACCAAATTTCCCCATACAATAAAATATAACTAGCCATTCCTTTTACTTTGAGCCATTTATTGGTATTAGCTTGTCGACACTGAGTAAGTTCGTTGTATAAGAGAGAGAAGCTTACGCTAATTATTTTTCTAACTACTTAGCTACTTGCAAAGGAAGGAAGATGGGGGACGTCGCTTGGCTCTCAATTTCGGGGGATCCGAAATTCCCTAGCTTGTAATCGCTACATGGCTAAAGCATGTTGGCTCATCGGCTTCCAAGTCCAAACTGATAATCTCACTCCAGTTTCCCCAGCGGGAAAACTGTGACTTCACAAAATCTCGTGATCGACGCACAGATGTGACCAAACCTTTGAACTCAAGGTCTCGTCACACATCACCGCGACCGTGAGAACAACATTGCACTAAACCTGCACGAGACGACCTTGCCACAAATCGCGCAAGTCAAACCTGATTTCCAACAGATGCGTCCATCCCCATAGGGCCATTATCTAACATGAATAGCAGGTCGTGAACTAGATCATAATAGCCATTGAGGAGATTGTAGGCTTAAATGAGATCGCTGTGTCAACATCGGTGCTCAAGAGAGAAAAAATTAAGCTTCTTGAGTCGGCTTTCGTAGGGCCGATCCAGTAGACCCTGCGCCACTCAAGTAGACACTCCTTGAACTCTCTCCTGAGACCGAGAAAACATCTCTAACAGTGGTCTGACGAGAGAGACATCAAGTGGGAGAAATATTTCAGGAGTGAGTTTGTAGAAGGAGCATCGAATAAGAAATGAAGCATAAATGATTCACAGCCGAAATATGAGGAACACTATGGGAGTACTAATATTGATTGTAATAGGCAAAGCTGACCCCTCTTAAGTAAACGAAGAACCGCATGTGCTGTAGATAAAAGCCTCAAACAAAAACGCGAGATGCAGTGCAGATGATTTGACCTCAGGTTTACAAATGATTCGTCATTTGTAGCTCCATATAAGGTGGATGATTCGCCTGTTCAACAGAGAGAAAAAGCCTAAGGTTATAGGTAGGAGGAAAACAGTCAGCAGAAAGATAGTTCCACAAACCTGCGGTTCTGGGAAAGAAGCTACTTGGATAGGAAGCTGTATTTCAATGGGGTATCAAAACAGAGAATTAGTGGAGACCACTAGACCAATGAGTAAAACGAGCTGGAACAAAAGAAGCGGGGAATAGATCACATAATTCTGAAGAACACATGCCATAATAGTATTTATAGAAAAGACTGAGACTAGCAACATCACGTCTGTGAGAGAGATGGTGGAGAGAAAAAGAAAAGGTTGAAGCCAATCAAATTACAGATACGTTTCTGCACCTTATCAAAACCCTCAAATGGGACAGAGATTCACCAGCCCAAATATGTCAACAGTACTTCATACATGGTCTGAGTATAGATTTGTAGAGATAGAGAATAGCCTCAGGTGTGAGAAAATGCTTGGAGCGATAAAGATAACCGACTTTACGAGAAGCAGAAAGAGCAATGGATCTAATGTATGAACTCCAAGAAAAATTTGATGAGAGATAAAGACCAAGAAGTTTCAGAGTCGATTTCTCCTCAAGAGCAGAGCCATCCATGAGAATTACAGGATGAATCTCAGGAAGATTAGGCCAACTCGGTGGCCTTTCATCTGTCGAGCTGAGGTATTGGTCCTGTGTAGTCCTAGGAGGTCCACCCTTCCAGGCCTTGCCTCTCCCCTTTGGGGTGGAGTTAGTTTTTTGCTAACTGCCTGAGTAATTCAAGGTCCACTTTGTACTCTCCTCATTTGTAGGTCCATATAAGGTGAATGGTTCAGCTGTTCGAGAGTGAAAAACTGGGAACGTCTCTCGCGTCTCGGTCATTTGGTTGAGAGTGAGATTTAACAATAACAGGTGCTTTTATTCAAGACAGTCTCAGTAAGAGATGTGTAGCTTTTGGTCGTTGGATAACTAGACGTATTATTTCACTTGGGTACCACGAAGTGAAAATCCCAAAACAGAATAAGAACTTTCTCACTACATTGACCCGTGGAATCAACTAAGTTTGATTATTTATGACAAGTATTTGCTGAAATTTGATTTGAAAATGATCAAGTTGTAATCAGTAGGTAAGCAGTCCTGCGATAATGTATTCCACAAATGGGAAGCCTTTGCAAAAAATCTCTCTCTCTCTCTCTCTCGCATACACTATTACTGGGCTGCAGTAATTGCCTTATGACATGTAGCAGTTACATGAGTTAACTATTTTGTATTGATCTACGTGACAGACAATGACATGTGATTCGGCTTGGCGATTATGCAATCATCGCCTCTTCAACACGTGCGTGTATGGCACATCTGCGTGTAACGTGCAGTCGCTAAAGCCAGATCACATGATCAACATTAATCTTCAGTTCGTGATTTATTCCCAAACAGAATAGACGTGATCCTGCAATTCTCTGCTGTCGGCCCGACAGAGAATCAACGAACTCCAGGAGAAACATTATTTCGTCTTGTCTACATTCACTCAACCCAATGTACCCGTCACTAACGCCATCTTTTCTTTTTATTATTGAGTTACCTCTTATCAAGGCCAAGAGCCACTCGAGGATAAGGGTGAATGAGACAGAATGATTATCAGCCAAAAGATGAGGAACACTATGAGAGTACTAACATCACTCAATGGTATGAACTGTGTTTGATTACCTCAGGTGCGGTATAAGAAAAGAATTTGTTGACATTGGATTTGAAGACAACCAAGTTGTCATCAGCAGGGAAGCAGTTCTATGGAATGTGTTCCAAGTTGTAATCAGCAGGGAAGCAGTGCTATGGAATGTGTTTCAAGTTGTAATCAACAGGGAAGCAGTTCTATGAAATGTGTTTCAAGTTGTAATCAACAGGGAAGCAGTTCTATGGAATGTGTTTCAAGTTGTAATCAACAGGGAAGCAGTTCTATGGAATGTGTTTCAAGTTGTAATCAACAGGGAAGCAGTTCTATGGAATGTGTTTCAAGTTGTAATCAACAGGGAAGCAGTTCTATGGAATGTGTTTCAAGTTGTAATCAGCAGGGAAGCGGTTCTATGGAATGTGTTTCAAGTTGTAATCAACAGGGAAGCAGTTCTATGGAATGTGTTTCAAGTTGTAATCAACAGGGAAGCAGTTCTATGGAATGTGTTTCAAGTTGTAATCAACAGGGAAGCAGTTCTATGGAATTTGTTTCAAGTTGTAATCAACAGGGAAGCAGTTCTATGGAATGTGTTTCAAGTTGTAATCAACAGGGAAGCAGTTCTATGGAATGTGTTCCAAGTTGTAATCAGCAGGGAAGCAGTTCTATGGAATGTGTTCCAAGTTGTAATCTACAGGGAAGCAGTTCTATGGAATGTGTTCCAAGTTGTAATCAGCAGGGAAGCAGTTCTATGGAATGTGTTCCAAGTTGTAATCTACAGGGAAGCAGTTCTATGGAATGTGTTCCAAGTTGTAATCAGCAGGGAAGCAGTTTTATGGAATGCGTTCCAAGTTGTAATCAACAGGGAAGCAGTTCTATGGAATGTGTTCCAAGTTGTAATCAGCAGCGAAGCAGTTCTATGGAATGCGTTCCAAGTTGTAATCAGCAGGGAAGCAGTTCTATGGAATGTGTTCCAAGTTGTAATCAGCAGGGAAGCAGTTCTATGGAATGTGTTTCAAGTTGTAATCAACAAGTAACCAGTTCTATGGAATGTGTTCCAAGTTGTAATCAGCAGGGAAGCAGTTCTATGGAATGTGTTCCAAGTTGTAATCAACAGGGAAGCAGTTCTATGGAATGTGTTCCAAGTTGTAATCAACAGGGAAGCAGTTCTATGGAATGTGTTCCAAGTTCTAATCAGCAGGGAAGCAGTTCTATGGAATGTGTTCCAATTTGTAATCAGCAGGGAAGCAGTTCTATGGAATGTGTTCCAAGTTGTAATCAACAGGGAAGCAGTTCTATGGAATATGTTCCCAGTTGTAATCAACAGGGAAGCAGTTCTATGGAAGGTGTTTCAAGAAGCTCTGTCCATGGAAATTCCACCTGACGCTAGGCGCATGGAAGGAAGAAAGGAAGGAAAGTCTTTTTCGATTTGGTAGAAAAACGAGTTCTTGCTGTGAATGTCTTACAATGAAGAACCAAAGATTGGAGCTCAGTCGAGCATCTCCCATGGAAATAACGATAGAGCAGAGAGAGACTAGCAACGTCTCTTTTGTGAGAAAGGGGCTGTAAGGAAAAGAAAAGATCACCCCCATCTACTTAGAGAGAAAACAGTTTCACTATGTTATACGTAGCAAAGGGAATGGTTATTGTGAGGAACCCCAAGATTTAAAGAGAACCCATGTGACTGCGACGTCACGTTAAAATTAGGAGATATGAAGTGAAAAGAAGATTCCCCACCCATCTGCTTCAATTAAACTTACATCGCTCGCTAGAATTCTTACCGACAGGCATAAGCGAGAAGGGAAACAGGAGAGAGAAGATAGCTGGCTAGCTAGTTAGCTGTCTGTCTCTTTCTCTGTCTGTCTGTCTCTCTCTCTCTCTCCTTCCTTTAATGACGTCACCGTATTATTTTTGATTGTTTTAAAATTCAATGATTGTTTTGAAGCAGTAGTTTCGTCAATAGTAAAAGTCTGATGTCGCTGAGATGCTGAGAACAGATACTACACATTGATCTTAGCCAAAATGCCATGGAACTATAAAAAATAATGTTTTTATGATGACTAGGTATTTTTATACGAATGAAAAAAAAAACTGATTTAATCTTTTATTGTATTATCTTTTAATGGGGGTGGGTAGTGTAGTATCTGTTCTATTGTCATAAGACCGTCATCCTAGGAATTATTTCCTCCCTTTTCAAGGGGGTAGGAGTAATCCTCCCAATATTACATCCTCCTTTGAGGGAAGGGTAAGTAGTATCTGTTCGGTTATCATGAAACCAACTTCATAGGGTCTATCTTCGTATTTTTTAGGGGGAGAGGTATTGAAGTATATTTTCTGGTGCCATACTCGTAGGCACTACGTTCTCTTTTATGGGGAGATCATCCCATGTATTAACCTCTCTATTTTGAAAAGGGTACTACCTGTCAAATTCCTGTGCGTGCATCTTCTTTCCTCCCTTTTGTAAAAAAAAACAATAATTTAGGTAAAAAAACAATAATAATATAGGTTTAAAAAAAAACACAAATATATGTAAAAAAACAATAATATGGGTAAAAAATGAGGTAAACAAAAAATTTAAATAAAAAGACTCCCGGGCAACGCCGGGTAGGAACAGCTAGTTTTTTTTTTAATTATGTCATTAATACGCATTCTAAGTGAGTTTAAATTTTAAAAGACTAATTTTTAGTTTCATTCACCTGAAGAAATTGACTCACATAGAAACGGTTTGGCAGATGCCACCGCCAGATTCTGAATTTTGTTAGGTTGTCAGACCAAAAGAAAAATAACAAGAAAAACAGGAATAACAAGCGTCGCCATTTATTCTTGCAATGGCGAGAGTTCCAAGCAATATTATCGATTAAAATTGTCTGAGTGCAACAAGTGTTACATTTCGATCAGAGCTATTCGAATTCACGAGTCTTATCTACGAGTGGATAAAGCTATCGCTTGCTAGACACAATATTTACCAATAATATCTATTCTGTAACATATCCATTCGTCGGGTAATAGCGTACGTGTCAAGGTTTTCAAAGGCAGGAACAGCCTTTTGATGTTTTTGTCTAAATAGTTGTTTTTTTTGTTTTAGTTTTTTTTGTAAATTTTTTTACTTCTTTTCACCACAAACAAAGCAGGCCAGATTTATAGGAGGCGTCCTAAGTGGGGAGTTGTGAAACAAGATGTTTGTTCACATTACATTTAAAAAATCCGTATGTTGGTACAGTCGGGGAAACAAGGAGCTGGGAGAGAATTCCAAAGGTAAGCGGTCTGAAGAAAGAAGCTATTAGAGTAGAAATGTTTCTGGTGGCATCTGGGGACCCCTACAGTGATGGGTATGATTTTGCTGCTAGTTGGGTCTGTCAGGAATATTTACGTTGAGGGGGTACAAGTGTAGTAAGTTCTTCAAAGCATATTCCGCACAGCGATGCAACATTGTTGTGATGGGACAGGAGCTGGAGATTGGTAGACAGTGTGGGACCTATTAGGTTAGAGAGTCTTTTTTGTACTCTGTCTAAGAGGCAGAGACTAATAGTTGGTGCAGCAGTCTAGGAGGACAGTATTTGTGCTCAAAGAATTATCGGGTTCTTAATGGTTCTGACACATAAAGCAAAAGCAATTAAGCCAACTATATCGGAAAATACATAGAATACCATTCTGACGTATACCTGAGGATGAGAAGATGTGTTGACAGATAAATAAATGAGGATACATATTTTTGCGGTAAAAAAACTGATAAGAAAAACAAAGAGGTAATTAAGATGTCAGGTAAAAATATGATACACATACGTATTTTCATTTACTTACCTTTCGACAAGAACTCAGAAGTGGAGACGGTGTTTGGTTATCTCTGTATAGCTTCTCTTTGCTTCACCTATCACTGCCATACAATTATTTCTTGATTCTATAAATTTCTGTCTATTTGCAGTTGACTTATGGCGCACAAACTTTCGGAATGCTTGCTGCCTCTCAGCAATGGCAGCTGCACATTTCGAAATGAACCATTAAGGGGAGTAGGGGTTTGCTGAAGAATTTTCGCAATGGGGCATAGTCTTCAATGCTTGCTTTGATCCATTCGGTTAACTCATTTTCACGCTGATCAGCAGGGAGTGAAAAGGTTTCAGTCCATGGAGCATCGCTGAGAAGTATTCTTATCTTAGTGATACCATTGGAGCACCGGGTGGAGCAGATTCTAGTGTGATTGCAAGAGTTAGGAGTGGATGCAGTAAGTTCAGGGAACTTCTGCCTTTACTAACCAGCAGAGCATTACCACTATCGACCAACGGAAGAGTCTATCAGGCATGTGTATGTAGTGTGATGATGTATAGAAGTGGCCAGGGCCAATGAGGGTTGAGGACACGTGTTGCATACGATAGATGTGTAATGTGGGTCTTAAAGACAGGCTTAGTTCTGATGACCTCAGAGGAGAATTAAATCTGGACAGTATAGGGAGACGTGTGCAGAAGAGGAGACTTCGATGGTATGGCCACATTGAAAGAATGGATGAGAGTTTTGGAGTTAGTAGATGCAGAACAGTTGAGGTAGCAGGTTCAGTTCATAAGGGAAGGCGTCCAACAAATGCTAGCATGTAAAACGGACGTTAAACTGAATATGAATATGATGATGACGTATCGATCAGAATCTTATTCTATATTTTTTTAAATATAGCTGATTAATTTCCTTAATAGGTTTTTAGTTGAGTTTCTCAGATGTACCATCAAGTGGCCTGTATTATAGAATATCTTGAGGGGGGGGGGCGTCATAAATAAATACATACATACATACATACATACATACATACATACATACATACATACATACTCGATTAGCACCCAAAACAGTCATGATGAGAATTGAAGCAAGGTTTTACAGCTGGATGCAACTTCCTAACACCAGCCTGTCACCGATGATGATGATGATGATGATGATGATGATGATGATGATGATGATGATGATATTATTATTTTATTTTATATTATAAGGTCAAGGAAAATATGGGAGGATGAGATAAAAATAGACTTTAGGGAAAGGGGGATAAATAAAGATCTGGTCAGAGATAGGTTAGTTTGGAAGTCAGTTTCTTTAAGCCGTCCAACACATGCCAGTATGTGAAACGGACGTTAAACTGATGATGATGATGATGATGATGATGATGATGATGATGCAACTTCCTAATGCCAACCTGTCACAGATCAGGTGTCCGTGTGTTTTATCAAGATACAACCTTTAAATGATTTATCAGTCACGGTCAACAGGGGGTTTCATGGAGGCACTGCCATATATACATGGCCGTACAACTTCACCAAAATTCATTTGTTGATAAAACTCTGACTTTGTTTTTATAAATGTCTCGTTTGTATTAACAATGAGGAAACCGCCGTAATTTTTTTAGATAAAAATCAATTTTGCTTTTTATAAGGTCTTGTTTTTTTTATCAGGAAATATCCCAATTTATAACCACTCTGGAATTAAATATTAGTACCGTGTAAACTTCTAATATCCACTGAGCTTTACACTTGAGTTTGACTACTAAACAAAAATATAGACATTATATATATGTGTGTGGGTGTGTGTATAGATTTAGAAAAGCATTTATATCAAATTTCGGAAAGAAAAAGATACTATTCTCATCTCGGTTATTAATTTCACAATGAACTGCCAGTTGGTCTCGGATTGCTTATTAGTTATTCACATCTTTTGTAGAAAGACTGTGTTAGTAGGGGGCGCAGAGAGTAGGAGGACTCCCTGAAAAAGGGTAGGGGTAGCAGTGGAAGTCGGAAGTGACGCCATGTCAGTGGGAGGCTTTTTCGATCTCTTTTGTTCCTGACTCACGGAACAAAGCAGAGGTGAGGAAGTGCTAGTCTGCTCACTGTCAGTAGGCGAGGGAGGCCGGTGCGGTGGCCTAAAATGGCCTGACAATATCTATTCTATAGTCTTTCTCTCTCTCTCTCCCGTGCAAAACAACCACACAATCTGTGTCGTCTTTTTATGTTGAATAAATTTCTAAAACTAGACTATGTGTTATCGATCACAGCTGAAGAACAAGAGCCAGCGGCAAAAAGCCCGAGACACCTGGAACACACAAGACGAAATCAGGGTACCCACAAGAAGGCAATCAAGAATGCTACAGCTGTACCCATCTGCTAGGAGTAAGTAAAATGGTCAACTATAGTCGAGGGCAACCCAAAGGCTCCTTTTTCATTAGCTACTACCTCTAAGTGTAAGGAAGGGCGTCATTCCTTTCCCATGATTACTCCACTTACCCTTGATCCTTTATCTTATAATGCTGAGTGATGAGCAAGGAGGGGCATCAAGTACTATTTTCTTAGTCTCTGATATGACTCGACCAAGGATTGAACCTCGGTCTCTCCCGGCCTATTAAGCGAACACTTTAACCATTATGCCAAATAAGCCGGTCTGCTCGGCATAAAGGTGAGTAATGTGGCCTATATTTAGTTTAATTTAGTTGTATGCAAAGGGGGCAACGGGGAGGTTCAAACCTTTCATCAAAATTCAGATACGTCTGATTTTTGTGTGACCAGCTAAGATCAACAATCCTCACTTGACCGAGTCCAGTCAATTACGTTTTCAGTAGCCTCACACCTACCCAAGTTCATTCTTTTATAACAGGCATTTGGTGCATTTCATGAACTTCCGGTTTGTCCAAGACGAGTTGCACACCTAACCCTCTGGAATGAACTTCCAGTTTGTCATGAACTCCTTATTGTCTATTCACAGCTGGCTATCCGTCACCCGGATGCGAGATGGTCGCTCAACACAAATAGAAAGCAAAAATGTTCCTTTAGTTAAAAACTAAACACTCCTAATGCCATTCAGCAAAGCAGAGAAAAAAACTCTTGGTCCAACTTTATAAAAGTACTAGCAGGGGCACCCGGAATTGCCCGGGAATGAAAGGGTTATTTACATATAAGAAGAAGAAAGCAAAACATCTCACACAGAATATTGGGTAACAGGACAAAATCCAAGTTGACAAAACCGCAGCGAATAAAGCTCCAGCCCCTTATGTCAAATTTTCTGAGATAATCCGTGCTGTCGGACCAAAGCCAAAATCCTTGGATCAAAACTCAAATCTTTGGTGTCATGACAACCCGAGTGTGAACATAATTATCATTAACTGAATTGTAGCCAATCCTATTATGTATTTCTTTAAAACTTTTCAAATTGAAAATAAAACCTGATGTACTTCTATTCTACTTTCTGTTTGTTTGACTATATATCTTCTATCTTCTATCCCTACATATCTATATATACGACGTAATGGGAAATGAAGAAGGAAAAACCAAAAGATGTTTTTTTTTATGTATTCATCAACGTTTCGTCTTTATTTGTAAGACTTCCTCAGGATGATAATTTTAAGAAAAATGTCATGCAAGGTGGCTACTACTTCTTCTCATCGACCCATCATGTCAACCCAATATTTTCATGTACTGGCATGGCATTTTTCTTAATATTATCATCCTGAAGAAGTCTTACAAATAAAGACGAAAAGTTGATGAATACATAAAAAAAAAAACATCTTTTGGTTTTTCCTTTTTCATTTCCCATATATATACAGGGTGATTCATAAGTCACTTAGCTATTTATTTTTGAAATTCTAAAGTTAAAAAATACGGTAATACAAAGCAGAAAGTTTATTCAACAAATTAATTTATGGGAGTTTAAAATTACAGCACATTTTCAAAATTTCCACCTTCGTTCTGCATGCATAGCTCCATTCTTTTTTGCAAGGAATTTACGACTCTTTGTAGCATATTTGATTGATTATGAAATAAATATATATAGAAACAAATATATAAACGAACAAATTTAAAATACCAACTAGCAGTAATTAGAGAGTAAGATAACAATTATCAAAAGTTCATAGTATGTTTGTGCTTCATATGGTAATCATTTTAAATAGCTAAGTGAAGTGACTTATGAATCACCCTATATATATATATATATATATATATATATATATATATATATATAAATAAAACTTAATAGGTCAGCTTGGTGTAATGGAATGTCAGCTCGCCCTCCTGAGCGCTAAAAACTTTGTAGCAGTCTCCGTCATGCATTGGAGCCCCAAATCCACAAACTGATTTCAAACAAACAGGAAAAATGTCGTACTATGAGGTATAATATTTATATATAAAATTCCATATCCATGTATATGATGTTTGCATGTTGCCTATAGAAAAAAAGGTTAGAGAATCTACATAAAATCTAAAATTGTGTTCTTATGTAAATTTTACAGGGGAAGACAATGGAAGATTTCCCGAATTTCTAAGTGATTCCCTAAGGGAGCTATGAACTCATAACTTTCCTTAAAACTTCAAATATATCCTATTTTTATGCAATTTAAATCATATGTATAAAAATTTCTGGGGACGACAATGGAAGTTGTCCTGAATCTCTAGGTGTTCTCCTAACCTAAGAAAGCTATGGAGGCCGAACCTCTTTTAAAACTTCAAAATACATCCTACTTTGATGAAATTTATATCATATGTATAAAGTTCTCCGGGGAAGACAATGGAAGTGATCCTGAATCTCTACGTTACCCTTTATTTGCCGAATATCTACGTGCCGCCCACCTCTAAGTGACCTATGGGGACAGAATCCCCTTAAAACTTCAAATACGTGCATCTGATTTTTCTGATGAGTGTTATTTTAAAAGTCAACTTAAAAATTGTCTGGATTGTTTAGTTGGGAAAGTATCAGATTGAAAACATCGAGTGTGCAGTTTCGATTCTACTCCCCACCCCCGATTTTTTGTTAACTAAAATTATATGAAATCACATAATATATTTTTCCTTTTTTTAATATAATAAAATGTAAGTGAAGAATTTGTGTATATTTAGTATGTAACGCATTTCCGTTTATCTTTCTCTCTCTCTTTCTCTCTCTCTCTCTCTCTTTCTCTCTCACTTGATCGCTCGTTATATACTTACATCTATCTCTCTCTGTGGATGTGGTGCTAAATCTCTATGTTACCCTCTATTTACTGAATATCTATGTGGCCCCGACCTTTAAGTGACCCATCGGTACAGAACCTCCTTCAAACTTCAAATACGTATATCCAATTTCAATAACATTTTAACAATATGCATGAGACTAATTTAGAGAGTTTTCCAACATTTCAGCTTCTTTCGGACATTTTAAGAGGACGAAACTGGAGGAGGGGGACATGTAAAAAAAAAAAAAAAAGAAAGTAATATAGTGTAATGAGTATATTGAAAAAGTACATAGTAGTCATCCTCATTCAATCCCGGACAACGTCGAGTCTTTCTGCTAGTTATATTTGCAATAAAATAAGTACAAAAAATTAAAATTGGTTCTCTGTTCGTTTTGTTTTACGGCATATCAACCCTTTTCGGGTTATTTAATGCCGAATCTGGTCATTTTGGTAAATGTTTTTATGCTTAAAGTTGTTTATATCTTTAAAATATTTATTTACGGTGTTTGGTTTAGCTGTTTTGTAGAGGAAAATTGTTGTTTTTGTTTTTGTCTTTGCAGAACATGATTGAGTTTTTCAAAAAGAAAAGAAAAAACCCCAATAATATAAATGTTTGGTGCATTTTAGGTCAGGAAGTCAGTATCTTCAGATCTAGTAGCGGCAGGTAAAAAAATTAAAAATCTCACTAGTGATTACCATTGATCGCTCACTAGTAACAACATATGGTGTTCTTCATAGTTTGAGTGACAACAAGTCTTTCCAGAGTTACAGTACTTTTCGCTTCCCTCAATAACTGTCGCAAATCACTCCGTTTCCGCAAAACATCCGTTTGTAATTGATTTCTCACTCATAACGGTCATTCTCTGTAATTTGATTAACCAACTAATATTGCACCAGTAAAATAACTAATCGTGTCAAACCACAAACAGATACAAAATTGTCAAAGTGAAAGCTAAGTTTACAATTACATACTCTCATAGAACAAGTTCTAAGAAAGAAACTTTGGTACTTCTTCAGATTAGGACCCGATCAAACTTTGACCCCAATCCTGACCCTAACGCTAACCCTGACCCTAACGACGGGGTCAAAGTTAGCCCAGGTCCTAGTCTGGAGAAGCACCGAAACTTTGAGACGAGTTCTTGCTGTGAATGTTTTACAAGGGGGAACCAGAGATCGGAGCTCAGTCGAGCACCTACCATGAACATAACGATAGAGTAGAAAGAGACTAGCAACGCCTCTTCTGTGTTAAAGGGACCAAAGGGAGGAGAAGAAAATCATGCTCCACTAGATTACGAAGTCTATTTTTTACTCTGTCAAGTCAAGAAAGAGTGCTCCAAGCGGCACCTCCCCAGATGTGGCAACAGTACTTCATCTTAGAACGTGTCTAGCTCTTAAACAGGCAGATAATTGCGCCAGGAGTGAGATACTTTCTGGAGTGATAGAGTGATCCAACGAGTTTTCCAGTGACTTTAGTAACAGATTTGATGTAAGTCTTCTAAAAGCAACAAGAATTTAGAGTTTTTTTGGAAAGACGAATTTGAATGATTCTTACCTGAACTTGACTTTTTTTCTAAAAGACATTTTTTTTCTAAAAAGCAACAACTTACCTGAAAGAAAAAAAAACAACAAAAAAGGATTAATAAACTTTTATTAGAAATAAGAAAAACGTATGAAATATTGCAAAATAACAAAGAAAAAATGACTTATAGGATGCCTGCCTCAGTTTAAACGTGACCCATCTACACGCTCATAAATTCTGAACCAAGCGAGAAAGACAAGAAAACTCGGTTAAATCCAAGATTTTTGTGTTTCTGTGACTTCCTGTTTAATCGCGAAACAAATACAACGTCACGTGACGCACGGATGATCATAAATGAAAAAATAAAACATTTTTGTTAGCATTTCGAGTTTACATTGAAGAAAAAACAACACACTTTATTATTAACGTAAGTGTTTGAAATAAATCAAAGCATACGATATAATAATAATAAGACATTTTCTTGAATTAATTTTAATGAACAAATTATCAACCGAAAATTATTTTTTAATAACGTTACGCTAATAAGATATTTTATTGAATTACTTTTGACAAACAAATTATGGGTATCTTTTACAATAGCCCCCAAACGAAAACGCTAAAAAAACAAATATACAACAAATAAAAGTTACCGTAGCCGATAAAACTGAATTTCCAACATACCTGTGACATTTATTAATGATTATAATCCGTTAAAAGTGCTATTTTTTATAAATCGATATTTTTATCGTACGAAAATTGGAATAAAAAAATTGCTTCTTCTGCAAATTTTGCAGCCTCGTTCCGGTTTCATTCTGTCGGGGTTGTTTTTTTTACTGGGATTCATATTCAAAGCGCAATTTTTCATTTTTCAGCCAAGCAAAAGAACAAAACAAAACTACATTTTAAGCAAAAGGAATAAAATCATTTTCTTTTGATTTACATGTCATTGTGTTTTATTTACATATTATTTTCATTCGTCACACCGCAATGTTTTTTTTTCCTGTTGTTTCTTTAAAAAATTCCTAACCGTAACCCTAAACCTAACCCTAACTCCAGCCCTAGACCTAACCCTAACTCTAACCCTAACTCCAGCCCTAACCCTAACTCCAGCCCTAACCCTAACCAAAATGAACGTTAAAATGTTCGTTTCATAAAATTAAATTTCAAAAATGCAAACCAAAAAAACAAAAAAAACGCCGCTTTGATTATGAGTTCCCGTAAAACACACACACACACACACACACACGCTGAATGAGAATCCGAAGCGAGGCTCGCAAAACAAGCCGGTTGACGCCATGTTTGTTCAGTAACAATCTGTGCCGAGAAAATTTTTTGTTTTTCATGTCTAATAAAAACCCATGTATCCTACGTAAAAATACAAACAAATGGAATAGCTAACTAGGAAAATCTCTAGTCTCGACGTACGTCGCATTTATTTGTTGCATATTCATTTTTTTGACCACGTTCTACAACTTTTTTTGAACCCGACTCGCGAGTTTGAGGGCTATTGTAAAAGATACCCGAAAGTTCTTTTTTTTTCTTAATAACGTTACGCTAATAAGACATTTTATTGAATTAATTTTAACAAACAAATTATCAACCGAAAGTTGTTTTTTTTACATTGAAAAATGACATTTTATCATGGGATGAGAAAATGTTATGAAGTGTAATAAAAAGTAACGTTATTAAGAAGAAGAAAAAGTTACTTTCGGTTGATAATTTGTTTTGTTAAAATTAATTCAATAAAATGTCTTATTATTATAGCATATGGGTTTATTGATTTCAAACACTTAGATTAATAATAAAATGTGAGTTTTCAATGTAAATATTATTTGCTTATTACTACAGTAAACTAAAAAAAAAAGAGAATAATTAAACAAATGTATTATTATTATTAAACAAAAATAATTAAACAAATGTATTATTATTATTAAACAAAAATAATTAAACAAATGTATTATTATTATTAAACAAAAATAATTAAACAAATGTATTATTATTATTAAACAAAAATAATTAAACAAATGTATTATTATTATTAAACAAAAATAATTAAACAAATGTATTATTATTATTAAACAAAAATAATTAAACAAATGTATTATTATTATTAAACAAAAATAATTAAACAAATGTATTATTATTATTAAACAAAAATAATTAAACAAATGTATTATTATTATTAAACAAAAATAATTAAACAAATGTATTATTATTATTAAACAAAAATAATTAAACAAATGTATTATTATTATTAAACAAAAATAATTAAACAAATGTATTATTATTATTAAACAAAAATAATTAAACAAATGTATTATTATTATTAAACAAAAATAATTAAACAAATGTATTATTATTATTAAACAAAAATAATTAAACAAATGTATTATTATTATTAAACAAAAATAATTAAACAAATGTATTATTATTATTAAACAAAAATAATTAAACAAATGTATTATTATTATTAAACAAAAATAATTAAACAAATGTATTATTATTATTAAACAAAAATAATTAAACAAATGTATTATTATTATTAAACAAAAATAATTAAACAAATGTATTATTATTATTAAACAAAAATAATTAAACAAATGTATTATTATTATTAAACAAAAATAATTAAACAAATGTATTATTATTATTAAACAAAAATAATTAAACAAATGTATTATTATTATTAAACAAAAATAATTAAACAAATGTATTATTATTATTAAACAAAAATAATTAAACAAATGTATTATTATTATTAAACTATAATTCAAAGGAACAATAATAATAATAAAAATTGGCAAAAACCCGAAATGATAACAAAAACGTTTTATTTTTTATTTATGGTCATCCGTACATCACGTGACGCGGTATTTGTTTCGAGATTAGACAGGAAGTCACAAAAACATTTGCCATTGCTCCCAGGTCCACTCTGGCTCGGAGTGCTAGTACCTGTAAGGGCCCCATAAGTTTGTTACCTTTAATTGCATATTAATAAAATACAAAATGTCTGATTATTATTATTAGATAAATGTTCTTAGTTTTTTCTTTTCTAAATTCATATTAGTCGTCTGCCAAATATAAAGTTATACATTTAGAGGTCTATGAAGTTCAAGAGGTTGGTGACCACTGATCTGGAGGTGATGCCGACAGCAATGTCTGACAAAGATGGTTGGAACGAACGAGTCCAGATAATACGAGAAGAAATCTCGACTTGATTTAATTTGATTCGACAACGTTCCATGTTGGTCCAATGAGTCACGGATCGTCTAATCTCTGTCTATGTAAAGTTAAGTATATGCTTATATATTAGTATGCACACAATCCTAAACTAATGAATCGATCATTATGAATTTTGGAACACAGTCGCCAGGCGTAAAGGGTCGTAATGTGGGCTATATTTAGTTTAATTACATTTTATGTAAAGGGGTAAAAAGGTGAAAGCCCTTCGTCAAAATTCAGATACCTCTGATTTTTGTGAAATTTTAGCAATAGGTATTAATTCCGGACCAAAAACGCACCAAACATTGATGTTATTGTTTTTTTTTCTTTTCCTTTTGTAAAACTCAATCATGTTCTGCAAAGCCAAAAACAAAAAAAACAATAAATTTTCCTCCCTCCTCTCCCCCCATTTCCCTCCCTCATTTCCCCTCTCCCTCGCTTCCTCCCTTTCACTTTCCTTCCCCCTCTCCCATAATGTTCTGCAAAGCTAAAAACAAAAAACGACAATTTTCCTCTACAAAACAACCAAACGAAACCCCATGAATAAATATTTGAACATATAAAGAACTTGTACCAAAATGACCGTAGGCGGCATTAAATAACCCGAAAAGGGTTGATGTGCCATAAAACAAAACAACCAAACCAAGAGGTATTATACATTGATTAATAAATATTCCACAAATTTCAGTTACATTGAAGTATTTTAAAGGGGTTTTAGGGGTAGGGTGCATAATATGGGTCCAACCATCTATTTGAAATTTTTCAGATTTGCATAAAGTTTTATCCATAGATGCCCATTAAGCAGGATTCGCTGAAACCTAGTAAGTGAGGGTTCGGGACACGCGTTGCATGGAGAGAAATGATATGAGAATGATACGATAGATGTGTAATGTGAGTCTTAAAGACAGGCTTAGATCTGATGACCTTAGAAGAAGATTAAATCTGGACAGTATAGGGAGATGTGTACAGAAGAGGAGACTTCGATGGTTTGGCCACATTGATAGAATGGATGAGAGTTCTTGGGTTAGAAGATGTAGAACAGTTGAGGTAGCAGGTTTAGTTCATAGGGGAAAACCAAGCAAAACATGTGAGGAAGTGATAAAAAGGGATTTGAGAAAAAAAGGGATCAATAAAGACCTGAGCAGTTACATTTCCAAATTATAAACCGGACGAAAGTTAAATATTTATTTGACCAAGAATTGGTTTAACAACATCGAGAATGTGATTAAAATCTTCTGTTTCCCATGAATTATACGGAAGTCTGCTTCCATCATAGCTACGTACGATAACTCCTCCGGAATGAGGACATAAGGCAGATATAGTTTCTTCATCTTTTATCCATCATCCCTAAAGATGATGGGAGCAGGCTTCTTAAAGAAAACAATACAAATAGGACACATATTACTCATTCATTCATACACACACATGCATAGACATATTACAACAGATTACAATGGTTGTCCCTAACATACATCAATGGACATATTGATATCTATCTAGAGTCAGACAAAGAAACCATATCTATTCACGTCACTTCCTGTATTTCTATCTCACTTCCTTGAACACGTTCACTAGGTTTCTAACCAGAAATTTCCTCTTTATCTGATCTCATTTGAAAGTGGAAACTTCCTTTCTACGTCATCTAGCTAGCTATGTCCGATAACTTTCCCGGAATGAGGACAGAAGGCAGATGTAGTTTCTTCATTTTTTTTATTCATCATCCCTAAAGATGATGGAAGCAGGTTTCCCAAGGAAACAATACAAATAGGATATGTATTACTCATTAATTCATACACACACATACATGGACATGTTACAACAGATTACAATGGTTGTACCTGACATACATTAATGGACCTATGCCAGCATGTAAAATGGCAAAAAAGGTAGTGATGATGATGATGATGATGATGATGATGATGATGATGATGATGAACAAGCAACTATGTATTCTATGGGTTAGAACATGTAGTTTTTTTTTTACTTGAACTCAAGGCAAAAATTGTAAACATGACTATATTTGAAATTATTTCTAGCTATGTACGATAACTTCACCGAAATGAGGACATAAGGTTTTGACTTTGGACCAATTTCTGAATAAATTGTAGCTGTTGACTACTGATATGGCGTAGCTCTTCAAGTGTGTTGTTTGTTTTTTTACTTGACCTCATATTGCAACTTTTCTTTCAAGGTAAAAATTGTAAACATGCCTATATTTGAAATTATTTCTAGCTATGTACGATAACTTGTTTGTTTTTTTACTAAAGAATTACCACTTATCAAGGCCCAAAGGCCACTCGAGGATAAGAGTTAATGACTTTGTCAGGTGAACAGTGAGACAACGCTGTGATGATTGGTAACGATGGTGGAAATTGAGCAGAATTTGATTATTTAAGATGACGGCTCAACAAGAATTTGTTTACATTGGACTTGAAAACAGCAATGTTGTAATCAGCTTGGAAGCAGTCTCGTGGTATCGTGTTACATAGACAGGTAGTTCTAGGAAAAAAACTCTGTACTTGCTTCTCTCATAGTTATGTATGATAACTTTTCCGGAACAGGGACATAAGGCAAGTGTAGTTTCTTCATTTTTAATTCATCATCCCTAAAGATGGTGGAAGCAGGATTCCCAAGAAAACAATACAAATAGGACACGTATTACTAATTCATTCATACAAACATACATGGACAGATTACAACAGATTACAATGGTTGTCCCTAACATACATCAATGGTTATATTGATAACTATCTAGTTAATTTGGAAGTCAATTTCTTAAAGCCGTCCAATGTATGCCAGCATGTAAAATTGTAAAACAGGAAGTGGTGATGATGATGATGATGATGATGATGATGATGATGATGATGATGATGATGATGATGATGATAGTGATGGTGATGATGATGAACAAGCAACTATGTATTCTATTGGTTAGAAGATGTAGAACAGTTGAGGCAGCAGGTTCAGTTCATGAGGGAAGGCCAAGGAAAACATGGGAGGAAGTGATAAAAATGGACTTGAGAGAAAGAGGGATCAATAAAGGTCTTGGCCAGATAGGTTACTTTGGAAGGCAATTTCTTAAAGTCGTCCAATATATGTCAGCATGTAAAACGGATGTTAGACCGATGATGATGATGATCAACGACTAGCAATTATGTGTTCTATTATATTAGCATTCTATAATCAAAGAAAGCTGAATGATGTTCGAAGTTTATTTAAAGAAATGTTGGAAACTTTTGCCCAAGTGACATAGATCTCACTCGAAATCTCGGGCGAGGCCAACACATTGCCGGCAGCAAATTAGTCTTGTTTGGATTTCCCCAAAGTTGATAAAAATATGTCCAAAGGAAAATATCTCCCAAGGTCAAGTTTGTATTTCGATAAAGTTAAAATTAACCCGTAGGTAAGACGGAATTGGCAATGAAACAATTCGCTTTGAGCGACTTCGGAACCCAATGACCAGAACTCTGAAGAATTGCCAATATATTCGTCTGAGTTCACATCTGACAAAAATGAAGATATCGATTCTTATACCTCTCAAAATTGCTAAGTTCAGCAAACATTTATTGAATATTTCGTCCACCGACGTGACAATACAGATCTTAATTCTCTTCCATTTTCTCTATTTGATTTTTTGCTTAAGTGGCCACAGGTTTTGAGCCGCCGCCGCCGCTGCTGCGTATCCATTCCAAATATTTTGTACTTGTGTGTTGTTTTCGTGAGACAATAATCCTGAGAAAGTCTTATAATAAAGACGAAACGTTGATGAATACATAAATAATATTTTTTGGTTTTCCTTTTTTAATTATATATTAAAGAATTAATATTTATTCATCAAAATATTGGTATAAGCCCCCTTCAATAAAAATAGGATTTGGGCCTCTTTAAGACTATTAAAATTAACTTTAACATAATGCAATGTTCCTTTGTCGTATAAAAACATTCAATAACACAATTCCATGCACTTTGATATATATATATATATATATATATATATATATATATATATTAAGTTATGAAAAATATATTTATGACAATTAAGCTACACAGAGGCGTCCGCATTCCATCCCCATAGGGAATTGTCAGGCTAAAGTGCATAGAATTTGTGTTACACTCAGTAACACGAATTTCTATGCACTTTAATATATATATATATATATATATATAGTAAGTTATAAAAATGTATTTATGGCAATTAAGCTATGCAGAGTCGTCCGCGTTTGTAGCTTAATTGCCATGAATATATTTTCGTAACTTACTATATATATATATACAGGGTGTCCCAAAATAATGTATACACCCTTTGAATTGTTATAAGTCGTTCAATTTACTGATTTTTATTTGCAAGATTGATAAACAAGATTGAGTAAGAATATTCATTTAAAAATACTGACAGTAAAATTAACAAAAACATAGAAAATTAACTTTTAACAAAGATAAAGGCTACTTAGGGTAATTTCAGAATGTTCATAAAATGAACCCTCATCCTAACCCCAACCCGTTCTGCTCAATACACTTTCCATATAGTGAAGACGTGAAGAATTGTACCTACAAACGTCCTGCGACATTTACTCCGGTATTTGAGCACATTCTACTACAATTACTACTCCCATTTGTTTGCAATTACTTCAGGTTTCTTGCTTTAAACATTGTAGCCTTTACGTTTATTAAAAGTTAATTTTCTATGTTTTTGTTAATTTTACTTTCAGTATTTTTAAATGTGTATCTTACTGTTTTACTCTTTTATCAATTTTGTTTGCAAATCAAACTCAGTAAATTGAACGAGTTATAACGATTCAAAGGGTGTATACATTATTTTGGGACACCCTGTATATATATATATATATATATATTGTGTAAGGTTATATTGAAAAGAAATCAATAAAGTGCTCCATCACTATGAAGTGAGAGCTAATATAATTTATTTGAAAACTATATGTTACATATTTCAGAAATATGTAACATAGTTTACAAATAAATTATATATATATATATTTATATACTAGAATAATATCCGTCCTAGGACGGGTTAAAGTAATTCCCCAGACCAGAACATTTTTTTACCAATTTTATGTCCCCTTACGAAGACTAAAATCACGATATAATGCGACTAAACCTAATGTCTAGAATCCTTATTCTAATTTTGATCAAAATCCATTACATGATTTTGATTCTAGAAAATGTTTATGTTTAAAACTTAAGCTTAAGGGGTCTTGAGAAGAAATTGGAATTCAAGAAATCTTGCTTAATTGGTGTCTAATGACTATGGATTAAATTTAATGCAAATCTGAAATATTTAAATTTTCAAATATTGTGATACTATTGCGGCCCAGGGAGTCACTCAGTGTCGTATTCTGGGTGACACGGCACTAAATATTGCCCGATGCGTTCGGACTAGTTGAACTGTCAATTGTTCTACGCCTATGCTGTGTTTGAAGATCCGCAGAATTTTGACGTTGATGCAGCGTTGAGTAAGTGGTCGGTTCTGTCGGCAACCCTGAAACAAGGAAAACTCGCCATGAACAATGACAACTACTTATTGGAACGCAGGTGTGTAACAATAACAAAAAGAAAAACTTATCTTCTTCTTCTTGTTGGGGAGGAAAGACAAGTTGAGGAATCTGACAGGTGTTAAGTCTTGGTTAGGGGACTTTAAACCTTTCTTTCAGTTTTGTCCCTTAGAGGAAGTCGAATTTCGAAAAGATGTTTAACAATAATCAAAAATTAAAAGTTATTAGATAGGTATCAATATGTCCATTGATGTATGTTAGGGACAACCATTGTAATCTGTTGTGATATGTCCATGTATGTATGTTTATAAATGAATGAGTAATACATGTCCTATTTGTATTGTTTTCTTTAAGAAGCCTGCTTCCATCATCTTTAGGGATGATAATAACAGATGAAGAAACTACACTTGCCGTATGTCCTCGTTCCGGAGAAGTTATCGTATATAGCTAGTTAGATGACGTAGAAAGGAATTTCCTCCTTCCTAATGAGATTAGGTAAAGAGGAAATTCCTAGTTAGAAATTTAATGAACGTGTTCAAGGAAGTGAGATAGAAACACAGGAAGTGACGTAAGAGGCGAAGTGCATGGGAGAGAGTAAGCTCGAGATAGCTCTTGGGCTAATTATACAGGGAGTCTCAGTATAAACGTGACCCATGTCGGGGTTAATACCTCTGCCAATATTAATGATGTCCTCATTTCGAAGAGTTACACCATAGCAGTAGTTTATAGCAACAATTTATTCATAAATTGGTCAATACTAACGTCAAAACCTTATGTCTTTATTCCGGAGAAGTTATCGATATAGCTAGAAATAATTTCAAATATAGTCAAGTTTACAATTTTTGTGTTGAAAGAAAAGTTGCAATATGAGGTCAAGTAATAAAAAAAACCTATTAGTGCAATGATGTTGAGGAATCTGACTAGTGCTAAGTCATGGTTAGGGGACTTTAAAGTTTTCTTTGAGTTTTTGTTCTTTAGAAGAAGTTACATTTTGAAATGGATTTTACTTAGTCTTTAAAATGCATATCTTTGATCGGAATCCAACTCGGTCGGTCTGTTTGTCTTTGGGTGAATTCTCTAAGCGTCAGTTCTTTTACTGGGAACTTTTACTTGAAACGAGGTTTGTGATTGGCTATCCAATCACAATTAGTATTGCACTTTCTGCTTTCTTATGATTGGTTGAGCAATGAAAACATTTAATTCACCTAAAAAGGATGGGCTCTAATTATGAGCCACAATATCGGGCTGGGTCTTATTTCAACATTGACACACTTTAGAATTTGTTTATAGGTAATCATATTCATCAAATATTGTAAGTGAACTCACTTGACCTTTTTAAGCTGATATAACCTTTCAAATTATAACTAAATTTATCATGAAAATCATCTCTTAATTCTGTTAAAATCAACTGATTTTATCTCGCTGTGGATTTTAACATTAAAAAGTATAAATATAATTGACTGTCACCCCAATATGAAAAATGACCTTTTAAATTACAGCAATCGTGAAAATAATCTTTGGCTGAAAATAATATTTGCTAACCTCCAATTACTTGTTATAATTCCATAATTATTTCAACGTAATCATTTTCTGCTTTTCTATAATTGGTTGAGCAATGAAAAAGGTGGACCTTAATTATGAGCCCCCAATACGGGGCTGGGTCTTATTTCATAATTAATATGCCTTAGTATTTGTTGATATGAAAAGTGTACTCTCGTGACCTTTTTAATTTTCCAACATAAAATTGTTTGTCTGAAAATCATTTCTTGATTGTCCTGACGTAACATTTACGAATTACAACTCAAATCTATCCATCTTCTTCCATTGCTGATTTCTTATCTCACAAATATAAACAATTCAATTTGTGTACTTTTCTCAGCTCTCATTTAAAACTATGAAATGCAATATGTTAACATAATGACCTTTTTACATACAAAATACGGCTCTAGGGTTCACTGTCACTCCAATGAAATGACCTTTTAAATTTAATTGGTCATCATCATCATCATCATCAACCGGTTTATTTGTTGAATCAGGTCACAATTAATCCTCTGATGAGGGTGGGGCCTGATTGTCTAGTCTCGAAATCTAAGTCTTCCTCTCCACTCCTGTCTTTGGCAAGGTTTGATGGAATCCATACCCATGGCCTTCCTATCACGTTTGACTACGTCCTCCCAAGTCAACTTGGGTCTGCCAGTGGTGATGTTCTCTGCTGGCACATTCAACTTTCGGACTTTAGCAATCCAGCCATCGCTACGCTCAATGTGACCCAACCAACGCAGTCTGTTCTTCCGCATGATGTCCGTAAGGCTTTTCAAGTCGACCTGTGAGAGCAGGGATTCAAAAGAAACGTACTGTTCAGGCCTCACCAAACAGATCCAAAAATAATATTTGACGTGCTGAACCCCAATTCCTTTTTAATTATAAACTCAATTAATTAAAAACAATTTCACCAGACAGTTTTTCACAATATTATGCCCCCCCCCCCCAAAAAAAAAGACTTTTTAAATACTCCAAAACTGAAATTTGGGGAGTATTTATGAATTGATGCCTAATATCTATTCTTAATATTTCACAAAAAAAAACAGAGGTATTTGATTTTCACAAAGGGCTTCTATCATCTATTTGCTCCTTTACATAAAACTAAATATATCCGGCGTGAGACCCCTTACGCCTAAATTACATAGTTTAGGAGTGAATCTTCTACATATAAATATATAAACATATCTAACTTTATACATACATATATATATATGATATAAATTTATATCATATATATATATTTATATCTTCTTCAGGTCTATATTTTAGAACTGGAGAATATTTCTGTCGAACTCGCGAATCTGGATAGAATTTTGAACGGAACCCTTTATTCCATGACTGGAAGAAGTTTTCAGTAATTAACAATTCTTTGTATCACCTGCACCGAAGATTGAACCTTCAACCTTCAGATGACTATCAGTTTGAACTGAATTTAACTTAGTACTATATCCACTACGCCACGGGTCCTTGCGGACAGTTCTAGTATGAATTTTGGGAGCCTTAAACCTATTCTTGTTTTTAATGTGTAGTCTTACTACTTATCACTATATATCAGTACTTTTATTACTACATATCACTGTATATATATATATATATATATATATATATATATATTATATCTTTATCTATTGTTTATAATTAATGGTTCCCATATTGTATTAAATTCTATACTAGGGCTGCTTAGTAAGTCTTTGTCGTCCAACATATGCGCTGCTTTTTTGTGTCGTCTTACTCTCCACCGTTCTTCTCTATCTATAATTTTTACTTTGTCCCATAAGGGTATTCCCAAGTTCGAAAAGATACACCTGAAGAAGGCCAGAAGTTACAGCGGCCGAAACATTGTGATAATAACACTGAAGATGAGAACAGTAGTCCGAATAATCAAAATTATACAAATTATTAATCCTCATCTCAAAAATTCTGAAAAAAAAAAAATATATATATATATATGGGAAATGAAAAAGGAAAAACTAAAAAGGAAGTTTTTATGTGTTCATCAACGTTTCTTCTTTATTTGTAAGACTTCTTCAGGATGATAATATAAAGAAAAATGTCATGCATGTACGTGGACATATAGGGTTGACATGGTGGGTTATATGTCCACGTAGTTGCATGACATTTTTCTTTATATTATTATCCTGAAGAAGTCTTACAAATAAAGACGAAACGTTGATGAACACATAAAAACTTCCTTTTTGGTTTTTCCTTTTTCATTTCCCATTACGTCGGATTACCTTCATCCTTCTTTTCCCATATATATATATATATATATATATATATACATAAACACATTAAAAATTTAGAAATATTTAAGAATTAACATAAATCATTTCCTAATATTATTTGTTTTTTTAATTTTTTTTTATTTTTATGGAAGTCACTCCAGACAAGACATGAAGCCACTTGATGTTAGGAGCTAAAAAAAATTACTACTTCAAGGTCAAAAACTTACAAACAATAAGTGCTAGATGGATAGATTCTGGCCCAGAAAACAGCAATTCTTCCCCCTTTGTCAGAAACATCGCTCATATAATGTGAGCACTAAAGGACAAAATAAGGAGAGCGAGAGTTACAGGGCTGCCGAAAATAAACTCAAAGTTAGTCACTTTCTACTCTCTCATTTAAAATCTTATATCATGAATTATTTCTTTAAAATGTTGATATTAGATGTAGATATGTCTCTGGTTAACTTCCGGTAACAATATCAATATTCTTTACCTGGAGGCCATTTTACTTTTTCATCTCTGCCAATGCACAGGAATGTCTACATCAAACTCTTTAACCAGTTCCGACTCGTTCACTCGGCTACTTTTCTTGTGATAAGCAGACGTTAATAGTTGAATCATTTTATCAAAGCCTCCAATTTCCTCTTTCCTATCTTTGCAGCAATGTCTAATAGACGTCTGCCAAAGAACGTTATCTGTAGACGTCTAAAGAGCTACTTCTTCATCTGGTTAATATGTTAATGGGGGCTGTTAGTTTGAGGACAGCATGAATGGATTGGCTTTTTTTCTGCTTGTCACCATCAGTCAGGTGGAGCTGCCGGCAAATTGTGCAGACAGCAAACTCTCTTATTAATGAGGAGAGAAAAGTATCCAGTCCAGCGAAAAGATCACAATTAAAAAAAACATAAAAATGATTCAAGAAAAGAAACTTGAACGAGTTACCAAAAATACAGGGTGGGCAAAAATAAGGGTCCTATTTTTAAAAATTCATAACTTTTTTATTTATTGATTTTTTGTTTTTTTTGTGTTTTAGAATAAGTAAAGGACCCCTTCCGAAGCAAGCATGAGCCGTATTAGCCCTAAGGAACGTACCCTCATTTAGAAAACATTATTTTTGCTTAAAAAACTCAAAACAGTGTAAAAAACAATACTTTAGTTTTTGTAAGTTTTAAGAAGTGTTTTTCGGCTAAAATTTGTTTTGTTTATTTCAAAAAATCTCGGAAGGGTCAGTCTACACACACATAAAGTTTGGTGAGTTTAACTGTTATTTTGTGGAAGTTATTCAAATTCAAGTTATTCAAATTTAAAGATAGGACCCTTATTTTGGCCCACCCTGTACATTGGTGTTTCTACTCTATTGGATTAAAAATAACATATCAAGTTTTATAAATTTATTATTATACAAAATCTGAGTTAATCAATGTTTTTTTTTTCATGGTTTTGGGATTGAGTAATATTTGAAAACGTTTTTTTTTTTTCTGTGAGGATTTTTTCCTATGTATTTTAATCACTCAAAATACATGTTAAATTATTGTCTGGTTTTGGGATTGAGTTATATTTCGTAACAAAAATATCGATTTTAATTATTTTAATCAGCCACAATTTGCAATTAACTTACCAAGTGACCCATTTCTTACTAAGGTTCTATCTATTACTCTCACCCTCCCTCACTGTATTTTTTTAGCCCTCGCTCTTATTTTATACCATTTCCATCACTCTCTCTCCGCTCCCTATCTCTCTTTCTATCTCTGTCTATAAGCAGTCAAATGTAATAAAGAAAGGTAATTATTAAACAAAGTGGACTTTAGCTACAGTAGTAAACATTTTTAAAATACATGTTAAAATATTCCTCGGTTTAGAAGTTATGTTATTAAAAAGATCCATTCTAATTGTTCTAATTAGCTGTAATTTGCAATTAACTTACCAAGTGACCTCTCTCTTACTAAGTTTCTGTCTATCACTCTCCCGTCTCTCACTGTATGTTTTTTGATGTCTCCTTATTCTTATTCTCTACCGTCTTTATCACTCTCCCTTCTACCCAGTCTCCATCGCTCCCTATCTTTCTGTCTCACTCTCTTTCTCTTTCTATCAAGAGGCGAACAAAATAAAGAAAATAAAAATTGAAATACTCTATTGTAAAAAAAGAAAATAACACGACTGTAATAAAACAATTTAACCCATAACAGAGAGAGAGAGAGGGGGGGGGGAGACGATATGTAGCGAGCAGAAAGCGACTAATTTTTAATTTTGTTTTTTTTATTTTAAAATTTAACTGGCTTTGCTAACTCAATTTTTCCATAGCAGCTGGGTAAATTCATGGCATCATTCTGGCAACCTAGAAAATGTTTCTTTGTAGATCCTTGTTTGTTGGGATGAGGTATAGTTCAATTAACTTCTAGTAAGCCATTTTCCCAGGCATTATCTCTTCCCTCAGGGTGGTATCAGCTGTCGCCTGAGCCGCCTCTATTGTGAAATGCTGACAGATCCGTTGATGGCTATGCTTATACTCTTCCCAATTGCGCCCTTGTGCTCCCTGGTTTTCTTGAACTCAAATTGACCTTGTGTCACATCTTTATGCAATGGAGACATTGCAAATAAAGGGCTTTTCCTACTCTTCTTTTTATACATTGTCACATTCTGATTCTAGTGTCTGGTTTGCAAGGGGATTGACCTTTTTGTCAAAGTTAGGTATAGTTTAGTTCGGTCTTAGGAGGTCATCCTCCTAAGCATTACCTCCTCCTTTCGGAAAGGCATTGATTTATTGGCAGTTGCTTTTTTTCTTCCAGATTCAGAAAATTTAATCTTTAAAATGTTGATATTAGATGCAGATATCTTTTGGCCAAGATCAAAGTGTAGTATCTGTTCCGATGGATACTGCACCCCATAGACTGGTATTGTCTTGGCCTTCGGGGCTTGATTTACGCCAGTCTATGGGTCTGTCCTGTGCAGTTCTAGGAGGTCCACCCTCTCAGGCTTTGCCTCCCCTCTTTGAGGAGGAGTAAGTTTATTGCTTACTGCCTGAGGCGCCCTTACCGGGGAATGCCTACTGGGCTGCCCAGGCAATTTTTAATGGCCAGATTGCTCACCTTCTCGGGCGCTGGCTTTTCAAATCCCACTTTCCCGACCTTGTGTCACATCTTACCTTGTAGGAGGAAGATAAATAACCCATGTCTCTTGTTGACTTCCGGTAACAATATTATTATTCTTTACCTGGAGGCCATTTTCCTTTTGCATCTCAGGAATGTCTACTTCAAAATCTTTAACAAGTTCCGACTCGTTCACTCTTCTACTTTTCTCATAATAAGCAGACGTTATTAGTGGAATCATTCTATGAAAGCCTCCAATTTCCTCTTTCCATCTTTACAGCAATGTCTAATAGACGTCTGCCAAAGAACGTTATCTGTAGACATCTAAAGAGCTACTTCTTCGTTGTGGCTGATATGTTAATGGGAGCTCTTGGTTAGCGGATAGACTGGATGGATTGGCTTTTTTCGCTTGTCACCATCCGTTATGTGGAGCTGCCGGCAAATTGTGCAGACAGCACGCTCTCTTATTAATGAGGAGAGAAAAGTATCCAGTCCAGCGAAAAGGTCACCATTAAAACATGAAAATGATTGAAGGAGCGAAAACTGAAGGAGTTACCAAAAATACATTGGTGTTTCCGCTCTATGGATTAAAAATGACACATCAAATCTTATACATTTATTATTATACTAAATCTGAGTTAATCAATGTTTTTTTTCTCCATGGTTTTGGGATTGAGTTATATTTGAAATAGAAACATCTGCTTTAATTGTTCTAATTAGGCTTTAAATTGCAATTAACTTACAAAGTGACTCATCTCTTCCATTAGTTTCTATTTATCATTCTCTTCCTCTCGCCCTCGCTCTTATTTTATACCGTTTCTATCACTCTTCGTTCCGTCTCTCTCTCTCTCTTTCTCTTCCTCGCTCTTATTTTATACCGTTTCTATCACTCTTCGTTCCGTCTCTCTCTCTCTTTCTCTCTCTCTCTCTCTTCCTCGCTCTTATTTTATACCGTTTCTATCACTCTTCGTTCCGTCTCTCTCTCTTTCTCTCTCTCTCTCTGTTCCTCGCTCTTATTTTATACCGTTTCTATCACTCTTCGTTCCGTCTCTCTCTCTCTCTCTCTCTCTCTCTCTCTCTCTTCCTCGCTCTTATTTTATACCGTTTCTATCACTCTTCGTTCCGTCTCTCTCTCTCTCTCTCTCTCTCTCTATATATATATATATATATATATATATATATATATATATATATGTGTGTGTCGGCATTCTGCAATATGGACACCTATGGTATGAAAAAGTGAGTTTGTAAATCCAGTTAATTTTTAAAATATAAAAAGACAAAATCCATAGTCATTTTCTGCTCATTATATATCGTCTCTCTTTCTCTCTCCATCTCTTTCAGTTGAATGTAATAAAGAAAGGAAAACTTGGAATAGTTCATTATAAACAAGGTGGTAAAACGATTTCACCCATAGCAGAGAGAGAGAGATGGAGAGAGAGAGAGATGGAGAGAGAGAGATAGAGAGAGATGGGGGGGGGAGAGAGAGAGATGGAGAGAGAGATGGAGAGAGAGATGGGGGGAGAGAGAGATGGAGAGAAAGAGAGAAAGAGAGAGAGAGAGAGAGAGAATATATAATGGGCAGAAAACGACTATTTGGGGATTTGGCTTTTTATATTTTTAAAATTAACTGGCTTTGCAAACTCACTTTTTCATACTATAGGCGCTTATCTATACTGCAGAATGCTGAGAGAGAGAGAAGATATATAGTGAGCAGAAAGCGACTATTTAGGGATTTTGTCTTTATATATTTTTTTTATTTAACTGTATTTGCAAACTAACTTTTTCATATCATAGGCGCCTATACTGCAGAATGTTGAGAGAGAGAGAGAGAGAGAGAGAGAGAGAGAAAGAGAGAGAGAGAAAGAGAGAGAGAGAGAGAGAGAGAAAGAGAGAGAGAGAAGATATATAGTGTGCAGAAAGCGACTATTTAGGGATTTTGTCTTTATATATTTTTTTTATTTAACTGTATTCGCAAACTAACTTTTTCATATCATAGGCGCCTATACTGCAGAATGTTGAGAGAGAGAGAGAGAGAGAGAGAAAGAGAGAGAGAGAGAGAGAAAGAGAGAGAGAGAGAAAGAGAGAGAGAGAGAAAGAGAGAGAGAGAGAGAGAGAGAAAGAGAGAGAGAGAGAGAGAGAGAGAGAGAGAATATATAATGGGCAGAAAACGACTATTTGGGGATTTGGCTTTTTATATTTTTTAAATTAACTGGCTTTGCAAACTCACTTTTTCATACTATAGGCGCTTATCTATACTGCAGAATGCTAAGAGAGAGAGAGAGAAGATATATAGTGAGCAGAAAGCGACTATTTAGGGATTTTGTCTTTATATTTTTTTTTTATTTAACTGTATTCACAAACTAACTTTTTCATATCATAGGCGCCTATACTGCAGAATGTTGAGAGAGAGAGAGAGAGAGAGAGAAAGAGAGAGAGAGAGAAAGAGAGAGAGAGAGAGAGAGAGAAAGAGAGAGAGAGAGAAGAGAGAGAGAGAGAGAGAGAGAGAGAAAGAGAAAGAGAGAGAGAGAGAGAGAGAGAGAGAATATATAATGGGCAGAAAACGACTATTTGGGGATTTGGCTTTTTATATTTTTTAAATTAACTGGCTTTGCAAACTCACTTTTTCATACTATAGGCGCTTATCTATACTGCAGAATGCTAAGAGAGAGAGAGAAGATATATAGTGAGCAGAAAGCGACTATTTAGGGATTTTGTCTTTATATATTTTTTTATTTAACTGTATTTGCAAACTAACTTTTTCATATCATAGGCGCCTATACTGCAGAATGTTGAGAGAGAGATCAAAATAAAACTGAGATAAATTAATCCTGTGCTGAAGTCAATTCAGTAGTTTAGTTGGATTACTTTTCTTAAGATCATTAACACCTAGGATTACAACCTACTTGAGACGAGCCGGCAACTCAATTCACAATGACTTGATCCGCGAAATCTTGCTTTATTTTGGCACACAACAAGTAACGATTTGATGCTTTGTTTTCTTTTCAACTTTAGCAGCTCAAGTGCCAAACATGTTAATTCGTCGCTCATCAACTTTCTACTCCAAACAAGCGATTATTATTGGACGACTTATTGATCAAATCAACACGACTATTTTTAAGTTGGCTCAAAAGCATGACCCACAGCACCCCCCCCCCTAAAAGCAAAACAAAACAAAACACGTTTTGGCTTTGATCCTAGATTTGATATGAACAAATACGATAATTGCCAAACATGCTGAATCAGAATTGGAATTTATTCATGAACTAGCTAACCCATGTCCGTCGACGTTGTCCGAGAAAATAGAGTAACTCAAGAAATTGCAGGTTCAAACCTTGAACCATTTGCTGCTTATGATTGTCCAGCACGATCGCAGAACCCAAAATGTTAATGTAAAACAGTTAGGGGGGGGGGTGCTTGCCACCCAGACTTATGAGAGAAATTTAATTGCTAACCCAGACTTAAGGTTTAGTGTTTGTCGGAAATGAGACCGTTAAAAGTTAATTTCGAAAAAAAAAAAGAAAAAAGAAAAAAAAAGGCAATTGCAAAACTACGTATTGGAATTTCGCTCAGTGGCCTTTTGACTAAGCTCAGAGTGTAGTATATGTTCCGATGGATGCTACACCGGTACCGTCTGTAGACCGGTACCGTCTTGGCCTTCGAGCCTTGATTCCGCCGGAGGTCCACCCTCCCAGGCTTTGGCTTCTCACCCTTTGAGAAGGGGTTAGTTTATTGCTAATCGCCTGAGGCGGCCCTGCCGAGGAATGCCGACGAGGCTTCCCAGGCATTTTTTTGTAGGTCAGAGCCTGCTAATCCTCGTGCGTTGGCTAACCTTGTGTCTAGTCTCCTGGAGACTTTGACCTTGTGCCTTACCTTCTGCTTGGGATGTAAATAACTCTGCGTTAAAAACAATATTTAATATATATAGTAGATATTTGGGACCGTAGGACCCATAATTCTAGTTCTAAAACAAATTAAATAAATCAAATCGAATAAATCGTCATAAACAGAATCTGTCGTCCTCCCAACTTAGACACTTTTACAACATATTCTTTGTATTCTTTTTAATTTAATGTGTTCAATTGTTACAATTTTAAATAAGTGAATTATTTAATTCAAAATAATTTAAATCCTTACAAAATAGTTCTCTCTCCTCGAGGAAGCCTCTTCCTAGGACTGACCTTCACCCCAGACCTGAAATGGAAGACTTACATCAAATCTGTTGCCGAGATTGCTGAAGAAATGGTCAGATTATTCTACCATTCCACAAAGTACCTCACTCTTGACGCAATCCTCTACCTGTGTGGCAGGTTAGACTGAACTGCTACAGAAGCTAAAACATCAAAATCATTCAAAGAAAGGTTTTTCTGGCTGAATAAAACTCAACGATATTTCGAAATGAATAACACTAACTCCAAGATAACCAGTTGGCCCTTTATTTGGGGTCCGACATACAGCATGATGCAGCGAGGGGGAAGAGAAGAACTTTTACTTATTCAGTTTTAAAAGCTCATCTAAAGATTATTAAAAGTAGTCATTGATGGATAAAAGTCCGAAGCCCACAGCATCAATACAGGCATGCCAGGGATCCATTCTGATTCCAACCCTCTTCCTGATCTTCATAAATCATCTTCCAAAGCATATTCTGAGATCTATGTTGACGACACAGCTATCTATAGCAGCACTTCAAAGAGCATTGATGATCAAGATGTTTCTGATTTTCTCTCCTCCGACTTGGAGCACGTGGTGCTAGGGGAAGGAAAAAAGTGGCTTGTTACTTTTAATGCCTCTAAAACCAAGCATCTCTCTTTTCACTGCCAACACTCGGATCTTCATGTCTCCCAAGTCGAAATGAATGGTTCTGTCCTTGAGGAAGCCCCTCTTTTGATAAGCTTCTAGGACTGACTTACACCCCAGACTTGAAATGGAAGACTTACATCAAATCTGTTGCTAAGGTTGCTGGAAAAATTCTTGGATCATTCTATCGCTCCAGAAAGTACCTCACTCTTTACGCAATCCTCTACCTGTTTGAGAGCCAGATACGTCCTAAGATGGAATACTGTCATCATAGCTGGGGGGGTGCCGCTCGGTGGACTCTTTCTGGTTGTTTGGTTGTTTTGTTTTACGGCATATCAACCCTTTTCAGGTTATTTAATGCCGAATGCAGTCATTTTGGTGAAAGTTTTTATGCTTCAAGTTCTTTATATGTTCAAATATTTATTGATGGTGTTTGGTTTGGCTGTTAAAGTATATTTGTTTTCTTCTCTTTTTTGTTTCTTTCCCCTTTTAATATCTGTTTCTATTTAACCCATAGTTGGGACCCCAACAGGTACTACCACTCCGGGTCAGGGTGGACCTGGGAGCAATGGTAATTAAGAGGAGGCTCCACATTCCCCAAAGTCCGTAAGCCGGATCTCACCATCGGATGTAGTTTAAGGTCATATCCAGGACCGGGAGTAGGGTAGGAAAAATAAAATAAAAAAGGGGAGGGAGAAAGGGAGAGGGGCTGTTGTTTTTGTTTTTGGTTTTGTAGAACATAATTAAGTTTTACAAAAAAAAAACAAAAAAAAACGTCAATGTAGGTGAATTTCGTCTCAGGGAGCCACAGGGCAGCCTGATCTGGTATCACCAGGACTCTTTCTGGTCTTGACAGAGTACAAAATTGACTTCGCAATCTAGTGGGGGGAGATGAACTCTTCTTGTCCTTACAGCCTCTTTCACACAGAAAGTTGTTAGTCTCTTTCTACTGTATCGTTCTCTTCATGGTAGGTGCTCGACTGAGCTCCAATCCCGTACATCACCCCTCTGTAAAACATTTACAGCAAGAACTCGTCTAGCTACACCCACAGCAAAGAACTTTCCTTTCTCTTTCTCTCTCCCTCTTTCTCTCTGTACCAAAGACTAAACGGAACTTCCATGAGCAAAGTTTCTTTCCTAGAACATTTTATCTGTGGAATAAGATACCACGAGTCTGCTTCCCACCCGACTACAACGTGGTCATCTTCAAGTCTAAGAGATGTTGCTAGTCTCTTTCTACTCTGTTGTTATGTTAGGTGCTCGACTAAGCTTAAATCTGCCCTAACCCTTGTAAAATATTTACAGCAAGAACACGTCTAGCTACAACCACAGCAAAGAACTTTCCCTTCTCTCTTTCTGTACCAAAGACCATGAACTTCCATGAAAAAAGTTTTTTTCTAAAACCATCCCATCTGTGGAACACGATACCACGAGTCTGCTTCCCAACCGACTACAGTATGGTCGTCTTCAATTTTAATGTAAACAAATACTTGTTGAGGTACTCCAGCCCTCTTAAGTAATCTTCTGTCCATTCCACCCATTGTTTCCAATTCTTTCGTGGTGGTGATCATCGTCCAACTGATGATCTCTTTAACCCTTATCCTCGAGTGAACCCCGTGCCTTAATAGGTGGTGAACTATCAGTAAAAAAATTACATATATATATAGATGAAATAAAAAGTGAAAACGTTCGTTCTATTTATTTACAAAAAAAACTGACAAGTACTTGTATGGACATGCATCTGTGTGCGTTCACTGCACAGGCCATGGTCGTCTGATCATTGTGCTGGTCCAAAGTCGTGGCTCGATTCCGACACCGGTCGCAATGTCCATGTGGTCTCAGTCAGTGCTGTAACAGAAGTATTCTCCCTCCAAATAAAGTCACAACTCTAGTTTAAAACAAGTAACAAACGTTTATTTTCTTTGGAGGTCACAACGATACTCGTTTTCTTCTACTGGGCAACAAACTTGTAGATGAGAATTCTCAGCCCGGCCAAATCAAAATACAAGTCCAATAGCTTACAGCATAAGGGTCCATCTCTCTTTGAGAGGCACGCACACACAACTTACTGTAAGACGCCCAGCAGGCCAAACTGACTGCTAGTCCCCAGAAAATCAAAACTCCTGACCCCCCCCCCCCCTCCTGCCCATCTGCTGAAATATATATAGACACTGGTGTTATTTAGAGCAGACCACACAGACACCCACGTGAAAACGCTAATCTGCTTACAATCTATGGACATTAAAAATCTAATGCCTAGAGGGTCCCGTATATATTGATTTACTCCTCTCCAGGAGTTAGGCACAGGCCAGTTTTTATCTTATTCCCACAAGTAAGATGTGACACAAAGTCGGGTCGGGAAAGTGGAGTTTAAAAATTGCCTGGGCAGCCCCGTCGGCATTCCCCGGTAGGGGCGCCTCAGGCAGTAATCAATAAACTTACTCCTCCCCAAAGAGGGGAGGCTAAGCCTAGGAGGGTGGACCTCCTAGAACTGCACAGGACAGACCCATAGACCGGCGTAAATCAAGCCCCGAAGGCCAAGACAATACCAGTCTATGGGGTGCAGTATCCATCGGAACAGATATTACACTTTGATCTTAGCCAAAAGGCCAAGAACTACTATCTACCTCCCACAAGGCAAAATGTGCCACAAGGTCGGGAAAGTGGGATTAGATAAGCCAGCGCTCGAGAGGTGAGCAATTCTGACCATTTAAAAATAGCCTGGGCAGCCCCGTCGGCATTCCCCGGTAGGGGCGCCTCAGACAGTAAGCAATAAACTTACTCCTCCCCAAAGAGGGGAGGCAAAGCCTGGGAGAGTGCACCTCCTAGAACTGCACAGGACCAGACAACCCCCAATAGACCGGCGTAAATCCAGACCCAAAGGCCAGGACAATACAAGTCTATGGGATGCAGTATCCATCGGAACAGATACTACACTTTGATCCTAGCCAAAAGGCCAAGAACTAGGGTCCCGTATGTAGCCGGCCACTATTTTTGGCAAAACTCGAGTGGGTCATAGCCACAGCAGGCAACCTTGTATCTGTAGTATCATTACTTTTTTGGGGGGAGGGCTTCATCTCTCAGTATGAACTCCTGTTTAAAGAGACACTAACTTTTCTTAAGAAGAAATTAAATTCTGGGTAGCCAAAAACTCGAGATCAGGCATATTTCCAATTACATGTGAAGCCTCTTTTCTCGGAGCAAAATATTTATCACCTGCAGCAAGCCTGTTATTAGCATGCATTGCAAACATGCAGCCACCTAGTGCATGTTTACATTTACGGCAAGAAGAGAGAGAAGGCGATAGGTAAGCAACCGTGGAATTTCCACTGGGCTCCGCTAATATATATATATATATATTATTATTATTATTATTATTTTTTATTTATACAGACATGTACATAACCTGCAACACTGGCATGTCGATGTTATCGATCAACAGCTGTTAGAAACTTAGATCTCATCAGGAAGAATGAAAATCTGATCCTTCCCTTAGGTCATATTTGGAAAGAAACATTTGCCAGTGTCGCAGATTATGTACATATCTGTATAATTAAAAAAAAATAAAAATAAAAAGCTCTATTTGATAGTGAGCACTCTTTATAAGCCCGGTTAAAATTCTTTGGATTTTTATCCTGCGGATGTTTACTTCACCTGGATTATTATATATATATATATATATATATATATATATATGGCCGATGGGATAAGACTCTTGACTACGAATCGGTGGCGATTTGTGATCAGGGTTCGCGCCTGCCGACCGTTGAGAATTAGCTTCCTGCATGAAACATCGATGTCTGTAGGTATTAATATTTATATATATATATATATATATATATATATATATATATATATATATATATTGCATAGAACACAATAAATGCACGAACAACTAAACATTTAAACAAGTCACAATTCATTCACGAGTTACCCATTCGCCAATCAAATGATAGTGTGAGAATAAAATAAAAAAACAGAAAAGGAAGAAAATAATTAAAAAAGAAATCCAACCTCGTTTTAATCGAATTTCCGAATTTCCGTTGAACAAGGAAAATAAATAAGACGCAACAGACATCAACGACTCAAAACAAAAGAACCAACAGACAATAATATTTATTACGACGATATCATACCAGAAAATACTTATTACGACGATATCATACCAGAAAATATTTATTACGACGATATCATACCAGAACATATTTATTACGACGATATCATACCAGAAAATATTTATTACGACGATATCATACCAGAAAATATGTATTACGACGATATCATACCAGAAAATATTTATTACGACGATATCATACCAGAAAATATTTATTACGACGATATCATACCAGAAAATATTTATTACGACGATATCATACCAGAAAATATTTATTACGACGATATCATACCAGAAAATATTTATTATGACGATATCATACCAGAAAATATTTATTACGACGATATCATACAAGAAAATATTTATTACGACGATATCATACCAGAAAATATTTATTACGACGATATCATACCAGAAAATATTTATTACGACGATATCATACCAGAAAATATTTATTACGACGATATCATACCAGAAAATATTTATTACGACGATATCATACCAGAAAATATTTATTACGACGATATCATACCAGAAAATATTTATTACGACGATATCATACCAGAAAATATTTATTACGACGATATCATACAAGAAAATATTTATTACGACGATATCATACCAGAAAATATTTATTATGACGATATCATACCAGAAAATATTTATTACGACGATATCATATCAGAAAATATTTATTACGACGATATCATACAAGAAAATATTTATTACGACGATATCATACCAGAAAATATTTATTACGACGATATCATACCAGAAAATATTTATTACGACGATAACATACTAGAAAATATTTATTACGACGATATCATATCAGAAAATATTTATTACGACGATATCATACAAGAAAATATTTATTACGACGATATCATACCAGAAAATATTTATTACGACGATAACATACCAGAAAATCGTAACTAAACAGCTAGAATCAGAAACAACAAGAAAACGCAAACAAGAAGCAGGGGAACATTAAATATCCCCTTGAGTTATAAAACAAAAGAGAAATAAAAAAATAATCGTCAGTCAGTCAGTCATTATATATATATATATAATAACACTCTCCCCCTTTTCGATTATTTTTTAATCTTCGTGAATTTTTCTGATGATTTTGTAATGTTGCAGAGACGATATTGACATAAAAATGTTGTTTGGCACAAGACAAATGAAACGGACCGTAAAAAATATACATCACAGAAATGTTATGTTTTTTGGAAATGTGAAAAAAATAAAAATAAAAATAATAAAATAAAAACATGGTTATTGGAATATAATATGAACCTGACTGATATATATATATATATATATATATATATATATATGTATATATATATACGTACAATTATCCAGGGACGCATGTTGCGCCATCATACGGATCATCAGCATGGCTGAACTTAATAAGATTCGAAACTACAACCATACTGCAGTATTGTTTAAAACATGTACTTGTTTGTTATTTTCTTCAGACAATCATCCCGAGGAAGTTTTGAAATAAAGGCGAAACGTTGATGAATACATAAATTGATATTTTTGGGTTTTCCTATTTTCATTTTCCATTACGTCGGAATACTATTTCCATTCTTTATCATATATATATATATATATATATATATATTATCTTTTATTATATAAAGGGCAAACGTCTGTATGTATGTATGTATGTCCGGCTAAAACTTGAAAAACACGCAACAGATACCCATAAAATTGATATAATTATATTTTGTATTCTACAAAAATCAATATTTGATTCTGGTTTCTCCGTTATTTTAGTGGATCATTGGAGCATGTTGTTAAGAACAATAAAATGTAATTCGATTTAATTTCTTCCAGAAAATACTTTGACCGGGTCAGAGTTATTTTCATACGGCCATTATCTTTAAACAAAGGGTATAACTCTGTATTCGTGAACACATAGTTGCTTCTTCTTTTTCTTCTTTTTTTAATAATGTTCGTAAAAACGGTGATTGAAAAGAGAAGTGCAGCGAAGAAGAGAAGAGGAGATGGAAGCCTTCACTGTCACATCAGCACCGAAACCTGACTAATGAATCCCGTCAATGGAGTGGACGAACTGTGGAGATTGAGGAGCATGTACAAGTGAGTGATCAACATCATCCTATCATATTACTTTTTGTAATATTATGATAAATTCAAAAATTTATTAATTTGCTTTCAAATCAATTTGATAATTTAACTTTATAATAATTGTAATAAGTTAATGTCATAAGTTACTTCCCTTGTTGGAGATTACCTCTCTTGAATAAGAACTCTCTAGTCTAAGATTATCTCCCTTGAATAAGTACTCTCTAGTCTATAGATATGTTTGTACAAACAATTCTAAGCCATATAACTTGATTGTATTTTATTATAATGTTAATGAAAAGCCAATTTAATTAACAAAGAATGCTTGAATAGCCAAAAGGTTAATTAATTCAAGACAAAAGGAAGCCTTCGAATTTTTCAAAAGTTTTAGGATAATTTAAAATTATTATTATAAAAAAGTATTTCTTCACAAAACCCTTTTTTTTTCTTTTAATGAAGTTAAAAGGAAATAATAACACTTAAAACCATGAATACATTCGACTGAATCCATACAAATAAAATAAAACAAAACAAATAAACACAAGCTTGTTGGTTCAAGAAAAAAATAATAAATTATAAAAGAATCGAAAAAAAATGGAAAATTCCAGTAATTTTGCCCGAAAGAAAATAAAATACGACACAGAATTTTATATTAAAAAAAAAAAAAAAATTCAATGAAAGGAAAATTTGGTGCACTTTAACAAAAATAATTCGAGAGTATCAAACTTTTAATTAAAAATGTTTTGTGAAAAAGTTTATGAAAACCATTCAATTTTTAATCTGAAATTGTTTGTAATCATCATCATCATCATCATCATCATCATCATCATCATCATCATCATCATCATCATCATCATCATCATCATCAACAACAACCGGTTTATTTGTTGAATCAGGCCACAATTAATCCTCTGATGAGGGTGGGGCCTGATTGTCTAGTCTCGAAATCTAAGTCTTCCTCTCCACTCCTTGGCAAGGCTTGATGGAATCCATAGGCCCTGAAGATCCACGCATCCTGGGATCTACGAAGCCCAAGACATTACCAGCAGCATTAGTGCTACTGGCACTGCCTTTCTTTTTTCCTGCTGTATTTCGACTAGACATTGTATTTAAGGCAATTTTACGGCTGGATGCCTATCCTTTACCAACTTGAACACTTTTGGCAGTCCAAGACCTCCACAAATGAATCTAGAAAATGAAAATAATTGGGAAAATTTTAATCATTTTAAATGGAGAACTTAACTAATCATTTCTAATGAAAACTTAATTAAAAAAAAAGATCGACCTTTTCGAAGTTCAAAACTATCATGTAACTCTACTTTTCACACAGTTCTCACCACTGTACTGCTTTTGATTACTGTTCTTAAATGTTGGTGAGGTACGTCAGCTAGTATACCATTAGGTTTAATTTTAAAAAAAAATCTTTTTCATAGAAATCGCTCCAGACAAGGCATGAAGCCACTTGATGTAAGGAGCTAACAAGAACAAAAGATGATTATCACAAAGACAGGAGACGCCTATTGGCCTTAGTCTTGAAAAGACCAAGGCTATAGTCTCCTGGTCTGTATATGTCTCCCTATACTGTACAAATTTAATCTTCCTCTGAGGTCATCAGATCTAAACCTGTCTTTAAGACTTACATTACACATCAATTGTATCATTCTTATATCATTTCTTTCCATGCAACGCATGTCCTCAAACGTCACTCACCCACTTTCACTTCCAGACGATGGCTAAGTGGTCAACAATGCGAACTGAGGACGTGAGTGTTCTGGGTTTGAATCCAGTTCGTTCCACAGAAACACTTTCATCAAAAGCTACACCTGACCTTGTGTCTAACCTCTTGGAGAGGACGTAAATAAAAAAAAAACCCACAATGCATAGATAGACACTGTCTGATAGGCTCTTCCTTTGGTCAATAGTGGAAACGCTCTGCTAATTAGTAATGGCAGAAGTTCCCTGAACTTACTCCATCCATGCCTGACAGCTTTAAGAAATTGACTTCCAAACAAACCTATCTCTACCCAGGTCTTTATTTATCCCTCAGAGTCTATCTCTATCTATATTTTTATTTATCGCTTTTTCTCTCAAGTGCATCCTTATCACTTCCCTAATGTTTTCCTTGGCCTTACCCTGCGAACTGGACCTGCTACCTCAACTGTTCTACATCTACTAAACCAAGAACTCTCATCCATTTTTTAATGTGACCACACTATCGAATACTGTCCAGATTTAATCTTCCTCTGAGGTCATCAGATCTAAGTTTGTCTTTAAGACTCGCATTACACACTCATCGTATCATTCTCATATAATTTCTCTGCATGCAATGCATATTCTCAAAGCTTTACAGTTTTCTTTTGCGACGACCATTCAAAATTGCATGAATATATAATGGAGAGTTGGAAGTTTTCCTTCGTTTTTCGGCAACTCTCGCTTCCCCCTTTATGTTGTCCTTTAATCCTCGTATTCCATGAGCAATGTTTCTGACAAAGGGAGAATAATTGCTGTTTTCTGGGTCGGTTTGTTGTTTTGCGTGGGTGGTATATCGAGATTTTCAATCCTCTCATAGTATTCATCATCATTCAACTGTCAATCTATCGATCTCATTAACCCTTATACTTATGTGTGTTTTTAATTTTGATAAATGGTGACTTAGTAGTGAACAAAAAAAATCTGGAACTGAACTTCTTATCCAAAACAGCATAAATATTCACAGCACTTCAGTTGTGAGTATCTGTCTGTCTGTGATATATATATATATATATATATATATATGGTACGTCAATGAAAATTAGTAAGACCTGCAAATGGAAGCAAATCGGTATTTTCAGTTGTTCAAAACAAGGAGTAGTTTAGTTCATAAAAACATTTATTTTTCATCTCTTTCTTTCCTTAAACCAGGCTTTTCAAAGATTAAAATCTTATCATCAGAGGAAAAATTATGATTGATAAGTTGACAGGGTAGGACTGTCAAAGTTCCAAATTTGAAAAAGTTTTCTTTTAAAATTAAAAATTAAAAATTAAAGAAATTCAAAAAACTTCTTTAAAAAAATGCTTCCAAAAGGTTCAAGCGGGCATGGGAATCACCAATAACGAAATCCAAAAAAACGTAGGGCTTAGAAATATTGGTAAATCCGGAGGAATCTGCATAAAAATCCAACGACGGCGATTTCACTCAGGTCTGTTGTCCACGGAGATGAATCAAATAAAAACGGCCATTTCAAGGAAAACAATATTCTTCCTGTTTTCAATTAAGCGTATTCCAAGGCAAAAAGCTCCAACGGGTTCAAAGACGAATCGTACTGTATCAAAATTATTTTGGGAATTGTATAAATAAAGAAAGACAAGAGAAGAAAAAGGAAAAAAGAAAAAAAGAAAAGGAGAGAAAAAACGAAAAGCGATCGGAAGTAGAATGTAATCTAACAAGTGGGGGGGGGGGGGTTTAAGGGATTCAGATCAAAATGATATTTAGGCAGAAAGGGATATGGGGATTAGATTTCAAAATTGGCCACACAAAGTGCCAAGTACTGGTCAGCTCAGTTAAGTTATATTCCCAGGGGATATGTTTGTAGATTAAATACAGATAAGAGACAGAAAACTGTCTCCTAAGAAAGGTTAGTTTAATTTTGCAAGGGGAAGGGTATGTGGGGGAGGGGCATTGAACTGATGTCGCTAATAGAGTTAAATCTCATTTTATATTTTAACAAGAGATTGGATTGTCTGTCTTATTATAATTCTTAAGGTCTGAGTGAATTTCTTTAAGATGTTAAAGGGGTTTTGAATCAAATTGTCAATTTATGAATAAATCGACAATGTAGGAAGTTAAAAGTAGGGAGATGGGGTATCAAGCAGATGTAAACACCTTAGGCTAATGAATAATAGTAAAAGTAATAATAAAAATAAAAATAATAAAAGTAGTAATAAAAAACCTAAAGAATAGATAATGGGATTTAAAAATGGGGGTGTATAGTTATATATTTGCAATGCTGCCTCCACCCACTCGCGGCTGTGGATTATTGTTCACTACATCACTGGACATCCACCATAATCTGGTATGAATTGTTAATAAAGCACGTGTAAAAGCCACACGAGCAATGTCGTATATACACACACATGTGTACATACAGAAAGCCAGTACATACAGACAAACACATATGTATATACCCATACATTCACACACACACACATTTATATATACATATGCACACACACATACATACATATATACATACACACACACACACACACATCTATACATATATATGCACTCACACATATACACATATATATACATACGTACATGTATATATACATACATACGCATACATATGTACACACACACACACACACACATATACACACATATATATATATATATATATATATATATATATATATATATATATATATACATAAATGTACAATAGCCACTATCACCCAAGCGTCCCCAGCATACCTGCAAAGCAAAAAACCGCTTATATACACAAGCGAGGTGTCCATACATGTACCTGCTATTCCAGAAAAACTACATATATATATACACTCATACATAGAGGGCAACCACTCACATACTCATTCGCATCAATACATGCATCTGAATTCTCAGAGTAACCACTAAAGGTACGCATATACACAAGTATAAAAGGAGATTATTAGATGTTAAAACTGAAAGGAAGTCCAAACAAATGGGTAAGGGGAGGGTGAATGGGAATGAGGTATGTACAGGGAATTGCAATTGGATAAAGCGTAAGTGGAGAAAAACATGCAATTGGAGAAAAAGCGACGGTGGATAGGGTGTAATAACGAAAAAAGCTTTAGGGGATGGCCAATCAGTATCAACATCAGCGACACCGCGAGTTATTAGTCTGGCAGCAAAGCAATTCAGTTTTATATAAGTATGTTCTAAAGGATATGTTTAATGTTCACATCCGAGGGGATTGGTATAGGGGCAATCATGGAAAGGTACATAGTAAGTGTAAAGAATTATAAGAAATGGGGAGGGGGAAATCTATTGATTATTGTTAGGTGGGGGTATATCTGGAGGGGCCAAGAAGTTAGCATATTTGTATTTACGCTTGTGTCTGCAATGGGAGATCAATTCGTTTTTAGAGTTAATAGTATTTAATGATTTATTAGCTGTTGCTATTGCGTAAGTTTCCGAAGTGCAAAGGCTGCAGTGTGGAGCTCCTGGGGTGTATGATCTAGATTGTTTCAATATGGACCAATGTAAGGAGTAGGGTGTATTATTGTTTTTGAGGTTTCTAATTAATTTAGAAAGCGAGGTACTAGGGTTATTGTTATTTAATTTAAAAGATTGTATGTGGTTTGAGATCCTTATCTTAATTGGGAAGGCGCTAAGACCTATATACGTGTGAATTTTGTAAGGTGTAGAAATTGCATTTGAATAATTAGGGTCATTGGTAACTGTGTGAGAGGATTTCTGTCCGGATGCATCAATAACAATAACGTCGTTGGATTTTTATGCAGATTCCTCCGGATTTACCAATATTTCTAAGCCCTACGTTTTTTTGGATTTCGTTATTGGTGATTCCCATGCCCGCTTGAACCTTTTGGAAGCATTTTTTTAAAGAAGTTTTTTGAATTTCTTTAATTTTTAATTTTAAAAGAAAACTTTTTCAAATTTGGAACTTTGACAGTCCTACCCTGTCAACTTATCAATCATAATTTTTCCTCTGATGATAAGATTTTAATCTTTGAAAAGCCTGGTTTAAGGAAAGAAAGAGATGAAAAATAAATGTTTTTATGAACTAAACTACTCCTTGTTTTGAACAACTGAAAATACCGATTTGCTTCCATTTGCAGGTCTTACTAATTTTCATTGACGTACCATATTTTTGCTCTATCCAGTATATTGAGTTTTCCTTATTTCACAATAGGTCCAACTCTCTAAAAGTTTACCTTTTAGTTATAATTTACATATATATATATATATATATATATATATATATATATATATATATATATGAAGAAATATAACTAAAAGAATAAACTTTTAGAAAATTAGACCTATTGTGAATAAAGAAAAGCTCAATATACAGGATAGAAAAAAAAAACATTTACATAGAATTTTTTTTTTGGGGGGGGGGGATTTTATAGACTTAAAAAAATTTTTTTTTTTAACTTTTTGAAAACTTTTTCAAAAATTAAAAAATTGACTATCCTTATATGTCAACTTATCAATCAAATACTTTCCTCTGATGATAAGAATTTTAATTCTTTGAAAAGCCGGCTTAAGGAACGAAGGAGAGGAATAATAAATTATTATTATTCATTATTTGCCCTTGCTTTGAACTACGAATGATTTTGATTCGCATTCTGCAAATCTAATTATTTTTAATCGACTTATCTAATATATATATATATATAATTGTAGCTCCTAGAAAAACCCGTCTAGTAGAGCACTGTAGTATTAACACAGCATGACGTCACTAGCTTTAAATGCATCGTTCCTTTCATTATAGTCGAACACTCTATGACGTCAAGCCGCCGTATAAAGTGTTAAAATTATCACCGTGTATTCACTGTTCAAAATTGGCCGAGTGGTTAAGGCGTCGGATTTGAGTTACAAAATACTCGTAATCCGGGGTTTTGAATCGCATGACCGGTAGTGAATAGTCATATCTCTATGCTGATGAGTCCCGATTATTAAGGACGAAACGTATACGTACATAGATAATAAACAATAACAAATATTTATTATATATATATATATATATACAAATAATTTATTTAAAAACTATACATTACATATTTCAGAGACATACCATGATTTCATTGACATAGGTAGACCTTATCTGTTTAGAAAAGGCCTTTACAACCTATTTCAAATCTTCGTCGAGCCATAAAATGAAGACAGTTCGAAAAATGGAATCCAATGCTCACCGCTTTCATTGTCCAGTGAGTTCTATCTGTCTTCATTTCGTGTGCAGTTGAAGATTTGAAATGGGCTGTAACGGCCTTTTCTAAAAAGTAAAAGTTTACCTATGTCAATGAAATATATAATGAAAAGCTTTTAAATAAATAATTTCTATTTTAGTTCTCGCATTCTTTATTGATTTCTTTTCAACATACCCTGACGTACTACACACATATATATATATATATATATATATATATATATATATATATATGTGAAGTTTTATAACTAAAAGATAACTTTTAGAGAATTAGACCTATTGTGAGATGAGGAAAGCTCAATATACTGGATAGAGCAAAAATAAGGTGAGTCAATGAAAAATAGTTAGACCTGTAAATGGAAACAGATCAATATCTTCAGTTATTCAGAACAAGGAGCATTTAGTAAATAAAAATATTTATTCTTCTTCTCTTTCAATTGCATTCCTTAAGCACGGCTTTTCAAAGATTAAAATCTTATCATCAGAGGAAGTAGTGATTGATAAGTTGACAGATAAGAACAGTCAATATTCAAAATTTGGAAAAAGTTTTTAAAAAAAAGTTAGTTTTAAAAGGTTTCAAAAGTTCAAACGGGTGTGTTTCAATGTAAATGAAAGTCACCAAACACAGATATTGATCTGTTTCCATTTACAGGTCTAACTATTTTTCATTGACTCACCTTATATATATATATATATATATATATATACATATATATATATATAGTCTAAAGAAGCTTTGAGTCATTAAAAAAAAAAAAAAAAAAAAATGTAAAATGCAGTTTAAATTCCCAGACAAACTAACTAAATCCAAGATATTGCAGACTTAACATTCGTTGGAAAATTAATAAATTAAAAAATATAAGTAAAAAAATAAAAAATAAAAAAAAGGGGGGGGGGGAGAGTTAATTATCTAAGAGTGAAACAAAAACAGGAGACCTTAAGCGTCTAATATTAACACGGGGGATCATCAGCTGTTTACCATGTAACTGTTTCGGAGATTTAAAAACAGGACAGTTATAATATTCATGGCTCTCCAATGGTACTGATTATACGACCATTTCCCAAATAATCAAGTGTCGAAATAAGTCAGCTTAAAATATCACTAATATATACATAAATAAATAATAATAATAAATAAATAATAATAATGATAAAATAATAATAATAATATATTACCCTTAAGACTACCGTATGATATAGTAATTTGCTTTATGCATATATACTAAGTGGTGGCCAGTTATCTCCCTTGCGTCAGAGCTCAACCTACAATAGGTGAGAAGAAAATTCATGTAGTCCATTCACGTATAGCTGTTTAACCATATCACAGCCATTCAGTAGGTGAATGTCCCTCCCTCCCTTCAACTAAATTTGGATTATTAAAGACTCGCCGAGTCCGAAAATATATCTTTCTTTTGCAACATCCATTCAAAACTACACGAACATCAGGAACTTAACGTCTCGTCCCCCCAAAAAAAGCATAAATATTAATTCTTCAGAGATATTTTTGGTTTGGCATCAAAGAGAATTCCCACATTTTCTCGACACGTATCTTTTATCAATGGAACATCTTCTCTCCTTGATTTAACGGCTCAATGCAGACGGCGAAATAATCGAGGAACAATAAACCGAGAAACACACACGTCAGATATCTGCTGACGGAGGCAGGCAGAACTTTCCATTGAGAGATCAAATTAGTTGACCATTGCAGGCCACAGAATTGATCTCATTTCTCCGATACTCAAATGTGACTCTCACTTACGAAGACGATATTTTCGAGGTCAGATTATGAAAATCAGTTATTTTGTCTATTAGCTATATATTAATACGATAGCGTGTGTGTTCGTGTGTCACGCTTACATCAAAAGCTCTGCGCATGCGTGCCGCACCTAGATTTGGAAAAGCATTCAAGTCACCTAATTTTCGTAATATTTTCAAGTATTTCCCTTTGGCGCAAACGTTTTTCTGACTGAATAAAACTCAACCATATTTCGAAATGAATAACACTAACTCCAAGATAGACAGTTGGTCCTTTATTTGGGGTCCGACATTTGCTGAGGTTTTTGTCGTGGTAAGGTGTGGCATAGATTTTGAGGGGCCGAGGAAAGAGGAGGGAAGGGGGGGAACTCTGTGTCTTTGGTATGTAGGTGGTATCATAGTTTTAGAAAAAGATTTGAAGAAATGAAGATAATTTGAAAGTAGGTGGGGTGGAGGGATTTCATTTGTCTGTCTGTCTGTCCCTCAGTCACAATTTTTTTTTTAATACATTGCGGAATTTGTCAAATCTCGAAATAGCAGAAGTTTTAACTACTTTTAGAAATGGAAAATATTGCATCAATAGTAAATAATAAATTCTGAAAACTTGAGATCTTCAGACAAACTTCCTCTAAATAGCTCATATTTAGATATTCTCATGAATAGATCTTAAAACATTCTCTTAACAAAAAAATTATAGCTTTGGCATGACGTCATAGATTTATGATTTATGTCATGTTTCAAAACATGAATTCAAACATAAGCGATAATAAAAAAAAACAAATAAACAAATGGGTAAACTTAAATTATTTTAATAGTCCGAAACAATTTATTTAGCTTTAAATATGTATTGTATGTATTTTTTTTTTCACAATTATAAAATTCTAGACAAGTAAATAGGAACACCCTCTCGCAGACAGCGAGAGAGAACGGGGTTACATGGTAGCCTAGCAAAAATATGCGAACGGAGGGAGCATATTTTTGCTAGTACTCACTAAAATAATATAAAAATCCTGTTCAAGAATGAACTTTCGTTCCTTTTTAGCTCCTTACATCAAGTGGCTTCCTGCCTTGTCCCATAAAAATGTGCCCAATACAAATGAATAAATGTGAAAGTTTTTCCATCTATCCTAACTATATTTATCCCTAAACCCCTCAAACAAATCTCGATATTGCTCATTTGCATATTTACTTTTTTTTTAGTTTCTAATAAATTAATGATTTACTCCTCTCCAGGAGTTAGGCACAAGGCCAGTTTTTATCTTACTCCCACAAGTAAGATGTGACCCAAGGTCGGGTCGGGTCGGGAAAGTGGGGTTTAAAAATTGCCTGGGCAACCCCGTCGGCATTGCCCGGTAGGGGCGCCTCAGGCAGTAAGCAATAAACTTACTCCTCCCCAAAGAGGGGAGGCGAAGCCTGGGAAGGTGGACCTCCTAGAACTGCACAGGACAGACCCATAGACCGGCGTAAATCAAGCCCCGAAGGCCAAGACAATACCAGTCTATGGGGTGCAGTATCCATCGGAACAGATACTACACTTTGATCTTAGCCAACATTTCTAATTTGTATTGCAAAATTTCATTTTATATACAGAATCGTTTTTTCGATAGTAATATTATTATAATTATTAATAAAATTAATTGAAGAGATTTTATAAAAAAAAAGGTAAGCGTTTTTAAAAACTATTTTAGAATTTCATTCAAGGGAGATAATTTACATTATGTAAAATCCATAGATCATATAAAAAACGACCTTGTGTCTAACTTTGCTAAGAGTTGAGGAAATGCGTTGCATGGAGAGAAATTAGGCTTAGATCTGATGACCTCAGAGGAATATTAAATCTGGATAGTATAAAGAGATATGTGCAGAACATGAGACTTCGTTTGTTTGATCACATTGAAAGAATGGATTAGAGTTCTTGTGTTAATAGAAGTAGAACAGTTGAAGTAGCAGACTCGGTTGGCAAGGGTATTTATTTACCTCCCCTCCAGTAGGTTAGACACAAGGTCAAACTATTTTTATTTACTTCCTCTCCAGGAGGCTAACTACAAGGTCAGGTGTGGTTAGCCAGCGCACTAGGATTAATGCATTCTGGCCTACAAAATTGCCTGAGAAGCCCCTTCGGCATTCCCCGGTAGGGGCGCCTCAGACAATTGGCAATAAACTAACCCTTCTCAAAGAGAAGGTAAAGCCTGGGAGGGTGGACCTCCTGCGACTGAACAGAATCATACCTCAGCCCGACAGCAACAAATTAACTGTCGGACTGATTGTGGATGACGTATCCCCGGCTGGTAAGAACACATCTACTCATCCTGCGCCAGGTAGACCAAGGAAAACTAGAGAGAGAGAGAAAAAAAGAGAGAGAAAGAGAAAGGAGCGAAAGAGGGAGAGAGAAAGAGGAAGAGTGGGAGAGAAAGAGAGAAAGAAAGAAAGAGAGAGAGAGAGAGAAAGAGAGAGAAAGAGAAAAAGAGAGAGAAAGAGAAAAAGAGAGAGAAAGAGAGAGAAAGAGAAAAAGAGAGAGAAAGAGAGAGAGAGAGAGAGAGGAAGAGAGAGAAAGAGAAAAAAGAGAGAAAGAGAAAGAGAGAAAGAGAGAGAGAGAGATAAAGAGAAAGAGAGAGAGATAGGGATAGAGAGAAAAAGAGAGAAAGAAAGAAAGAGATAGAGAGAGAGAAAGAGAGAGAAAGAGAAAAAAGAGAGAGAAAGAGAGAGAAAGAGAGAGAGAGAGAGGGGAAGAGAGAGAAAGAGAAAAAAGAGAGAACGAGAAAGAGAGAAAGAGAGAGAGAGGGAGATAAAGAGAAAGAAAGAGAGCTAGGGAGAGAGAGAAAAAGAGAGAAAGAAGGAGAGAAAGAGAAAGAGAGAGAGAGAGAAAAAAAGAGAGAGAGTGGGAGAGAGAAGGAGGGAGAGAGAGAGAGAGAGGGGGGGGGGGAAGAGAAAGAGGGAGAGAGAAAGAAAGAGAGATGTTCGTATTCTGTGTCATTTCAAAGATTATGAAAGTATAAACACATTAAAGACGTTTGCAAATCTTTAAAAAATTCTTTTTTTTTCCTTTCGTTAAAAAAAAAAAAAATGGCTCACAGCAAAATTCAAGCCATAATTAGCGATCAAGTATTCGCCACGATCGGAATTAGCACAAAAGCGTCCGGAAATTTGAAAGCAACTGTTGTAATTCTTGCAAATGAATGATTTACAAAGAAAACATTTATTTTCGGCGCTCGCAAGTCGGTAATTGCATGGAAGATGCTGGTAATTTCCACCCTTTTGTCTATTTACGACAAATTACTTTCTAAGTTATTGATCAGCTTAACTAATTACTGCCCTTCAAAGCGAGCTGCGAAATAAATGATACAACTGCGCTGATGGTATTCGTCCATCGTCAGGCATTCCACCTTCCACTGAAATTTTTATGGCCAGCATTTACATCCCGGTTCAGGGAGACGACATACAACACCTCGTATTTCCAAAATGGTCACCATCTTGTTCTGGCCAGAGTCAACCTCGCTTAACTTTGGTGATCTAACGGGAACTGGTGTGTCAACGTGATTATGATGTTTATGTCACCTTTCAAAGATTAAAATCAAGATATAATAATACTAATACTTATGTCTAGAATCCTTATTCCAATTTTTATCAAAATCCATTACATCATTTTAACTCTAGTAAAAGTTTAAAATGTATAGCTTAAGCCTAAGGAGTCTTAAGAAGACATTAAAATTCATGGAATCGTGCTTAATTGGTTTCTTATCACTATGGACCAAATGTAAAGAAATTCTGATATATATGAATTTTCAAATGACTTTTCAAAAGGATAGCTGCACATGTAAATGTGAAGCAAGGGTTGTGTAGTCAGCAACTACACCTCTCCTGAAACGGCACTACAACTTGAAACAATGTCGAGATAAACCCACAAAGCTGATATATTCTTTTTTACCATTGTCTTGGAAAGACATAGTTTTTGTTTAAATATTCATTGTTTTGGAGGTGGTCATCAGGAACGGAAGTTGGAGAGGTTAGGGTTAAAGCGATTTTTTTATGCTATCAATGATATTTTTTCCAGCTGCCAAAGAGAGAGAGAGAAGGGGTGAGAGAGAGAAGGGGTGAGAGAGAGAGAAGGGGTGAGAGAGAGAGAGAAGGGGTGAGAGAGAGAGAGAGAAGGGGTGAGAGAGAGAGAGAAGGGGTGTGAGAGAGAGAGAAGGGGTGTGAGAGAGAGAGAAGGGGTGTGAGAGAGAGAGAAAGAGAGAAGGGGTGAGAGAGAGAGAAGGGGTGAGAGAGAGAGAAGGGGTGAGAGAGAGAGAGAAAGAGAGAAGGGGTGAGAGAGAGAGAAGGGGTGAGAGAGAGAGAGAAAGGATGAGAAAGAGAGAGAAGGGGTGAGAAAGAGAGAAGGGGTGAGAGAGAGAGAGAAGGGGTGAGAAAGAGAGAAGGGGTGAGAGAGAGAGAAGGGGTGAGAGAGAGAGAGAAGGGGTGAGAGAGAGAGAGAAGGGGTAAGAGAAAGAGAAGGGGTGAGAGAGAGAGAGAAGGGGTGAGAGAGAGAGAGAAGGGGTAAGAGAAAGAGAAGGGGTGAGAGAGAGAGAAGGGGTGAGAGAGAGAGAAGGGGAGAGAGAGGGGGAGGTAGAGGGAGAAAGGGAAAGCGGAGAAGAGAGAGGGCATATATATATAGAGAGAGAGCAGTTTTAAAAGAAAAATGTTACACACACTTTTTAACGCTTTTATTTTGTTGTACATTCATCTCCCCGGGGGGTGGGGGGTGGGGGGACAACACCGGATAACTATGCTAGTGTGTAATAAACATAAATATATATTTCATAAAAATTTCATTTTCTGCTCAAGTAAGACAAATCTGCTGCGCTCGGACAGTTTCAGCCAAAATCAGTTTATTATTATTAATTCGCCATGGAATTTCCATGGGTCTTGAAATATATCTCATGGAAAACATTACAAATGATTGCATTGAATTCTCTTGAAAAACAAAATAAATTGAACTACGTATATCATTTTCATATTCTTTGGTACAAGGTGACACAGGAAAAATTCCACTCATGGAATCGTTGATTAAATTCACAATCCTTTCTGTAATCCAACCTTATTTTGTACAGATAAAATTCTGTCTTGTCCACCAAGTTTCAGTCATGAATGTCCAACAGTCTTTGTTTTCTCGCCGTTCAATGATATGCACACATTGGATACGACATGTAAAATTGTCAATAACTCTGACGTCACACTCCTCTCTTGACACTGCCCTGACATTGGCTGTGATGGCCGTCTTCAATTCCGGTATATTCTGCAGACTGTTTTGATCGACATTATATTTGAAATAATCTTATAATAGCTAAGGCTAGTAGTCGTAGTCTCACTATAAGTATAAGCACGGTAGACGGTAGTCATACATGGAAAAACCCAACGCTTCTTTTAACATTAAACAAATCTTTATTGAGTATCCTATACCGTTGGGGTAGAGCATAGAAAAAGGTAGGACCGGTGTCCGGTGGAAGGAAACGAAGTTCTTTTACTGCCCGAGGAGCAGTGCTCGGAAATCCAGTGGATGAGGGGGCAGGAGAGAGGTGAAGAAGAGTTCCTTCTAGGTTGACGGCCAGGGTCTCTCTCTGACGATCCGTTCCACCGTTCAACAGGGGTGCAAATAGTCCGCAAGGGACTAGCTGAAATCAATACGCCCTGTGAGCCGATTGGTTAGTTTAAGACCAACTTGCCCACAGTGGACGCATAAGAAATAGGTCCTATTTCAGACTGGTACAATCCCACAGATAATAAAGTGTGAAGCCAATTCAGGATCACACCTCCTATCATGTGAGCGTAGGAATGTACAAACAAAATGACAGCGGATCAACAAATTACTGACAGCCTTGTACTATACAATCTTAATACCCGGTCATGGAAGAACCAACAGGAATTTCTCTTTGTTATTAAGACGATCTGGATAAACTAGACAACAGAAAAATCCAGGTTGTCCTCGATGGCCGTGCATCCAAACAACATTATATTAATGCGGGTGTGCCTCGGAGATCGATCCTTGGACCTTTATTATTCCTGATATTCTTAAACGACCTCTCTTATGAAATTGTGTCCGAGATGGGTATATTTGCTGATGACATCACGCTCTATAAGAGGCATGTGGGCAAAACGAATGTACACACATCCAAGGCAATGGCGGAAGCCTTAGAAAATGACCTCCAGTCTGTAGTGGAATGGGGACGTAAATGGATGGTAACATTTAATGCTACTAAGACTAAGCTTTGGCTAAGATCAAAGTGTAGTATCTGTTCCGATGGATACTGCACCCCATAGACTGGTATTGTCTTGACCTTCGGGGCTTGATTTACGCCGGTTTATGGGTCTGTCCTGTGCAGTTCTAGGAGGTCCACCCTCCCAGGCTTCGCCTCCCCTCTTTAGGGAGGAGTAAGTTTATTGCTTACTCTCTGAGGCGCCCTTACCGGGGAATGCCGACGGGGCTGCACAGGCAATTTTTAAACCCCACTTTCCCGACCCGAGCTTGGGTCACATCTTACTTGTGGGAGTAAGATAAAAACTGGCCTTGTGCCTAACTCGTGGAGAGGAGTAAATCAATACAAGAAACCTTCTCAACCACCGAGTGCCATGGCTAACAAACACTCTACCTAAGAGTTGATCATTCAAACTCTACGGCCTAACATTCACAAGCAACATGAATTGGAACAAATGCATAGAAGACATTGCCAAGGCTGCTGCAAAGAAGGTGGGCTCCCTCTACTGTGTTAGAAAACTACTCACACCTGCCAGTATCCTATATCTCTACAAAACCATCATTCGCCGATGCATGGAGTATTGTTGCTACATCTGGGCTGGTGCACCATCCACGAGAGTCTCCAATCTAATAGGTCCTGCACTGTCAGTCAAGCTCTAACCCCTGTCCCATCGTTGCAATGTTGCATCCCTCTGCTTGTTTTACTTTAATTGAATGTGCCTGACGAACTCGTAGCACTTGTGCTCCCCGACGTAAATACCCCCCGACTAATCCGACAACTAACAAAATCCCACCTCTTCACTGTAGAGGTCCCTAGATGCCGGAAAACTTTCTACTCTAATAGTTTCTTCCCTCGAACTGCTAGACTTTGGAATTCCCTCTCTGTTTCTTGATACCCTGACTGTACTAACATGCAGAAATTTAAATGTAATGCGAACAGACATCTTGCTACTCAACTTCCTACATAGTGTACCTGTTGTCATGGTCCCTAATAGTAACCCCTTACGTCCCAGTGGCAATGTGCCATGTTTGGGGTGAATGAGAGTAAACAAAACAAAAAATTGGATTCATAATTATCATTTTATCTTTTTCCTGGTATCCCTATGGTGGATATATTGAATTTTGAGCATGATTTTCTGATGAGGGGGGATTTCTGAACGAAAGATGTCAGACTACAATACTTGTGTTGTTATGGTTATTTTATATATGTAAAAACTCTTTACTACTAGTGGATATACGACTCTTCAGTGGCTTAGACACAGCCAGCATATCAATGCTGAGAATTGAAACCGTAACGACTAGTATCAGAGTGTGGCATTTTTTCTTCTGTGCCAATTTGCTGACCACTTAGTAGTAGGATAAATAGTAACGCCTTTAAGCAGTGTTTCATTTGTTTGCAGTAATATTCATCCTACTACTACCCGGCCTATTTGGCATAATGGTTTGTATGCTGCCCTAGGGCCGCCTTTAACCCTCAAGACAGCTAGCAATAACTCCTTTCGAAGAACAAGACTCTGAGCCATAGCATAGTTTAATGTCAGGTTTTATTGTCCCTCGAAAAGGTAAAAAAACGAAGATGGCCAAAAAGTCAGAATCTGTAGGAAGATTGAATTTTCACCATGCGGTTTTGTCCGTTACATAGCGGAAGCGAGAATTCAGAAAACAGAGCTTGCCGGCCGGTGTCGAGATAAAAAAAGTCCCTAACGAATTGGGGGCCGGGAAAGGGAGATAACTCTAAGGGACTTATTCTAGGCTAGACATAACAGTTTGGGTGCTTGCTAATGGGCTTCAAAACTATCATATCTATTTTATAAATTTAAAGAAATTAACATAATAACATATAAAAACATTACATGGATATTTTTTTTTTTTAACTAAGTGACCTTCTTTTTACGATAATCCGCAAAAAAAACGCAAAAAGTAGACATACATAGTATTCAACATTAGTTAAAAAAACGAATTATGTTTGCTTAAAAAAATGATTTCTAAAATCTGTTGCAAGTTAAAACAATATGTAAATACATTCATCGTAGTTACTTACTCTCTCATGCAAATACTAAGCGGTAGAAGCTAGGTAAAGAAGGAAATTGATAACATTTTTGAGGTACGAATGAAAAAATTAAATAAATAATTTTTTTTTTCATTTAAATTGCACCATGTGTTGATTTACTAAAAATATTTCACTTAAATACATTTTCATGCGTGCCTCAAAGATGTTATCAATTTCCTTATTCAAAAAAGCGCCAATCTGCGCATAACATCGACCGGACCTTACGTATCCTAACGTCTTTTATTACTTGACATGCTTTTCTGCCTCTACCGTGATTCGACCCCTCGGGGTTAATACATTCAAAATGAGAAAGAAGAAAAGAAAAACTATAAGACAGTCTCGCCTGACAAAGTTGTTTTACAACGAAAGCTTACAAAAAAAAATTAAATAAATGAATTTTTTCATTTAAATTGCATCATGTGTTGATTTTCAAAAATAGAGAGCGCTCTATCCCTTAATAGACTTCAAAAACGGTCTATGCTAGAAATCTCATTTCTTTGATCAATCATAACTCAAAAGCCAATAAACCAAATTAGTTAAAACTTTGCACAAAATTTTTTTTTTGATAAGTTCTATAAGTGTGTAGAATTTCAGCATCATTAGTCAAGACAACCCAGAGATCCAGAAAGGTCAGACATGATTTTGTGTTATCCGTATGTACATACGTACGTGTGTGCCACCCTTTATCTCATTAACTATTTGATGGATTCAGCTGATTTTTGGCAGAGATAGAGGTTCTAGGGTCTAGTTGATGGCATTTTAATTTCAGTTTACCATATACCTTAGTTTTCCAGAAAATTCCAAACAACCTTTAAAATGACCATTGTATTGAGGCATAGCCTTTACAAAAGTAGTGACATTCCATTATAAATGCCAGTATACTGAAATCATATGCCCTTAATAGGGTTAAGATGAAAATTCATATACACTAAATGTACAAAAGCAAGGAAATTCCCAAATTTTTACACTTTTATTGTCATTAAGGGTATGCGAGCTCAACAGGGCTATGTATTTTACTGGTAGGAATTTTTCTTCAGCGCACCTCACACACTTCATCCACTCATGCATAGAGATTTATACTGTAGTGATGTGATAATGAAATGGTTTGGTTGATATGTAGTCATACCCTTAATGACAATAAAAGTGTAAAAATTTGGGAATTTCCTTGCTTTTGTACACTTAGTGTATATGAATTTTCATCTTAACCCTATTAAGGGCATATGATTTCAGTATACTGGCATTTATCATGGAATATATATATATATATATATATATATATATATATATATAGAGAGAGAGAGAGAGAGAGAGAGAGAGAGAGAGAGATGTCATTTATTTGCGATACTCAAACGAATTCGACTATTCATACTGAAAAGCATTTTACCTAAATGCTAGATGGAAATAATTCTTCCCTTCACCAATGTGATGCCTCCTTATAAGGAGTGACATATATTTTAAAAATATTATAGGATTGTAGTTTATTGGAGTGTTACCTAATGCCCCTTATTAGTAATCCCATATTTCTGTTTTGTTATTCAGGTTTACAAATATTGACATTGTAATTGACAAAGAGTAATTCATGCCTGCTCATTTAAATATAATTATCTACGGACACGTGTTTTGTCGTCTTACGACTCATCAGAATTTATAAAATCTCACAGAGCAATAGTAATATACGGATAAAATTTAATATTTTATCTTATATAAATAGAGATTTGGCCCGTCGGTCAGTCACAATTTTTAAAAATCCGTCAGTCGTAATCTTTTTAAATGTAATAAATACATTACGAAATATCACAGATCTTTATTACTTTTAGAAGTGGAAAATATTGCATCGATATTAAATAATAAATTTCCAACAAATAAAGCGGATGCCACGACCGGAAATCGAAACCGAAACCTTGAGATCTCCAGTCTGACGTCCTACCAACTGAGCTATTTGAACTTTCTTATAAATAGAGCTTAAAACATTACCTTGAAAGAATAATTATAGCTTTTGCGTGACGTCATAGAGTTATGATTTACATCATGTTTCAAAACATGAATTCAAACATAAGCGATAATAAAAAAAATATACAAATGAATGGGTAAACATCATCAACAGTGTTTGAAATTATTTTAATAGTCAAAAACAATTTATTTTGCTTTAACTACGTATTTCCGTTAAAAACAATTTAATATTTAATATATTCTAGAATTTGCGTCCGTAGGGCCCATTATTCTATATCGATAAAAGAGAAAATGATCTAATTGTGTGATGGACTTAGCTTTTGAAATCTTTCTTGCCAATAAATTTGGAGGAAATATATCTTATTGTCGCCACACACAAGCCAACTACCATAAAATAAGTATAAATGCCAGAATCTCAATAAAATCGTGTATAACTGCCTGAATCTCATAAAATAGTGTATAACTGCCTGAATCTCATAAAATAGTGTATAACTGCCTGAATCTCATAATTCTGACGAGAAGTCTGTGGATTAGAATCTTGCCTTTCATAGAAATCCTAGGGAAGCATATATATATAATTCACTTTTCACTTCTATTGCTTTCCGACGTCCATCCATTCCAATTCTAAAGTTTGCCATTTCTTAATCGGTTCCTCTGCGTGATAAATATAGCAGACATGTTTTAAGAGACTCTTATGGCAGTCTCATAATTCTAAAATGGTGAACCATTATATATTGAAGGATTAACTTCAAACCTGACCCCAGTCTGTCGAGAGGCAGTATTGACTGGCCCACGGGCAGAGAGCATTAAGGGCTTCTCACAAGTTGCAAGGCAGTATAAAATCTTTAATATATATATATATATATATATATATATATATATATATATATAAAGATAGAGGCAAAATGCCTTCATAAAAACCATGTGTTAGATGCAGATATTTTTTTTATTAAAATCAAAATAAAAAATAAAAACATTTTTTTTTTCTTCATCTTGACTTTTTTCATCTAATACTTCGCTTGATATAACAAGCCCGGTCAGAGCTTTAGACAAATAAAAGGTATTAACCTTTTTTGTTCGTAATAATCCTTCCTGGTCTTGTAGAAGTGTCTCGTCCGATGTTGTGGACTAACGGTGCAAATGTCTGTTTTGAATTGAACTTAAATCGCGCATGGTCGCTGGTAGTTATAAATTTGGGAAAGTTCATTTTTTTAAGCATCTTTTGAATTTTAACATAAAGCTATATATATATATATATATATATATATATATATATATATATATATATATATATATTAGATTTCTTGAATGTGAGATGATATATATAATTATTTCCACAATCAGACAACGCCGCAGCCCACAACCTATGAAAAGAAACAAACCGGAAGTCCTAGACTCGAGCTTCGCCCTCCTTTGGGCTCATCAGTAGAACAACTCCGAACTCAGGATTCGAAACCCGAGTCACTTGCATGGTAAGCGAGTACTCTGCCACTGAGCTACTTCGCCACATACAAGAATGTCTATTAATTTACACAGATTAAGCGAACCGCGGCGATGACCGACTGTGGAATTTACCTACTCTTTTCAACAAGGGGTGTAGTCATCCAACTACTATGAACCCAGGCCGATGTCTCACAAGTAGGATTTTATACTCGCTAGGACGATGTCATCCAACACGCTAACCAAGCGAGCAAATAAATATTAGATTTCTTGAATGTGAGATGATATATATAATTATTTCCACAATCAGACAACGCCGCAGCCCACAACCTATGAAAAGAAACAAACCGGAAGTCCTAGACTCGAGCTTCGCCCTCCTTTGGGCTCATCTACTGATAAAATGTATTAACCTTTTTTGTTCGTAATAATCCTTCCTGGTCTACTGATGAGCCCAAAGGAGGGCGAAGCTCGAGTCTAGGACTTCCGGTTTGTTTCTTTTCATAGGTTGTGGGCTGCGGCGTTGTCTGATTGTGGAAATAATTATATATATATATATATATATATATATATATATATATATAGAGAGAGAGAGAGATAGATAGAGAGATGTATATATAGTTTATTTATATGTATATAGGAGTAATCAGTCAACAGAAAATCATAAGCGCAGACGTTAGAGAAGAAGTAATAAAAGTGAATTAAAAAAACTGAGAATGAAGAAAAAAATAAAATAACGTGCAACTTACAATTTTATGCCGAATTTATTGAACGGGTTTAGAAGTAAATCCCAATTTCAGTTTTTGGTTTTTGAGTGTTAGTCTGTAAGAAATTTTCGGAAATCATTCCCTTCTTCAAGCCTTCTTTGAGGTGTGAACAGAATTCTTGAATATATGGTGTAATTGTTTTTATTGGTGATCGTAGCGTTTCTTACGCTTCTTTATTTCGATTGTTCACTTCCTAAGTGATACAGATTAATGCAGAAGATGGCAGCCATAGGACGTATTTTTCGTTAATATATATATATTTTTATTAATTTCATACGTACATACAAGTAATCCATAGACAAGTGTTTCTGGCTCACAGCCGTCATCAGCATGGCTAACTTAGACAAGGATCGAACCTAGAAGAATACCTGTCCCATGATAGATAAAATTAATTCAGTGATCAGAAGAGATTTGCACCACTTTTATGTCCACTCACGAAGATTAAAATAAAGATATAATGCTACTAGACCTTATGTCTAGAATCCTTATTCCAATTTTGATCAAAATTCATTATATGATTTTTTATTCTAGAAAATGTCTAAAATTTAAGACTTAAGGTTAAGGGGCTTTAAAAATTTTTTATCTAGTATTTATATAGTTAGGTATGTGTATATGTTTATATATTTGTTTGTAAAATACTAATTAACCGATCATTATGAATTTTGACAAACAGCTTCAAGTCGTAAGGGTGGTTAATGTGTGCTAGTTTAATTTAGTTTTATGCAAAAGGGGTACAAGATCTTGTGAAAATCCAAATACCTCCGATATTTGTAAAATTTAAAAAAAAAAGGTATCAGACATCAATTAATAAATATTCCCGAAATTTCAGTTTCTTTGGAGTATTTTAATGGCACAACTTCCTATTTGAAATTTCAAATATTTCAGATTTGCATTGAATTTGATTCATAGTCATTAGACACCAATTAAGCAAGATTCCTTGAATTTCGATTTCTTCTTAAGACCCCTTACGCTTAAGCCTTAAATTTGAAATATTTTCTAGAATCAAAATCATTTAATAGATTTTGATCAAAATTGGAATAAGGATTCTAGACATAAGGTTTAATATCATAATATGTTGATTTTAATCTCTGTAAGGGGGCATAAAAGTGGTGCAAAACTGTTCTGTTCGTGGAATTAATTTTACCCATCCTGGGACGGGTATTCTTTTAGCATTCATATAAAATAACGTCTCAGTCGGTGAAGTTGAAAATAAAAAGAAAGAAAGAAAGAAAGAAATCGTCCCAAACTGGAAAGTTTAGGAAAAGAAAGAAAAAAACGTATCAATCGGTTTAGAAAGAAGAAAAAGAAAGAAAACGTCTCATTATGGAAATAGAGTTCCCATCTGAAAATTATTACTTTTATTCTATAGATTATTCATATAGAGACGTCCTGTATTTGAACTGAGCATGGACGATTCCATACTCTGTGAAAGCATCTACTTGGCTAATAATGCACCGCATCGTGATGAGAGAAAGAGAAACTAACAGAAAAGACACATGTATTAGCCGATGTAAGGACGCTCGTCACATTGCTAAACAATTTTTATTTTTCATGCAATTTTCTTCTCAAATAAATAAATGGAAAACAGACAAGACCGATGACGCTGATCTAATTTAAATTCCTCGAATAATTAGCTGGAATTAATTCCGGGATTGAAATCTCCAAAAACAGAAAAACGCCAGGAGAAATCTCCCGAGATGTGTTCAGAGAAAGGGAAAATTATCTAATATGAAAGTGAAGGCAAGAATGATTTACTCCCGGCTCGGACATTTCATGATGATCCGTTTAAAAGGCAATTTATTTTGCTTTCTGAGGCAGAAGATTGCGTTAATTAATGAATAATCAGCATTTAGATCTTAACCGCAAAAGATGAACATAATCGATTTTTAAAAAAGGAGAGAAATGAAAAGATCCAGGAGTTCCTGTAAGGATGTAAGCAGGGATTTATTTTTATTTTTTTATTTATTTTTTTATTTATTCATTTATTTATTTATAAAAAAATAAATAAATAAATGAATAAATAAAAAAATAAATAAAAAAATAAATAAAAAAATAAATTTATTTTTTTATTTATTTTTTTATTTATTTTTTTATTTATTTTTTGTTATGCCTTTTTTTAATAAAGAATCTCATGTCAATTTTTTAGAAATTTTTTTTTAATAAAGAATCTCATGTCAACTTTTTAGAAATTCTTTTTTTAATAAAGAATCTCATGTCAACTTTATAGAAATTTTTTTTTTTAATAAAGAATCTCATGTCAACTTTTTAGAACTTTTTTTTAATAAAGAATCTCATGTCAACTTTTTAGAAATTTGTTGTTTAATAAAGAATCTCATGTCAACTTTTTAGAAATTTTTTTTTTAATAAAGAATCTCATGTCAACTTTTTAGGAATTTTTTTTTAATAAAGAATCTCATGTCAACTTTTTAGAAATTTTTTTTTTAATAAAGAATCTCATGTCAACTTTTTAGGAATTTTTTTTTAATAAAGAATCTCATGTCAACTTTTTAGAAATTGTTTTTTTAATAAAGAATCTCATGTCAACTTTTTAGAAATTGTTTTTTTAATAAAGAATCTCATGTCAACTTTTTAGAAATTTGTTGTTTAATAAAGAATCTCATGTCAACTTTTTAGAAATTTTTTTTTTAATAAAGAATCTCATGTCAACTTTTTAGAAATTTGTTGTTTAATAAAGAATCTCATGTCAACTTTTTAGAAATTTTTTTTTTAATAAAGAATCTCATGTCAACTTTTTAGAAATTGTTTTTTTAATAAAGAATCTCATGTCAACTTTTTAGAAATTTTTTTTTTAATAAAGAATCTCATGTCAACTTTTTAGAAATTTGTTGTTTAATAAAGAATCTCATGTCAACTTTTTAGAAATTTTTTTTTTAATAAAGAATCTCATGTCAACTTTTTAGAAATTTGTTGTTTAATAAAGAATCTCATGTCAACTTTTTAGAAATTTTTTTTTTAATAAAGAATCTCATGTCAACTTTTTAGGAATTTTTTTTTAATAAAGAATCTCATGTCAACTTTTTAGAAATTGTTTTTTTAATAAAGAATCTCATGTCAACTTTTTAGAAATTGTTTTTTTAATAAAGAATCTCATGTCAACTTTTTAGAAATTTGTTGTTTAATAAAGAATCTCATGTCAACTTTTTAGAAATTTTTTTTTTAATAAAGAATCTCATGTCAACTTTTTAGGAATTTTTTTTTAATAAAGAATCTCATGTCAACTTTTTAGAAATTTTTTTTTAATAAAGAATCTCATGTCAACTTTTTAGGAATTTTTTTTTAATAAAGAATCTCATGTCAACTTTTTAGAAATTGTTTTTTTAATAAAGAATCTCATGTCAACTTTTTAGAAATTGTTTTTTTAATAAAGAATCTCATGTCAACTTTTTAGAAATTTGTTGTTTAATAAAGAATCTCATGTCAACTTTTTAGAAATTTTTTTTTTAATAAAGAATCTCATGTCAACTTTTTAGAATTTTTTTTTTAATAAAGAATCTCATGTCAACTTTTTAGAATTTTTTTTTAATAAAGAATCTCATGTCAACTTTTTAGAATTTTTTTTTTAATAAAGAATCTCATGTCAACTTTTTAGAATTTTTTTTTTTAATAAAGAATCTCATGTCAACTTTTTAGAATTTTTTTTTTAATAAAGAATCTCATGTCAACTTTTTAGAATTTTTTTTTTAATAAAGAATCTCATGTCAACTTTTTAGAATTTTTTTTTTAATAAAGAATCTCATGTCAACTTTTTAGAAATTTTTTTTTTAATAAAGAATCTCATGTCAACTTTTTAGAATTTTTTTTTAATAAAGAATCTCATGTCAACTTTTTAGAATTTTTTTTTTAATAAAGAATCTCATGTCAACTTTTTAGAATTTTTTTTTTTAATAAAGAATCTCATGTCAACTTTTTAGAATTTTTTTTTTAATAAAGAATCTCATGTCAACTTTTTAGAAATTTTTTTTTAATAAAGAATCTCATGTCAACTTTTTAGAATTTTTTTTTTAATAAAGAATCTCATGTCAACTTTTTAGAAATTTGTTGTTTAATAAAGAATCTCATGTCAACTTTTTAGAAATTTTTTTTTTAATAAAGAATCTCATGTCAACTTTTTAGAAATTTTTTTTTAATAAAGAATCTCATGTCAACTTTTTAGAAATTTTTTTTTAATAAAGAATCTCATGTCAACTTTTTAGAAATTTTTTTTTAATAAAGAATCTCATGTCAACTTTTTAGAAATTGTTTTTTTAATAAATAATCTCATGTCAACTTTTTAGAAATTTTTTTTTTAATAAATAATCTCATGTCAACTTTTTAGAAATTTTTTTTTAATAAAGAATCTCATGTCAACTTTTTAGAAATTTTTTTTTTAATAAAGAATCTCATGTCAACTTTTTAGAATTTTTTTTTTAATAAAGAATCTCATGTCAACTTTTTAGAATTTTTTTTTTAATAAAGAATCTCATGTCAACTTTTTAGAAATTTTTTTTTTAATAAAGAATCTCATGTCAACTTTTTAGAATTTTTTTTTAATAAAGAATCTCATGTCAACTTTTTAGAATTTTTTTTTTAATAAAGAATCTCATGTCAACTTTTTAGAATTTTTTTTTTTAATAAAGAATCTCATGTCAACTTTTTAGAATTTTTTTTTTAATAAAGAATCTCATGTCAACTTTTTAGAAATTTTTTTTTAATAAAGAATCTCATGTCAACTTTTTAGAATTTTTTTTTTAATAAAGAATCTCATGTCAACTTTTTAGAAATTTGTTGTTTAATAAAGAATCTCATGTCAACTTTTTAGAAATTTTTTTTTTAATAAAGAATCTCATGTCAACTTTTTAGAAATTTTTTTTTAATAAAGAATCTCATGTCAACTTTTTAGAAATTTTTTTTTAATAAAGAATCTCATGTCAACTTTTTAGAAATTTTTTTTTAATAAAGAATCTCATGTCAACTTTTTAGAAATTTTTTTTTAATAAATAATCTCATGTCAACTTTTTAGAAATTTTTTTTTTAATAAATAATCTCATGTCAACTTTTTAGAAATTTTTTTTTAATAAAGAATCTCATGTCAACTTTTTAGAAATTTTTTTTTTAATAAAGAATCTCATGTCAACTTTTTAGAAATTTTTTTTTAATAAACAATCTCATGTCAACTTTTTAGAAATTTTTTTTTTAATAAAGAATCTCATGTCAACTCTTTAGAAATTTTTTTTTTAATAAAGAATCTCATGTCAACTTTTTAGAATTTTTTTTTTAATAAAGAATCTCATGTCAACTTTTTAGAAATTTTTTTTTTAATAAAGAATCTCATGTCAACTTTTTAGAATTTTTTTTTTAATAAAGAATCTCATGTCAACTTTTTAGAAATTTTTTTTTAATAAAGAATCTCATGTCAACTTTTTAGAAATTTTTTTTTAATAAAGAATCTCATGTCAACTTTTTAGAAATTTTTTTTAATAAAGAATCTCATGTCAACTTTTTAGAAATTTTTTTTTAATAAAGAATCTCATGTCAACTTTTTAGAAATTTTTTTTATTAAGAATCTCATGTCAACTTTTTAGAAATTTTTTTTTTAATAAAGAATCTCATGTCAACTTTTTAGAAATTTGTTGTTTAATAAAAAATCTCATGTCAACTTTTTAGAATTTTTTTTTAATAAATAATCTCATGTCAACTTTTTAGAATTTTTTTTTAATAAATAATCTCATGTCAACTTTTTAGAATTTTTTTTTAATAAAGAATCTCATGTCAATCTTTTATTTTATTTTTTTTAATAAATAATCTCATGTCAACTTTTTAGAATTTTGTTTAAATAAAGAATCTCATGTCAATTTTTAGAACTTTTTGTAAATAAAGAATCTCATGTCAACTTTTTAGAATTTTTTGTAAATAAAGAATCTCATGTCAACTTTTTTGAATTTTTTTTTTAAATAAAGAATCTCATATTAACTTTTTATAAATTGGTTGTTTAATAAAGAATCTCATGTCAACTTTACAGAATTTTTTTTTTAATAAATTATCTTATGTCAACCTTTTAGAAATTTTTTGTTTAATAAAGAATCTCATGTCAACTTTTCAGAAATTTTTTTTAATAAATTATCTCATGTCAACTTAAAAATTTTTTTTTTTTTTTTAACTACATGATGCGTAATTTTCTTAGAATTAGCTCCAAATATGTTCATAGTTCCTAATATATATCACAGGCTGTTTTGAAAATCGATGGCATCACTACAGGATTATATTCTATATAGTCCGGAAGTTCTTGGTTAGGGTTAGGGTTTCTGAGTTACAGGCCAATAAAACAAATACTGATCAACATTTTTATTGTAAACATCTAACACGTACAATGTGCGTGAGAGTATACTGTTATTTCTACATCATCATGGCCGTCACTCGAATCGAGTATATGCGTTTCCAGGGGCTTCATTCCTGGGTTCTCATCTGAGAAAACAGTCCAATTCAAGATCCACACATCCTATCACAAATCAGGCATACATTATCGTTTGGCAATTGTGCGCATGGCTGATTTTCACAGCGCATTATTCTTGCCGCTCTCAGCTCCTCAGCGTGATGATGGGGTTCACTTTCAAATCTTTCCACACACACACCCTTATTCCATTCCGGCACTCCGTTCTCCGAAGTGCACGCGTTTCCCATGTTGTGTGATCAATTCCACACCTCTTCATATCCTCCTTCAAACAATCCTTGTACCGCTACTTCTGTCTTCACACCCTCCTAGCTCCTACATTCAGTTCAGAATAAAACATTTTCTTAGGATACGACTGGTCGCTCATTTCTACATATGGGATAGATAAGTCTGGGCCTGGTGTTGACACATACACCAAGAAAACCATGAAAAAATGACACAAAACAAATATAAAAGCTGTGGGGCTCAAAAGAAAGATCTGAGTGTCATGATCGGCAGGGGGGGGGTGTATTTAATAACCAACTGTGGGACCTAGTCGGCATCCTGCGAATGTTCGTTATTTTTATTTCAGGTAACAAATTACAATAGACCAAATACAGGTCAATAAATATGATCAGCACAAACCAAAGACCATGCAGATGAAGAAAGGGGCCACAAAAGAAAATTACTCTAGTAATTGAGGGCTATTACAAAAGCAACACCACTAAAAAGGTTCCTTTATATATATATATACAGGGTGGGCAAAAATAAGGGTCCTATTTTTAAAAATTCATAACTTTTTTATTTATTGATTTAAAAAAAATTTTTTTTTTTAGAATAAGTAAAGGACCCCTTCCGAAGCAAGCATGAGCCGTATTAGCCCTAAGGAACGTACCCTCATTTCGAAAACATTATTTTTGCTTAAAAAACTCAAAACAGTGTAAAAAACAATACTTTAGTTTTTGTAAGTTTTAAGAAGTGTTTTTCGGCTAAAATTTGTTTTGTTTATTTCAAAAAATCTCGGAAGGGTCAGTCTACACACAGATAAAGTTTGGTGAGTTTAACTTTTATTTTGTGGAAGTTATTCAAATTCAAGTTATTCAAATTTAAAGATAGGACTCTTATTTTGGCCCACCCTGTATATATACAAGCAGAGCTACCCGGCGTTGCCCGGGGGCATAAAAAAAACAAGATAAAAAGAAGTAGCTTCACATAAATAACTGTAATTTGTAAACTAATAATCTAATTGTGCTCAAATTTTGACACACGCCATTTGAAGGTTAGTACTTTATCAAAAAAACCATATGGATTATTTTTTTTAATAGTGGTGCCATCTATATGGCGGACGCTGGACTTTTTGGGTGACGTGTTAATACCCTAAACATGTCGGGAACTCGGTTTATCTGTTTCTCTAATTCGTCTTAATAATCGTCCATAGAATCCGCACCTCCATCTTTTCGTATGTAAATTTTGACGATGTATGCCATTTCGCCCTTCTTTCTGGAAATGACATATCTAACCCGAACCCTACACCTAACATATCTAACCCTAACCCTAATTACTTATTATTCTTTGTCTTGAGTCCTGCTGCCAAAAAACACATCAAGTTGGGACAAATGAAAAATAATAAATAAAAAAAAAAGCATTGTCTGACTCTGAAATGAAAATGCCAGAGACGTCGAGGATTGGTCGGCTTTGTTATGCAAATGAACATGTTTGTATTACCATGGCATCGCACCTTCGATAAAAGCACTTAAAAGTTCGTTTATAAAAGAGTGAATCTATACTAACATGAGTGACAGATGTCTGTCTGTCTGTCTGTCTGTCTGTCAGCCGCTCTGTCTGTTTGTGAGCCTGCTAACTACATTTCGCTGTGGATAGGTGTACAAATAATCAGAGACAGAAAGCAGAGATGCTTTCCAAGAACTTCCCATCTGTGAAACACAATACTACGGGGCTACTTCCCTGCTGACTGCAACATGGTCATCTTCAAGTCACATGTCCACAAATACTTGCCATAAACCGTCCTCATAAGTCATCAAATTCTGCCCATTCCATCCATCGTTTTCAATCCTCTCATATTATTATGCATCATTAAACTGACAATCTCATTCCCCCCCTTGTCCTCGAGTGGCTTTTGGCCTTCATAAGTGGCGACTCATTAGTATAAAAAGAAAAAAAAATCAGATAACTTACAATATACGAATTTGTTTAAAGTAAATGATATATTGTGTAGAGCATGATCCATTCTTTCTAACAGGCAACTAATGACTGTATATATATATATATATATATATATATATATATGCGCACAAAGTGTTTCAAATCCGGAGACGCTAACCAAACAAATGACGTAGCTCAAATGACGCACCATCACCGGCATCTTCTGTGACTGAAAAATCAGCGACCGTCTAAGATTGTGAGACCCGTCTGAGCGCTTACCGACAACGAGGAAGGCAGAGTGAAGATTCGCCGTTATGGAAACCAAAATGCTCCGCTGGATTTTGGAGATTACACTGCTTGATAACAGGCGATTGCATGGACTCAAACGCAGTTTGTAGATTCAGGCTGAAATCACGAGACAAACGCTCAGGACCACACGGTTGCGAGAAATTGACATAGTAATTGAAATTAAGATACACTTACCCGGGAGGCGGGCGAAGTGTCTCGTTGTCTTCAGTGTTCAACGCTCGAGCGGAACTCGATGTATATATATATATATATATGATTATTTTTATTTACACAGACATGTACAAAATCTGCGACACTGGCATGTCGATGTTATCGATCAACAGCTGTTATAAACTGAGATCTCATCAGGCAGAGTTAAAAAGTTTGTACATGTCTGTGTAAATAAAAATAATCATATATAAAAGCTCTATTTGATATTGAGCACTTTTTATAAGCCGGTTGAAATTCATTATTATATATATATATATATATATACATGGAGAAAAAATACAATATATAGGTATTGAGCATTAATAATAAAAGCAAGCTAAAAAACACCAATTTATATCGGCCATCCATAAGAAACACCATTCAAAGAAACAGCTCCAACTGCTAACAATACAGATGCATTCCTCTTTTCGATATTCCCAATGATAGCGGTACTATTCTAACACTAATCTATGGCCTCCATCTGGATATTGCATACTTAGAACTTGTTTAAGCTGATATATTTAAAATAATCACATATATATATATATATATATATATATATATATATATATATAGCTCATTGGGTAAAACTAATTCGAGCACCCGGCATTTGACAAAGTTTACATTGTGATATCACTTACATTCAGTCAGTGTGGTATGATAGCGCAGGGGTAGAGGCGCCGACTGTCAGCTCGACGGTTGAGTTTCAATCCCAGCTGTGAAGAGCTGTGATACAGCGAAACAGTTTGTATATGGAGAGAGAGAGAGAGACAAGTAAAAGATGATAATAAAGATTGTAAAAATACAATAATCTTTTTATTTGAAACCCCTTGTTTTGAGCAACTGATGACGTAATAATATATTTTTAAAGTAAATATTAATTATTTTTACCTACAGACATCGATGTTTCATGCTTACGCAATCTTCAGTGTAGGGGATGTTAATTCACGTCGGTCGGTTTTACAAATCGCCACTGATTCGTAGTCGCGTGTCTTTCCGCTCGGCTGGCGTGAATTCGCATGACAATTAGGAGGGATTTAAATCTATAAATGCCAAATCGGGCGTGTATAGCAAGCAGTGGAGAGTGATTTAACAACAACAACAAACGGGGTCGGAATCTCACTTTTAAGCCATAGTATTACTGCTCGTTTATAAATTCCCTCAGAGGGTTCCAATCCTAGTATAATATATATATATATATATATATATATATATATATATATATATATATATATTAATTTAAAATAAATAATATTGAATTATTTTTACCTACATACGCAAGCGTTTCGAGCATTCGTTCTCATTAGGACGGTCGCACGGTTCGAACCCCTGCCACAGAGTCAACCTAGACTCCGTAAGCAAGCGCTGTAACCATTAGGCCACAGGACATTACCACATTCAAGAAGGGAATTTAAGTTCTATTTATGCGAAGGACAGCATATCAAGAAAGACTGACTAGAGATTCTACGAATGTTGTCGGAATATGCCTTATATCTATGTGTCAATCTATTTTATATATATATATATACATATATATATACTGCGCATGTGTGCACATAGACCTATCTAATCGCAGGTATTATTTTCAAGTCTTCCTTGTTCCAGACTAGTTTCACGACTAAGACTATAGAGTAGCCTAGTTCATTATTTTAACCCCCTATTTGGCACTGTATTACGAGACAATGTAGTCGCTGCAAAATCGATCCATATCCATGGATCCTGAATGGACTAAATTGGTTTCTTATTTAGCTTTGAGAAAGCAAAAAAGTAGACTCTAGAAGTCCAGTAGTCAGGGCAGAATCGATATTATTGATGTGTTCTTCTTAAACATGGGCATACGTACATATGTAATCAGATGCATCAATAAAAAATATATATATATATATATATATATATATATATATATATATTATTATTATTATTATTATTATCTACAGGCACGTGTTTTGTCTTTTTGAAGACTTATCACTGGCTAGACACAGCTAACACATCAACCTCAGGGTTCAAACCCGAGACCTTAAGTAACCACCGACTATGAAAGTCAAACGTCCTAGCCATCTCGCCTGCTGATAGAATGCAGTCTGATCTTTTTCTTTTCGGGGAAATTGCTCCAGACAAGGCATGAAGCCACTTGATGCGAGGAGCGAACAAAAACGAAAGATGATTATTGCAAAGACAGGAGATACCTATTGGTCCTAGTCTTTAAAAGACCAAGGTTATATGTAGGAGGAAAACAGTCAGCAGGAAGAGAGTTCCCCAAGCCTGAAGTTCTTGGAAAGAAGCTACTGGAATAGGAAGCTGTATTACAATGAGGTATCAAAACAGTGTATTGATGGAGACCACTAGACCAACGAGTCAAACGAGCTGGAACAAAGGAAGCAGGGAACAGATCACATAATTCTGAAGAACACATGCCATTATAGTATTTATAGAAAAGACTGAGACTAGCAGCATCACGTCTGTGAGAGAGATGGTGAAGAGAAAAAGAAAAGGTGGGGGGGGAATCAAATTACAGATACGTTTCTGCACCTTATCAAGAACCCTCAAATGGGACAGAGATTTACCAGTCCAAATATGACAACAGTACTCCATACATGGTCTGATGGTAGATTTGTAGAGATAGAGAATAGCCTCAGGTGTTAGGAAGTGTTTGGAGCGATAACGAGAACCGACTTGACGAGAAGCAGAAAGAGCAATGGATCTAATATATGAATATATGACTATATATCTACGACCATACGAGTTATATACAGTAGATTGGTTATGTCGATCATCAATGAAATATGTCACCATTGTAAAAATAGTTCGAGTGGGATACAATTTTTTTTAACAGAAATTAAATAATTTGTATTATTTAGATTATTCGGACCACTGTTCACATCTTCGACGTTATTCTCACAACGTTTCAACCGATGTAACCTCTGACCTTCTTCAGGTGCATCTTGTCGAACTCAGGACTTTTGTGGACCTGTGGCGTAATGGATATAAGAGCAAAGTAATATAATCGGTTCTAAGTGACAGTCTTCCGGAGGTTGAAGGTTCAATTCCCAGTACGGGCGATACTAAGAATACAATTACGAATTATTTAAGAATTCTACTCGATCACGGTCGACGGAACGAGAGCAATATACCCCCGTGGGTTAAATAAAGGGTTCCGTTCGAAATTCTGTACAGATTCCCAAGTTCGATAGAAAGATTCCCGAGTTTGACAAGACGCATCTGGAGAAGGTCGGAGGTTACATTGGCCGAAACGTTGCAAGAATAACATCCAAGATGAGAACAGTAGTCGGAATAATCCAAATAATCAAAATTATCAATCCTCATCTCAAAAATTCCGAAACATAAATTGAATAGAAATACATGAATGAACTGAGTTGTTTGTTTTTTTATCTACTAACGATTCACAACTTATCAAGGCCCAAAGGCCACTCGAGGATAAAGGGTTAATGAGTTTATCAGATGGATGGTGAGACAATGCCGTGAGGATTGGTAACGATGGTTGAAACTGGGTAGAATTTGATTATTAAAGAGCACAGCTAAACAAAAATTTGTTAACATGGATTTGAAAACGACCATGTTGTAGTCAGCTGGGAAGTAGCCCTGTGGTGCTGTGTTCCACAGGTGGGTAGTTCTTTGCTCATGGAAGTTCTGTCTAGTTTCAGATACACAGAGGAAAAAAGGAAAATTATTTACAGTGGTTGTAGCTAGACGAGTTCTTGCTGTGAATGTTTTACAGGAGGTGGCGTCGTGGTGGTGAGCCCCTCATGGATGTGGATGGCTACTGTGTCCTGGTACAGGTACGTCCGTTTGTCTGCACCTCTTCTCCTCGAGGGCAGCCAAGCGGCTCTCTGCAAAGTCTTTGCTCCCTCAGCCACGATCCCTCTCCAAGTGGCTACCGAAAGTAAACCCAAGGTTCACTTTCTATTCTCAAAAAAACTTGGAGTTGGAGCTCTTATGCCAGTACATGTCAATTTTTCTTTTTCAACTTAAAAATAAAATTATTCAATAGATAACAGCAAATAATAGTTAATTAGTAAAAATTCAAAACCAATATGCAAATATCAGGAACTTTCATCAGATATCCTTCTGGCTTGACAGGCCGAGAGCAGGCTCAAGGAGTTTCTACAAATAGTGGCGATGGAGAGGCGCTCATAAAGCCAAGTCATTTCATGAGTGTCAATTTGATTCTACAATATTAAGAACTTGAAGCTTGAAACTTTTGACCAACATGCCTAAATTCAGTATTGAATTAGGTTAGGGTTAGGATAAGGGTAACGGTTAGGGTAAGGGTAAGGGTTAGGGTAAAGGTAAGGGTTAGGGTTGACAGGCCGAGAGCAGCCTCAAGGAATTTCTACAATATTAAGAACTTGAACTTGAAACTTTTTAGCAACATGCATAAATTCAGTATTACATTAGGTAATTGTAAAGATTGACGGTGTAAACATACTGCAATAAAAATGGGTTTATGTTGTAGTTTTTTTAAAGTATTATTAAATGAGGAATTATTTCGAGTTAATATCTATTCAGTATTATGCATGTAATCGAGTGAAAAACACGTTTGAAATGTGTAAATATGCTACAAGAATTTTCAGGAAACGGAGTCTTACAGGATGCTGCCATGTTGTCTTTTTGTATTACTCAAGAAGAGAAAAGTATTAAAACGTCTGTTTTTCCCTATTACTACGTAATAATACATTGCTTTTTACTCCCCAAAAAAGATTGAGCGAACACAAAAGGGACATAAAAAACAATAACTCTCTCAGTGCACTTTTCCCCCACGTATTAGAGCACGATCATGCTTTCAAGTTTGAAAGGCCAAAATCACCAAACACATTCATAACAAAGTTCGGCGAAGACTACTGGAAACAGCACTAATCACAGCCTCCAACACCATCAGACAACGAAATGGTTTCTACAATCTATCCCCCTTAATAAGCAAAATTATCATGACCGAACAAAAACTAAATCTAGATCATGACTAACCCTTCTTCTCATCGTTCTCAATTACACTTATATACAACTCCCCCCATACACACTCACGTACTAACTCCTTCTCACATATATATTCATTCACATACTCATGAATCACCCACTACAAATCGAAACTACTTAACCACAAATAACCGCCTTACCAATAAACATAATCTACACATCCTCACACATATTTAGATATTAAAACCCCTTTTGTCCTCAATTTAATCTCAAACCATCAACACACCCGGAACGAAACTACATTTTACTTATCTCTCCCAAAAATTAAAATCATTTTTCTTTTTCTTTATTGCCATGTTCACAGCACACTTCAACACATTCTTGCAAACTCACTTATATTCACACATTCCTGACATAGCCAGCTGGTCAATACTCCTACCCGCCCTCCCTTCCAGCCTAAGAAAAAAAAATTCATATATATATATATATATATATATATATATATATATTATCGCCTGTACACTAATTTTATTTGAATTTTTGAAGAAACTGTTTAGGACGTCAATCTTTATGATTACCTTAAGTTATCCAAAAATAGTTCACACGTCGTAAACCAAAACAACCAAACAACCAACCAAAAATATATTACTCCATTAGAAAAAGAATTGTGTGATAGTTTTTAGCCAATAAATTCTTGAGATGATGAAAATAATTAAAAGAGAGAGAGAAAGAAAGGAGAGAAAAAGAAAAGGAAAGGGAGAGAAAGAAGAGATAAAGACTAGGAGAGAAGGTGAGAGAGATGAAAGAGGGGAGGGGAAGAGAAAGAGAGAGAGAGGGATCTATTATAACATCACAATGTATTTTGAAATACTCTATATTTGTATCATTTGGATTATTCGGACTACTGTCTTCATCTTGGATGTTATTTTTACAACATTTCGGCTGATGTAACCTCCGACCTTCTTCAGTCGAACTGGGGAATTTTTCTGTTGAATACATGAATCTGTATTGAATTTCGTCAGCCATGATCAGGTGTTAAGTAATCTGTAATTGTATTCTTAGTATCGCCTGTGCTGAGGATTGAACCTTCAACCTCCAGAAGACTGTCACTTAGAACTGATTATTACTTAGCACTTATATCCGTTGCGCCACAGGTCCTTGCGAATAATCCAAATATTACAAATTATCAATCCACATCTAAAAAATTCAGAAACCTACTTTAAATTTGTTTGAAGAAAGAGATAGAGAGGGATATATTATGACATCACAATGTATTTTGAAATACTTTGAATTTTTTTATTAGCGTTTCGCCTATTAATTCTGTTGATCATCATCATCATCCAATCATCTATCAGTGTGAGGAGAAATATTTTATGATGCAATACATTAGCCAAATTGCATAAAACCGTGTATAAATTCCCTAATCCGATAAATCCGACCAGATGTCTTGAGATTAGAATCACACTTTAAGTCTGTGGATTAGAATCATGTTCGTCATAGAATTTGTAACGAAACAGAATTTAAAAAAATTATTGTTTGCATTTTTTAAATTTCTTATTTCTGCTAGTAAATCTCCAGGATGTCCGTAAAATCTGGACGCATAGGATGATCGGATATTTTTAATTTAATCAAATGAACTACAAGATAAAATATGTTTAACTGATTACAAAGATAAGAGATTGGTTGAATGGCAGTTTCTCTAATTGGATTGGAAAACGTGGTCATGTGGAGTGGTTTCCACATTCACCAAACCTTAGTTCTCTTGGTTTCTTTTTCTAGAGTGGAAGCGAGAGTGATAGACAACGTAAAAATACGAGCGGGAGGGGAGGGGTTAAAAACATATAGCGAGAGAGTATAGAATCAAATTGACACTTACCGGCATAACAGGCTTCAATATTCCATATGCAAATATTGTTTGAATGAAGCAATATTTATATAATGAATTATCCACTCGTGGACTTGCAGCCAATCAGAGCTCAGATAATAGACTTGCCCATCTTGGCATAGTGTTCCTTCAGTTTTTGTGTTTTTCATGAAATAAGAGCGAGGGGGTGGTCAAATAACATACAATGAGAGGGGGTGAGAGTGATAGATAGAAACTTAGTAAGAGAGAGGTGACTTGGTAAGTTAATTGCAAATTACAGCTAATTAGAACAATTAAAGATGATGAAAGCAGGCTTTCCAAGGGAACAATACAAATAGTACATGTATTACTAATTCATTCATACGCTCACGTACATGGACATATTACAACAGATTACAATGGTTGTCCCTAACATACATTATAGAATCAAATTGACACTTACCGGCATAACAGGCTTCAATATTCCATATGCAAATATGTCATGAATGAAGCAATATTTATATAATGAATTATCCACTCGTGGACTTGCAGCCAATCAGAGCTCAGATAATAGACTTGCCCATCTTGGCATAGTGTTCCTTCAGTTTTTGTGTTTTTCATGAAATAAGAGCGAGGGGTGGTCAAAAAACATACAATGAGAGGGGGTGAGAGTGATAGATAGAAACTTAGTAAGAGAGAGGTGACTTGGTAAGTTTATTGCAAATTACAGCTAATTAGAACAATTAAAATTGAAGTTTTTTTTTTCAAACATAACTCAATCCCAAAACTGAGGAATATCTTAGCATATATTTTATGTGATTAAAAAATACAGGAAAAATGACCTAGGTAAACAAACGTTAATTACTTCAGCTTTTATATAATAAATAGATATATAGTGTGTCTTTAAACTCGGGACACATTGGGTATCATCATCATTGGTTTAATGCCTATTTTACATGCTGACATGTGTTGGACGGTTTTAAAGAATTGAATTCCAAACTACCCTATCTCTGACCATGTCTTTATTAATCCTTCTTTCCCTCCGGATAATTGGATATCTTTAATCTAATGAAATTCAAAATCAAATATTTTTAACTGATTACGAAGGCAAGAGATTGGTTGAATGACAGTTTCCCTAATTCGATTGGAAGACGTTGTCATGTGGAATGGTCTCCTCATTCACCAGAGCTGAGTCATCTTGGTTTCTTGATTCCTTAGAAAAAGAAATCAAGAGGACCAAATTATCATTTAAATTGTTCTAATTAGCTGTAATTTATAATTAACTCATCAAGTGACCTTCTCTCACTTTAACACTCTCTCACTGAAGAAAGGGTAGCCAACAAAAATCACAGATCCAATACACTCAACTCAACAAGTGAGTGTGCCGAAATTGAAGACAATGTGGATTTTTTACATCGAGTTCACAAAAGATTTGCGAAACGCATCCATATTTGCATCATAACTGATGGAAATCAAATTTATTGAATTCAGTAGTCCAGTTGAGCTCAAACCGAATAAACTTAGACAGAAGCCTAGAGAGTTTGTTTATAAGCCGGCTGGGATGTTCCATTATGCTTAGATAGGCTAGTCAATTCTCTGGGTTCTGATTGGCTGCTAATCCATGAGTAGATAATAGATAATATAAATATTACTTCATTTAAGCAAGAATTTTTCTAACAAATATTTGGTGCTTATCATTGTTCTTTGGGGTGAGGAAGGTTGGAGGGGTGGGGAAGGTTGGAGAGGTGGGGAAGGTTGGAGAGGTGGGGAAGGTTGGAGAGGCGGCGAAAGAATTGACAAGACAGAAGTTTGGAAGAATAGCTTAGCTTATTCTATCAATTTGTTTCTCACTTGTGTGATTAACTTTTTTGTATTTTCTACGATTTCTACTAACTTAAAAGTGTGGAGGGTTTTTTTTGTAACTATAATGTCATTTTTTTTAATATGTAAAACGAAGCAAGTTTCCATCATAGCTACGCACGATAACTTCTCCAGAATGAGGACATAAGGCAGATGTAGTTTCTTCATTTTTTATTCATCATCCCTAAAGATGATGGAAGCAAGCTTCCCAAGGAAACAATACAAATAGGACACGTATTACACATTCATTCATACACACACATGCATAGACATATCACAACAGATTACAATGGTTGTCCCTAACATACATCAGTGGACATATTGATACCTATCTAGTGCTTTTATGCAGGTAAGTTTTGATTTGATTATACAATATAAGAGCTATTATTATTATTTTTTTTTTTATCTCACTTCCATAACGGTAAGATGTGACACACGGTCAGAAAGTGGGATTGAAAAGCCAGCACCCGAGAGGTTGAGCACTCTAGCCTACAAAAAATGCCAGAGCAGCCCCGTCGGCATTCCCTAAACTATATGGATCTTATTTGTTTGTTTTTTTGTCTGTCCTTGTGACACAGGATGACATCATCGCTTTGTGTTGTCATCCATTAAAAACTGTGATGAGGAGGATAACCATGCATAGTGGATGATGTCACTAAAGGATGGTGTTATCCATTAAAACAGAGATGAGGGGGAAAACCGTGCACAGTTGATGACATAGATAAATGATGATGACATCCATCAAACCAGAGAGAGAGGGGAGGAGGAGAGTTCCTGCATGATGTTTTAGCTAAGAACATGAGTCGTCAATGTGAATACTACCAAATACTTTGTGGATCTTGCCTGTTTGTCGTCACTAAAAATTAGCGTCATCAATTAAGAGAAAGACGTGGAAGGTGGTAACCGTGCAAAATGATGACGTCATCCACAAAAGCAGAGAGAGAGACGGGGGGAGAGATCCTGTATGAGGTTTTAGCTAGATGAACCGTGACCATTTGAGTAACAGGTACTCTACTCGTATACTACTAAAAGACTATGGATCTTGTTGGTTTGTTGGTTTGTTTGTTTGTCGGTTTGTCGGTTTGTCTGTTGGTTTGCTTGTTGGTTTGCTTGTTTGTTGGTTTGCTTGTTGGTTGGTTTGTTAGTTGGTTGGTTTGCTTGTTGGTTTGTTTGTTGGTTGGTTTGTTTGTTTGTTTGCTTGTTGGTTGGTTGGTTAGTTTGTTTGTTTGTTTGTTTGTTGGTTGGTTTGTTTGTTTGTTTGCTTGTTGGTTGGTTGGTTGGTTGGTTAGTTTGTTTGTTTGTTTGTTTGTTGGTTGGTTAGTTGGTTGGTTTGCTTTGCTTGTTTGTTGGTTGGTTTGTTAGTTGGTTGGTTTGCTTGTTTGTTGGTTTGCTTGTTTGTTTGTTGGTTTGTTTGCTTGTTTGCTGGTTTGTTTGCTTGTTTGTTTGTTTGGTTGGTTGGTTGTTTGTTTGTTTGGTTTGTTTGCTTGTTTGTTGGTTTGCTTGTTTGTTGGTTTGTTTGTTTGTTGGTTTGTTTGCTTTGCTTGTTTGTTGGTTGGTTTGTTAGTTGGTTGGTTTGCTTGTTTGTTTGTTTGGTTGGTTGGTTGTTGTGTTGTTTGTTTGTTTGTTTGTTTGTTTGGTTTGTTTGCTTGTTTGTTGGTTTGCTGTGTAATCAAATTAACTCTTTATACCGGCATCAAGGGATCCAATAGTTGATATGTGAATAATGCTTAATTCAAGCAAGAATTTTCATATCTGACTATCCACTCATGAACTAGCAGCCAATCAAAACTCAGAAAATGAACTTGTCCATCCGAGCATAATGGAACATTCCAGCCTTCTTATAAACCGGCTTTATAGTGTTCTCTTCAGCTTATTTGTTTGTAGGGAGGTGACGATGGCTAAGTAGTTAACGACACGGACTGACAACTTGGGTGTTCCAAGTTCGAATCTAGTTTGTTCCAGAAAATCACTTTCACTTGAAGATGTTCGCAACCGTCAACCTACCCGATGTCTTTCTAGAAAGAATTCTAACGAGAAAGATATCAGGGAAACCAATGCCAACAATAGAATCATGTGATTCATACGAAATTAGTGAATATGTTTGTAGCTCAACTGGTCAGACAGCCAAGAACTGACCACTAAATTCAATATATTTATCTAAGGTACAATGTATCAACGTTGACCCAACGAATCATTAGCCGTCTAGTTATTCATAAAAATGGTGGAAATTCCTCCAAAAGCTCACATGTTAGAGGCGTGGTTAATGTATTTCAGTTGTAGTAGTTGCTAAGTCGTTAACGTGCCAAGTTCGAATGGGTTGTGGTTAATGTATTTCAGCTGTGATCGTGTCAATTGAGGTCGCACACCATGTTTTGGGTGGAGCCATGCAGCACAGCTGTGAATAAGTAATAAAGAGTATCTTGATCAAACCGTCCATGTGAATCCATAGATTGTGATCAGAATACTGTATATGGAGCATGGAGCTCCATTATTTCAGCTCCATTGAGTCAGAAACAAATGAGGAAATGGTGAATTATCTTAATGATTCTACCATATGGCCATCACAAGGAAGAAAACCAACATCTTGAGGAAGTATTTCTTCTCGCCCATCTCCCTGGGATCAGTTGGAAAATTCAGCTGATCTGGAAGTGGACTTGGGTTCGGTTGTTGATTGGAGGTTCGAAATAACTTGTTTCTTTAATCCTATTAAGACTCAGCCTGTGTTTTTAATTGTAGACATGCCCCTTTTCGTCTTGAGGAAAAATCGACTCTGAAACTTCTTGGTCTTTCTTTCTCATCATTTCTATCTTGGAGTTCATACATTAGTTCCATTGCTCTTTCTGCTTCTCGTAAGGTCGGTTCTCTCTATCACTCCAAACACTTTCTCACATTTGAGGCTTTCCTCTATCTCTACAAATCTACTATTAGACCTTGTATGCAGTACTGTTGTCATATTTGGGCTGGTGAATCTCTGTCCCATTTGAGGGTTCTTGGTAAGTTTCAGAAGTGTATCTATAATAATGTTGGCCCATTGTTTCTTCTCTGCACACTCTCTCTCACAGACGTGATACTGCTAGTTTCAGTCTTTTCTATATGTACTATCATGGCATGTATCATTCAAAATTGTATAATACATTCCCGGCTCCCTTTGTTTCAGCTCGGTTGACCTTTTAGTCTAGTGGTCTTCATCAATTCGCTGTTCAGATACCTCGTTATAATACATCTTCCTATTCCAGTAGCTTCTTTCCAAGAACTGCAGGCTTGTGGAACTCTCTTCCTGCTGATTGTTTTCCTCCTAGCTATAGCCTTGGTTTTTTCAAGACTAAGATCAATAGGCATTTCCTGTCTTTGTGATAATCATCTTTCATTCTTGTTAGCTCCTCACATCAAGTGGCTTCATGCCTTGTCTGGAGCGACCTCAATAATAAAAAAGGAAAAATAAGTGGATAAATCTGACCCAGCGGTCAGAATGCTTGCATTCGAGTCAGTGGGTTATAGGTTCTATCCTGCCTTAAAGCACCTTTCGGAAGTGCTTGAAAACCATATGCCATGCTTCCAGTACAGTATAATTACATTGATACATCAGTTCTTGTTAGATTACCGAAGTTAAGTGACTTTGAGCCTGCTTACTATCAGATGGGTCACCATTCTGGAATACCAGGCACTGTTGTTAAGAGGACAGCAACACCTCCCTGCAAAAACTAACGGCACTATTTACTTGCTTCCCCATGAGGGCAGAGTAAGATACAAGGTCGGTTTTTAATGAGAGGAAAATACAACTCCTCAAAAAGGGGCACTCCAAATTGGGACAAAATTAAAAATCGCCAGTCTCGAAGGAATCGTCTTTCACTGACTGAGGACAGAATAAGTTGAAGTTTAGTATCAGAACAGATACTACATTTTGCTCCTAGCAAAAAAAAAAAAGCCAACTAATGTCGTAGAATTAAATTGACACTTACCGGCATAAGGGCTTAAACTGCTGCCTGCTTGATAGGAAAATTCTTGCTTGAATCAAGCAATATTTATATTTGCGATTATCCACTCATGAACTAGCAACCAATCAGAACACAGAGAGCGGACTTGCCCATTTAAGCATCATAGAACATCCAAGCCTGTTTATATACCAACTCTCTGGCTTCTATCTCGGTTTCTTTAGCTTCACCTCAACTGGTTAGACAGCTAAACACTGACTACTAAATTACATAACATATATATATATATATATATATATATATATAGAGAGAGAGAGAGAGAGAGAGAGAGAGAGAGAGAGAGATAATATTTTATGAAAGCTGAAATTTAGGAAATTGAAAACAGACAAACAAATGCTTTTGGAGACAACATTTTGAGATGCAATATTTTATTAAAAATCATTTCATTTTTTTATTACAATTTTTTTTATTAATTTCGAATGATAACACATTCTTCTTGAGAGAAAGAGTCTGAATCAATTTAAAAGCAATACCATAATTTTTCTGTAATCGTAGCTTTACACCTCGATGTTGCGGAGCGATGGTCAGACTTTATCGCATGGTGGTTAGAAGGAGCAACGTCCTTTTTTTAAATTTTGGATTTCTTGTAGCACGTGGCCGTTTATATGGTAATAAAATTTTATGAAATTTTAGGAAGTATCATTATATATATATATATATATATATATATATATATATATATATATATAGATAGATAGAGAGAGAGAGAGAGGTAGTATTTTGAGTTAAATATGACTCTTGTGCCGGGGTTCGAATGACTGGCTTAAGTGGTTATCTCTACACTGATGATTCCACAAAGGATGAAACGTATATGTATGTAGATAATATTTAAATATGTATTATTAAAATAACTATTAAAATAATTATATATATATATATATATATATATATATAGCAGAAGCTACGGAAATATAAGAACACACTATTCGCAGCCAACTCCCACAACAACAGGAGAAACTTTCTGCTGAGATGCATCGAAGAAAAGGTCATACCCGCAAGTACATTTACATTTCTACATGTCTACCCTACATGTATCTGTGCTTGCATGATATCTTTTCCCTATATCATCATCCTGATGAAGTCTTATAAATAAAGACGAAACGTTGATGTACACATAAAAAACATCCAGTTTTTGGTTTTCCTTTTTCATTTTACCATCACGTCGGATTACCTTCATCCTTCTCTTCCCATATATATATATATATATATATACTACCTGACCCGGCACGGTGTTGGCCGGGATTATATGATTGTAGTTAGTGTAAGGCTGCCCGGGAGTCTTTGAAAAACCTTTTTTGTAGTTATTTAAATTTCAGTGTTCTACTTGTGAGCTGACACTGTAACCCAGTAATCGTTTTTAAATAAAAATAAGTTGTTTGTCGCAAGAGCCGAAACCCATTCTAACCTAAAATATTGTGAATATATTTGAAACGTATTGTAACCGAATAATTAAAAAAGAACAAAATAAACGGCATTGTAGGGTGTGTGTGTGGGTGGGTGTGTGTGGGGGTGTGGATGTGTGTGTGTGTTTGTAGTACTTTCAATTACGTTTCTGTACCTTCCCCCTTCGCAAACATTCATTGATTAATAAAATAGATAAGTATTAAGAAAATGTAGATATGTTAATAAATGCTAATCGTGCGTATGCCTGTGTTTGAAAAGCAATTGCTTGTCGTCGGTTTCACTTCATTTGCATAAGCGGCAGGTAATTGACAATCATTTCTGTTGTTTCCCAAGAAATAATAACCATATTTTGCACAGGAAGTTGGTTTGAAGGACCACGGGTGGTCTATTGAAACTATATAAATCTTTGTTTGTTTGTTTGTCTGTACTCGTGCACATTGGCTTTGTGTTGTCATCCATTAAAAATGAGGGGGATAACCGTGCACAGTTGATGACGTAGATTAATAATTATGACATCTAGCAAACTAGTTTTAGCTAAGATCATGAGTCGTCTACATTTATACTACCAAAACCTTTGTGGATCTTGCTTGTTTGTCCCTGTGCACACTGGAAGACGTCATCGTTTTGTGACATCATTCATTAAACCAGAGGCGGGAATAACTGGGCACAGTGGATGACATCAATCATGTTTTAAAAAATGTCTTTGTCCATCCTCTTTATTGTTTCTTTAAATGTGTTCACGTTACGTTCAGCCAGTCCGTTATACTACCAAAACCTTTGTGGATCTTGCTTGTTTGTCCCTGTGCACACTGGAAGACGTCATCGTTTTGTGACATCATTCATTAAACCAGAGGCGGGAATAACTGGGCACAGTGGATGACATCAATCATGTTTTAAAAAATGTCTTTGTCCATCCTCTTTATTGTTTCTTTAAATGTGTTCACGTTACGTTCAGCCTGTCCGTTAGAGGTGGGATGGTAGGGAGCCGTGAATACATGTCTAACCCCATTGACCTTGATATATTGTATAAATAAAACAAACCTTTCTCTCCACTCTAAAGTAAATACTGTTTTAAATTGAGAAAGAAGAAAATGCTGGTTAGGCGCACACGTGTCCAGTTATTAGTTTCATCGATGTAATTTATGGACATCTTTGACTTTATTAATTATTTATAAAAAAAAAGTTCTGCGTTCGTTACAAATAAGATGACATAAATAAATAAATAATAAATGTTTTTAGCGATCTTGTTTTCTTTCAATAAGGAGACACGAACTTCCGACAGAAACAGATATATATATATATATATATATATATATATATATATATATATATATATATATATATTATTAACCATCTGGTTTCTTAAAAATGATTTATTGTAAATAGGCACACTTAATGTATAACTTATTAAGAAACAACATTTTCAGCCATTTTGACGTCTGACAAAGAAAGAATGGGAGAGAAAGAGAGAGAGAGAAAGATAGAGAAAGAGAGAGAGAGAAAAAGAAAGAGAGAGAGAGAAAGAGAGAGAGAGAAAAAGAGGGAGAGAGAAAGAGAGGGAAAGAGAAAGAAAGAGAAAGAGAGGGAGATAGGGAGAGAGAGAGAGAGAGAGAGAGAGAGAGAGAAAGATAGGGAGAGAGAAAGAGAAGGTGAGAGAAAGAGAGAGAGAGAAAGAGAGGGAGAGAAAGATAGGGAGAGAGAAAGAGAGAGAGAGAAAGAGAGAGAGAGAGAAAGAGAGAGAGAGAGAGAAAAAGAGAGAGAGAGAAAAAAAAAGAGAGAGAAAGAGAGAGAAAGAGAAAGAAGGAGAGAGAGAGAGAAAGAGAAAGAAAGAGAGAGAGAAAGAGAGAGAAAGAAAGAGAGAGAGAAAGAGAGAGAAAGAAAGAGAGAGAGAGAAAGAGAATGAGAGAGACAGAAAGAGAGATAGAGAAAGAGAGGGAGAGAGAAAGAGAGAAAGAGAGAGAGAGAGAAATATTATTTAGATGTAGCTTTACAAGAAAGAGGACATAACTCTGAATTAACGTGTCAACTTATTCAAGCCGCACTTCTGCCAAACTTTTTTCATTTCTATTTTCCCACTCTTATTTAACAGTCGATGTTTAAGCATCAATCTGACCAGACGACATATTCCTGTCTTGCCCGTAAAAGCCCCAGCTTGGGCTAGGCGAGGTGAACAACCCAGACTCAACCCATGTTTCTAGCACATGCTCCCTCCCCAACGGTTTGCTGCCAAGACATAAGTGGTTAGTAGCAAGGTTTTATTGTCAGAGTTTTCCTTCTCTTAGATGGATGACCTGACAAGGTCTATGGGTCCAACACTCCGAGAGAGGATAGCCTGCGCCAGAGTACTAGTCGGATATTTCCAAGCCCCTGCAGGTAAAAAACAAAATATGCGCATCTACCGACTTTGCATATTTTTGCATTCTTGTCTTTCCACACATATCTGTTGCGTTCATGAAACTATGAATAAAATTGATTTAAATTGTAAATGAAGAAACTTGTCCTGATAACCAAACTATGGCAACCCAGTTTTTGTTCTACCCAGCAAAGCCCAGAGGATGGATATCTACACAACAAGTTCTGCCATATATGGAGAGGTGCCGCTCAGAGCAACTCTTTCTTGTGTTGACAGAGTTCAGAATCCACTTCGCAATCTAGTGGAGGATGATCTCTTCTTACCCCTGCAGTTTCTTTCACACAGAAGAGATGTTGCTAGTCTCACTCTACTCTATCACTATGTTCATGGTAGGTGCTCGACTGAGCTCCAATCCCTTATCTCCCCCTCACAGCAAGAACTCGTCTGGCTACAACCACAGCAAAGAACTTTCCTTTTCTCTCTCTCTCTCTCTCCCTCTCTACAAAAAAACAACGGAACTTACATGAACAAAGTTTTTTACCTAGAACATCCCAATCTGTGGAACAAAATGCCACGAGTCTGCTTCCAAACCGATTACAGCATGATTGTCTACAAGTCTGATGTAAACAAATACTTGTCGAGCCATCCTCTTAGAAAATCAAGTCCTCTTAACTAATCCTCTGCCGATGCCACTCACTGTTTCCAATCCTCTCGTGACGGAGATCATAGTCCAACCAGTAAATCATTTTGACCCTTATCCTCGAGTGGGCTCTGGGCCTTGATAAGCAGTGATCCATCAATAAAAACAGACAAAAAGATAAAAAAACAAACCCCTTCCTCACACAATTCACGACTCTTCTTCATGCTATATACTTACTTAACCATTTTTTATTAGCGTATAGAGGTGAAAAAGATACAAAATGCTAGACTTACCTTTAGTTTTGGTAATCAATCCGCAAGCCATGTAGTTTCAAAAGTAAACAACGGGTTACTTACCTGCAAAAGAATTAAAATATATATTAATATATTGTTTCATTTAAAATAAATAAAATATATCATTTAAAATATATATTAATATATTGTTTCATTTAAAATATATAAAATATATCATTTAAAATATATATTAATATATTGTTTCACATGGCAATTGGAATCTGGTTACACAGGAAACAATTAACAGCAATTAATTGCACAAATTAGACAGTGCATCCCATCACGTGTACACCGACACTGTTGCTCAAAAGCAGCAGCAACAGCAGAATTATTGTACTTACGTATCGACTTTTGATTGGACAAAAGCTCAGATCAGCATTTCCTTTCTGACCAATAACAGTGCAAGAAATATTCACTTCCAAATCTTGCGCATAGTATAAAAATCTAAACACAGTATTTTTTTTGCCTATTTTTCCATGTCATCTTTACGTGTGTACATTACACTCCTGCCTAGTCCCAATCTTATTTTTTGGGGAGGAGGGGACGGGCTCGACAAACACAATGAGACACCTCCATGAACTACTAAAAACAGTGCCAGCATATACACACTGTCAACCGAACATTCTCACACTCAAGTTAGTACACACACACGCTTTAACAAGACAGAGGCACACTATTTACACACGCGTAAGCACACATGGCGCCAGCCGAAATAAACACGCATACATTCTTTCACTAACAAACAAAGACACACTAATACACACACATACTTCATTCCTATTCATTTACATACACGAAAACGCACAAACGCCAGTCAAAACAAACATGTGTCTTGAATTTTTTCTTACAGACAACTTTTTTGGATTTGGGGAAAGCTTTTGACAGAGTGTCAAGAGATGTTGTCTGCTGGGCCTTGTGTAAACTAAGGGCAAATGAGTGGTTGGTGAAGAGAAGTACCTTGGTAAGAAGAAGAACCTGTTTCTTACCTTTGTGAATCTGAAGAAAGCTTTTGACAGAGTGACAAGAGAGGTTGTCTGGGGAAGGAGGTGCGTAAACTAGAGGCAAACGTGTGGTTGGTGAAGGTTGTTCAAGCAATGTACAGAAAGGCCCAAAGTCGTGTTCGAATTAACAGCACCAAAAGTGACAGCTTTAATGTTAAAGTAAGAGTACATCAGGGTTCTGTACTGAGTCTGTTGCTTTTAATTTGTGTTTTAGAAGCATTTGTGTCCAGGGAGTTTTGTACAGGTTGTTTGGAAGAGATGGTGTATACTGATGATTTAGTATTTACTTGTGAAACAATGGATGACCTACTTGTTAAGTTAAAGACTTGGAGGAATTCTATGAAAAGTAAAGGTCTGAGAGTGAATGTTACCAAGACTAAAGTGATGATCAGTGGTTGTAGTGTTGGAAAGCCTCCAGAAAGAAGAAAGTTACCCTGCTCAGTTCGTAGAAAGGGAGTTAGATGTATTGATTTACTCCTCTCCAGGAGTTAGGCACAAGGCCAGTTTTTATCTTACTCCCACAAGTAAGATGTGACCCAAGGTCGGGTCAGGAAAGTGGGGTTTAAAAATTGCCTGGGCAGCCCCGTCAGCATTCCCCGGTAGGGGCGCCCCAGGCAGTAAGCAATAAACTTACTCCTCCCTAAAGAGGGAAGGCGAAGCCTGGGAGGGTGGACCTCCTAGAACTTCACAGGAAAGACCAATAGACAGGCGTAAATCAAGGCCCGAAGGCCAAGACAATACCAGTCTATGGGGTGCAGTATCCATCGGAACAGATACTACACTTTGATCTTAGCCAAAAGGCCAAGAAAGGGAGTTAGAGTAATTTACTCCTCTCCAGGAGTTAGGCACAAGGCCAGTTTTTATCCTACTCCCACAAGTAAGATGTGACCCAAGCTCGGGTCGGAAAGTGGGGTTTGAAAAGCCAGCGCCCGAGAGGTGAGCACTCTGACCATCAAAAATTGCCTGGGCAGCCCCGTCAGCATTCCCCGGTAGGGGCGCCTCAAGCAGTAAGCAATTAACTTACTCCTCCCCAAAGCCTGGGAGGGTGGACCTCCTAGAACTGCACAGGACAATCCCATAGACCGGCGTAAATCAAGCCCCGAAGGCCAAGACAATACCAGTCTATAGGGTGCAGTATCCATCGGAACAGATACTACACTTTGATCTCGAACTCAACGTCTTGTGGTACTTGTAAACATTGTGTACACAAGAAGTGCAGTGGAATTACTGGTAGTACTGGTAGGTTGAGAAATGATAACCAGTTTTTGTGCAGGAAGTGTAAAACAATGGAGATGATGAGAATTCAGATGTAGAAAATATATATTTGGATGGCAAAGATATTGAGGTTGTTCAGAAGTTTTGTTATCTGGGTGATACCATTGGAGTACAGGGAAGGGCTGGTGCTAGTGTGATTGCAAGAGTTAGGAGTAGATGGAGTAAGTTCAGGGATCTTCTGCCATTACTAACCAGCAGAGCACTACCACTTTCAACCAAGAGAAGAGTATATCAAGCATTTATACGCAGTGTGCTGATGTATGAAAGTGAAACCAGGCCAGTGAGGGTTGAGGACATGCGTTGCATGAAGAGAAATGATATGAGAATGATTTAGAACACATCGATATATATATATATATATATATATATATATAATTTCATGTATCCACATAAAATGTTACAGGGAAATATAATATTTTATGTATCGATTTTTAGTATTTACTTCAACACTGATCAATACGTGAGTAGAGCTAGGTAGTAAGTTATGAAAATATATTTATGGCAAGTAAGCTACACGGAGGCTTCCACGTTTCATCCCCATAGCGAATCTACAGGCTAAAATGCTTGGAATTCGTGTTACCGGGTGTTTTTCTATCTACACGTGGTGTTTAGTCTAGCTAGCTAACCAATAAAATTCATTGATTGGTTAGCTAACTAGACTAAACACCTATAGAGATGAAACACGGAAGCCTTTGTGTAGCTTAATTGCCATAAATATATTTTCATAACTTACATATATATAGTAATCCAGGTAAAGTAAACATCCACAGGATAAAAATCCAAAGAATTTCAACCGGGCTTATAAAGAGTGCTCAATATCAAATAGAGCTTTTATATATATTCTTTCCAAATATGACCTAAGGGAAGGATCAGATTTTCATTCTGCCTGACGAGATCTCAGTTTGTAACAGCTGTTCATCGATAACATCGACATGCCAGCGTCGCAGATTATGTACATGTCTGTATAAATAAAAATAATCATATATATATATATATATATATATATATATCGTTGGGTAAAAAGAAATCTAACAGAGTGCTCGATTGTTTAATAATAAGAACGTACTATTTATCTATTATATTACAGAAGTTCAGATCTACATGGTATCATATGTTTCAAGTTAGGAGAGCTGACCCAGTGTAAAAAATATTGGATTTTCTTTCATTTTAATTATTAACCGCTCACCAGCTTCCTTCGCCCATTTTTCGATCGATCTAGATTAAATCTGTTTCACATGTGTAAATCTGTTGGTTTTGGTATAAATTATTTATTAGATGATATAGAACATATCTTGAAATAAATTAAAAAAATTTTTTTTTTATTTATTTCACTTCAGTGTAAAGTCTCAGAAATCAAGTGGACCCTTTCCTGGGGCTAACACTCGATCTCTATATGAGATACATAGATATCCGAGGTTCAACTAAAGTTCTCCTTTACCTCTCAAACGCCGGGTTAGTAAAGAAGTAAAGAACATTAATTTCCCTCTCCCCAATTGACCAGTTAATTGTGTTATAGTATATCTTTTTTGTGGTCTTTTGGTTTTTCCGGATTCCAGGACAAGAATTCATTACTTGCGGTAACATTACTAGGAGAAGATGCACCATTTCTCGTATGAACCAGTGTATAGCCGTGTCGAGGGGATCTTATTTGGGCTTCGAATACTATGTTATTCTGAATATTTGCTCAAGGTCTACTTGTAGGATGAAGTATCCTCATGTCAGGTTATCCTGACAAACCCTTGTACAGACAGACCGAAAACACTCGAGGATTGTGTTGTGTCTCGTAGATAATTCAAACTCTCTATATGTGTGTGTGTGTGTAAGTCTATTATAGGTATTTAAATATTTTCTTTTTAAGTGCTGTTATTAGAGGGTACATAAGTAGGAGAAAGTGCACCATTCCTTATATAGGCTAGTGTATAACACTGTCGAGGAGATCTTATTTGGGCTTTGAATACTATGTTATTTTAAATATTTGGTTAGGGTTTAGTATCCTCATGTCAGGTTGTTCTGACAAACCCTTGTACAGAGAAACGGAAGACACCCGAGGATAGTGTCTAGTAGATAATTCAATAAATATGCATGTGTGTGTATATGTACATAAGACCATATATAAGATGTATGTATACATAAGACCATATATAAGATGTATGTATACATAAGACCATATATAAGATGTATGTATACATAAGACCATATATAAGATGTCTGTATACATAAGACCATATATAAGATGTATGTGTATATAACACCATATATAAGATGTATGTATACATAAGACCATATATAAGATGTATGTATACATAAGACCATATATAAGATGTATGTGTATATAACACCATATATAAGATGTATGTATACATAAGACCATATATAAGATGTATGTATACATAAGACCATATATAAGATGTATGTGTATATAACACCATATATAAGATGTACATGTCTATAAGACCGCATATAAGATGCAGTTATATAAGACCATATATAACATGTATATGAATATAAAACCATATATAAGATGTATATATACGTTAGACCAAACATAAGATGTATATATATATTAGACCTTACTTAAAATTTATAAATTAAAAAAGAAAAACGGAAAACTTAAAACTCACCGTTTCACCCTGCTGTTGCTTGAGCTTTATCAAAAGCGAAAAAGCTAAAAGTTGCAAAGAAGTTCTTTGCCACTTTAAGCTTTTCGGTTCATGATAAAGCCCACACAACAGCTGGGTGAAACGTTCAGTTTTAGGTCTCTCGTTTTTTTTTTTTAATTCATATCGTCAAATTTATTTTATCCTTTAATTTATCATAATATATATGTGTATATAAGACTATATATGAGATGTATATGTCTAGAAGACGCTATATAAGATGAATAGTTATATAAGACCATATATAAGATGTATAGGTCTATCAGACCATATATAAGATTTATATGGGCATAAGACTACATAGAAGATGTATATGTATATCAGACCATATATAAGATTTATATAGGCATAAGACTACATAGAAGATGTATATGTATATCAGACCATATATAAGATTTATATGGGCATAAGACTACATAGAACATGTATATATATATATCAGACCATATATAAGATTTATATGGGCATAAGACCATATATAAGATGCATTTGTATATCAGACCATATATAAGATATATGTGAATATAAGACCATATATAAGATTTATATGGGCATAATACCATATATAGGATGTATATGTCTATCAGACCATATATAAGATGTGTATATCAGACCATATATAAGATGCATTTGTATATCAGACCATATATAAGATGTATGTGTATATAAGACCATATATAAGATTTATATGGGCATCAGACCATATATAAGATGTATGTGTATATCAGACCATATATAAGATGTATATGTAATCTCCCATCTAAACTAAGTGCCCTGCCCAGCTCATCTGACTACATATAATACACACTTCTATGCACGGAACTCCAGCTTTCTCTAGAACATTGGTGTCTAGTGCATATGATTGCCACTTAATATTAAGGATCCTCCTGAGACACGTTTGGTGGGACCTTTCCAGAACCTTGTGATACGTAGTCTACATCTACGAAGAATACAGAATACAGAAGAACAGACCAGACGCATGACTCGTACACACAAAGTTTTATTTTGATCTAACCCTACCAAACACTTTGCTAGCCTTTTCTATTCTTAGAGGAATCTCAGAGTTGAGGGATGTATTTCGGGAGAGAGCACTACCAAGATATACAAATGACAAATGAGTCAACTGCACTTAATCTAGTTTCCGTTGATGTAAATGTTGGGTTCTACATATTGGAGTCCTGGGGAAGTAGTCAGCATTATCTAAGTTTTCTCCGGATTGATGGTGAGTCCAAAGGTGGTACACACTCGGGAGAAGAGGTCCATTATCATCTGCATATCCTCCTCGGTGTGCGTAACGAAGACCGCATCATCAGCGTAGAGGAGATCCCGTACAAAGGGGTTTGAAGATATTGGTTCTATCTTCCTCTCACAAGGTAAGATGTGACACAAGGTCGGGAAAGTAGGAACAAAACAGCGCTCGAGAATTTGAGCACTCTGGCCATTTAAAAATTGCCTGGGAAGCCTCGTCGGCATTCCCCGGTAGGGGCGCCTCAGGCGATTAGCAATAAACTAACCCCCTCTCAAAGGGTGAGAAGGCAAAGCCTGGGAGAGTGCACCTCCTAGAACTGCACAGGACGGACAACCGATAGACCGGCGTAAATCCAGACCCGGAGGCCCGGACGATACCGGTTTATTAGGCGAGGTAAAAAACCCTGGTTGAACTTGGACTCACCATCAATCTGGAGAAAACTTAGATAATGCTGACTACTTAAGATCTTGGTATTTGCATTAAATCGAGCTAGATTAAAGACCCTACCAGTGGTTGGGAAACGCATGAGAAAGCCGACGTTACAGTTCTTACAGGCGTTGGAGAGGGTCATTGCAAAATATCTAGAGAACAACGTCGGTGCAAGAATGTCACCCTGTTTAACACTGTTCTCAATAGCTATTGGTTCAGAGAGTGCACCGCCGAAATGGATGCGTGCCTTCATGTCCTGGTGAAGCGTTTTAAGCATCTTTACGAATCCTGGTGGGAATACAATTTTACCGAGAATTGTCCATAATGTTGCTCTATTAACGATGTTGCAAGCTTTTGTCAGGTCCACAAAAAACTTGATGAAGTGCTACCCGTTGTTCGATGAACATCTTATATATAGACTTATACACATGAATCATAAATATGATCTTGTATAACTATGACTCTTATATATGGTCTTATATAACTATGAATCTTATACATGGCCTTATATACACATACATCTTATACATGGCCTTATATACACATACATCTTATACATGGCCTTATATACACATACATCTTATACATGGCCTTATATACACATACATCTTATATATGGTCTTATATACACATACATCTTATATATGGTCTTGTATACACATACATCTTATACATGGTCTTGTATACACATACATCTTATACATGGTCTTATATACACATACATCTTATATATGTTCTTATATACACATCGATCTTATATATGGTCTTATATACACATCCATCTTATATATGGTCTTATATACACATCCATCTTACATATGGTCTTATATACACATACATCTTATATATGGTCTTGTATACACATACATCTTATATATGGTCTTATATACACATACATCTTATACATGGTCTTATATACACATACATCTTATATATGGTCTTATATACACATACATCTTATATATGGTCTTATATACACATACATCTTATACATGGTCTTATATACACATACATCTTATATATGTTCTTATATACACATCCATCTTATATATGGTCTTATATACACATCGATCTTACATATGGTCTTATATACACATCCATCTTATATATGGTCTTATATACACATCCATCTTATATATGGTCTTATATACACATCGATCTTACATATGGTCTTATATACACATCCATCTTACATATGGTCTTATATACACATCCATCTTATACATGGTCTTATATACACATACATCTTATACAGGGTGGTGCAAACGTCGTGCATTGGTTTGTTTAGGTGATAGAAACTAGGCTTTTCTGATTTACTTGGTAATTTTGTTGCAGTAGTTTTTAAAAATAATATCCTTTAAATGGTCACCATTTTCGGCCTCACAAAGACGGGCTCTAGTTAGGGCATTTCCCATTACACTCCTTAGAATAACTGGCTCTAGTTCTTGGATTTCATGTCTGATATTGTTTTTAAGCTCTTGAATCGTTGTAGGCTTGTTCACATATACCCTTTCCTTAAGATAACCCCAAAGTAAAAAGTCAGGGGCTGTTAAATCTGGTGAAAGTGAAGGCCAGTTAAAATCAGAAAATCTGTTAATTAAGCGCTCGCCAAACAATCCCGCAACTGCCATGCATTAGTTTGAATCAGTTGTTACTGATTCAAACTAATGCATGACTTTTGCGCCACCCTGTATATGGTCTTATATACACATACATCTTATATATGGTCTTATATACACATACATCTTATATATGGTCTTATATACACATACATCTTATATATGGTCTTATATACACATACATCTTATATATGGTCTTATATACACATACATCTCATATATGGTCTTATATACACATACATCTCATATATGGTCTTATATACACATACATCTTATATATGGTCTTATATACACATACATCTTATATATGGTCTTATATACACATACATCTTATATATGGTCTTATATACACATACATCTTATATATGGTCTTATATACACATACATCTTATATATGGTATTATATGAACCATATATAAGATGTACATGTATATAAGACTATATATAAGATGTATATTTATATAAGGCCATATATAAGATGTATATTTATATAAGGCCAACAAATAAAAAGTTTTTAAAAAATAAATAAATAAATTGAATTGTGTAAATATCACTTTTTGCTATGTCTATTAATAAATAGCTTTTGCAGACAGTCTGTGTATGTATATATAACCAACAAATAAAAAAGATTATTTAACAAAAATAAAATATAAAAAAATAGAACGAATTGTTGAAATATCACTTTCTGGATAGAGAATGCTATGTCTATTAATAAATGACATTTGCATATTGTATGTATATAAGACCATATATATGTATATGAAAACATATATATGTATATAAGCCCATATATATGTATATAAGCCCATATATATGTATATGAAAACATATATATGTATATAAGACCATATATATGTATATGAAAACATATATATGTATATAAACCTATATATTTGTATATAACACCATATATATGTATATAAGCCCATATATATGTATATAAAACCAATAAATAAAAAAGATAAGTTAACAAAAATAAAAAATTCAAAAATAGAACGAATAGTTGAAATATCTGACTTACTGGACTTGTCTTCACGGCTGTTTTTCTTTCTTTAAAAACGAGTTTGGAAACGATATCGCTTTTTGAGACAAAATACAAAATGGCGACCAAGATAAAAAAGGAGGGAAGAATCAATAAAAAATGTTTTGAGCATCTAAATCAATGTTTCTAAGTAGAACGGAGAATTGGACGAAACACCTGGCCATTCTCTTTGCCACAGAGACACGCCTTTTTTTTCTCTTTCTTTTCTTTCTTTTAAGATAAGAATCTATCAGGCATCAGTGCACAGTGTGGAAGTGAAACCTGGCCAGTGAGAGTTGAGGACATGCGTTGCATGGAGATAAATGATATGAGAATGATACGATTGATGTGTAATGTGAGTCTTAAAGATAGGCTTAGATCTGATGAACCCAGATGTAGAGTAAATCTGGACAGTATAGGGAGATGTGTGCAGAACAGGAGACTTTGTTAGTTTGGTCACATTGAAAGAATGGATGAGAGAACTTGTGTCAGTAGATGTAGAACAGTTGAGATAGCAGAATCAGTTGGCAAAAGGAAGGCCAAGGAAAACACGGGAAGAAGTGATGAAGTTGAAGTTAAGAGCAAGAGGGATAAATAAAGACCTGGGCGGAGATAGGTAAGTTTGTAGAGCGCTCTGGTTAGTAAATGAAGAAAAGTTGAGGTAGCAGGGTCAGTGATAAGAATGGACTTGAAAGAAAGAGGGATAAAGAAAGGTTAGTTTGTAAGCCAATTTCTAAAAGCCGTCCAACATATGCCAGCATGTAAAAGAGACATTAAACCGAATATAGTAACGAAAGAAAGAGAGCGCTCTGGTTAGTAAATGAAGAAAAGTTGAGGTAGCAGGGTCAGTTGGCAGGGGACGGCCAAGTAAAACATGGGAGGAAGTGATAAGGATGGACTTGAAAGAAAGAGGGATAAAGAAAGACCTCGCCAGAGATAGGTTAGTTTGGAAGCTAATTTCTAAAAATTGTCCAACATATGCCAGCATGTAAAACAGATGTTAAACCGATGATGATGATGATGATGATGATGATGATGATGATGATGATGATGATGATGAAAGAATAGATGAGAGTGTTTAAGTTAATAGATGTAGAACAGTTGCGGTAGCATGGTCAGTTCACAGGCGAAGGTCATGGAAAACATGGGAGGAAGTGATAAGAATGGACTTGAAAGAAAGAGGGATAAAGAAAGACCTCGCCAGAGATAGGTTAGTGTTGTAGACCCGTGCTAGGGGTCACAAAGATAACAACCACAAATTGTGACAGGTTAAAATATACAATGTATTTATTCATAGCAATACAGTAACGCCACTAAATGTGGTAGGAGATGACCGGATTCCTACCATGCGGTAAAACATGAATAGGAATGTCCTCTATTTGAGTCTTTGCAACCATGGTATTTATTATAGATGGTTGCTTCCATTAGTTCTTCAATAGGGGTGATTTGTACCTCACAACAGTTAGTTTGGAAGCTAATTTCTAAAAAGAGATTGGTTAGCTTGGAAGTCAATATCTAGGAGCCATCCAACACATGCCAGCATGTAAAACAGATGTTCAACCGGATATAATGATGAACCATACTTTTACATACATGCATTTAAATATTGCTCGATATCTATCTATAACATTAAATCTCTGAATCCGTATATTATTCGGAGTTATTCGGGAATCTTGACATTTTATCACAAACATGTCCATGGTAAAAAAAGGCTCCGTGATTTACTTGGTAATAAAAAGGAAATTGGTTTCAAACCGATTCTCGATATTGGAGAACGTTCCGATCCTTTACAAAACCATCTTATATAAAACTTTGCAAAAATATACGCACAAGATGCCTCTCTTCTGAAGGTGTGTCTGTGATGAGCTTATAGTGGTGCAAGGGTTGCGCAATTCCAACCACAATTTCTCCTGAGTCAACACTTGAATCGAGTGTCAAAGAAACTTCCAAGATGACTGTTAATAATATTGGGGTAAGTGGAAATGGATTGATCTAGCCTCGCTCCCAAATTTTCTAACCTCGCTCCCAAATTTCAAGATTTTTGTTGAAATAGGTGCTGCAATCTATATCCAATTATCTAATTATCTATAACAATCTCATTGAGAAACTGTCGCACAACAGCATGGTATGGCACGTCACCCACCGTCAGTCATCTGAAATGCTCCTCGGCCTGACATTCACAGGTAACATTAATTAGAACAGATACATTGAAGACATTGCCAAGGCTGCTGCAAAGAAGGTGGGCTCCCTCTACCATGCTAGTAAACTTCTCACACCTGACATTATCCTATAGCTCTACAAAGCTACCATCCACCCATGCATGGAGTATTGTTGCCACATCTAGGCTGGGGCATCATTCACTAGTCTCTCCAACATAGACAAGGTAAAAAAAAGAGTCGCTAACTTAATAGGTCCCTCACTATCCACCAAGCTCCAGCCCTGTCCCATCGCCGCAATGTTGCATCCTTGTGCCTGTTTTACAAGTACTTCAATGGATTGTGCTCCAACGAACTTGCTGCTTTGGTGCCCCCTCGACATAAATACACTTGACCAACCCGACAATCAGCTAAGTCCCATCCATTCACTGTGGAGGTCCCCAGATGCCGGGGAGCCTTCTACTCCAATAGCTTCTTTCCTTGTGTTGCCGGCTTCTGGAACTCCCTCCCTGCTCCCTTTTTCCCCTGACTGTACCAACATGCAGAAATTTAAAACTAATGTAAACAGACATCTCGCGGCACAGCTCACAACTTAGGATGACCCCAAAAACTTATACACTAATTCTCAGTAGATCCTTACGTCTACAGTGGCGGCCTGCCTTGTTTGTGGTGAACTATGATAACAAAAAAAAAAAATATGTGTGTCACACATTGATGACGATGGCCAAAAACCATGTGAGAGGCCACTTTAAACATGAAGGAGATCAGTTGATAACGACCTGATCCTGTCAGACAATATAAGTGAAATAGCAATAGACAGAAGTTGGAAGTCATTCACGAAACGTCTAACTTCAGCATGAGACAAAAAGACAGAAGAGTAAAAAAAATAATAATAATAATAATAATAAAAATAATAAAATAATAATAAAAATAATAATAAAAATAATAAAAATAATAATAAATATAAATAATAAATATAAATAATAATAATAATAAAAATAAAAATAATAAATATAAATAATAATAATGATAATAATAATAAAAATAATGATAATAATAATAAAAATAATAATAATAGTAAAAATAATTGCGATACCGCATCGTTATCGAAAAGAGGTGAAGAATACTGTAAGTCTGGGGAGAGTTGTTGTCACTCAGATTCCAGGAAATACCACTGGTTGTTGTCAGTGAGAAATCACTGACGATGATCTGTGTGAGAACTCCTAGTGAGTACAAATAATAAAAATAAAAATAATAATAAAAATAATAATAATAATAATAATAATAATAATAATAATAATAATAATAATAATAATAATGATAAAACTAATAATAATAATAATAAAAATATTAATAATAATGATAATAAAAATAATAAAAATAATAATAATAATAACATTGAATCTCTGAAAGTAAGTAAGAAAATCTTGACATTTCAACAACAGAGGTAACGCTCTGCTGATTAGTAATGGCAGAAGTTCCCTGAACTTACTCCATTCAATCTTAACTTATACAATCACACCATTACCAGCTGCTTTCTGTGTTCCAATGGTATCACCAAGATACCAAGACTGAAAAACCTCACCATCCAAATTTACGATTTAAAAATATTGTGATACTCAATTTTCCAATCGCTCTCTACAACAAAAATTACCTATTCCCTTGATAATCCATGTGAAACTTGATGTTCCACCTTCAAAGGGAGATAACTAAATATTAGCTTTGTTGCATGAAGAGTGTATTTTTCCCTCTTTTCCTCATCTGAAATATCTAACTCTGTTTTTCTTCCCCTTTGTCTTTTCCAGGCGATGCCCGATCATGCCCTGAGGTCCCAGCTACGTGAATATCAGACCGAAATAATCAAAATTCTGATGGACCACCTGTTGGCTGCAGATTTACTCCTGGGAACATGGCCAACAACGTTTTCTACTTTGCGAGTAGAGTTGTTGACAAATTGTGGCAGGGTCTGTATTCATTCTTCTATATACAGAATATTTTTCCAATTTTCCATGACCATCTTTTGGTGTCCATAACTGACAACAGTTTTAGAAAAGAGACAATGGATATGCCCTGAAAGTGTGCCTGCATGACGAGTTTACAGTAAAACAAAATCTGTGCAATATCTAACTCTGGATTTATGCCGGTCTATTGGTTGTCTGGTCCTGTGCAGTTCTAAGAGGTCCACCCTCCCAGGCTTTGCCTCCCCTCTTTGGGGAGGAGTAAGTTTATTGCTTACTGCCTGAGGCGCCTCTACCGGGGAATGCCGACGGGACTGCCCAGGCAATTTTTAAACCCTACTTTCCCGACCCGACCTTGGGTCACATCTTACTTGTGGGAGTAAGATAAAAACTGGCCTTGTGCCTAACTCCTGGAGAGGAGTAAATCAATACTCGAATGGTGCAGGGGCTGTGGATTAAGAGTTATCTCTCTTGGACCATTTTGGAGATAAGAGTGATTTTTCTTAATTCGGGTTTTGACTATAAAAGTTGAGTCTGATAGGAAGTGGAACTCTTCGGTCTCTAAGACGAAAGAGATTGTGTTGTAGATATGGATGAACGTGGCAAGCGTTGACATGGATCTGCTCTACGAACGCTGACTCGAGAAGCTTTATCTTTCCTACCTTGAGTGCTGATGTTTATTTAGTTATCTTATTTTCGCCTACAATCTTCTCGATGGCCATTATGACTTATCATAGGACCTACTACTCACTCCTGCGCCGGAAAGATGTCTGCACGGGCATTACCAGAAATTTCTTCACCACTGATTTTGATTGAACCGGAGTAGAGGCGCTTTCTCAATCAGGATCCCTGGACCTTGGAATGGACTTCCAGATGTAGCATATGTGCCAACAATGCAGAAATCAAGGGAGACGCGAGAGCGCTCTATCCCTTAATAGACTTCAAGAATGGCCTATGCTGGAAATCTCATTTCTTTGATCAATCATAACTCAAAAACCAATAAACCAAATTAGGCACAAAATTTTCATTTGATAGGTTCTATAAGTGTGTAGAATTTCGGCATCATTAGTCAAGGCAACCTAGAGATTCAGAAAGTTCAATCATGAAATCATGTTATCTGTGTGTACATACATACGTATGTGCCACCCTGTATCTCATCAATTATTTGATGGATTCAGCTGATTTTTGGCAGAGATAGAGGTTCTAGGGTCTAGTTGATGGCATTTTAATTTCAGTTTACCATATACCTTAGTTTTCCAGAAAATTCCAAAAAACCTTATGAGAAGGCATTGTATTGAGGCATAGCCTTTACAAAAGTAGTGACATTCCATGATAAATGCCAGTATACTGAAATCATATGCCTTTAATAGGGTTAAGATGAAAATTAATATACACTAAATACACAAAAGCAAGGAAATTCCCAAATGTTTACACTTTTATTGTCATTAAAGGTATGACTACATATCAACCAAACCATTTCATTATCACATCACTACAGTATAAATCTCTATGCATGAGTGGATGAAGTGTGTGAGGTGCGCTGAAGAAAAATTTCTACTTGTAAAATACATAGCCCTGTTATGCTCGCATACCCTTAATGACAATAAAAGTGTAAACATTTGGGAATTCAAGGTAGAATTAGACAAGTAATGGCCACTGTATCCTTTTCTGTGTAAATTTCTAACCACTTTTCCATGCGTGGCAACTGAAGCATGCTTGTTTTATTTTTTGCCAAATGTATTAAATTAAATTGAAGTGAGTTATCTTTATTTATTTACTAGTTATATTCACCAGGCGTTGGCCCTGTGCAGATAAATTGTTAGTGGAAATTAGATAGGTATCAATATGACCATTGATGTATGTTAGGGACAACCATTGTAATCTGTTGTAACATGTCCATGTATGTATGAATTAATGAGTAATACGTGTTCTATTTGTATTGTTCCCTTAGGCAGCTTGCTTCCATCATCTTTAAGGATAATGAATAAAAGATGAAGAAACTACATCTGCCTTATGTCCTCCATCCGGAAAAGTTATCGGACATAGCTAGTTAGATGACGACGTAGAAAGGAAGTTTCCACTTTCAAATGAGATCAAGTAAAGAGGAAATTTATGGTTAGAAATTTAGTGAACGTGTTCAAGGAAGTGACGTAGAAACATAGACAGTGACGTAAGAAAGGAAGTGTGTGGCAGATAGTAAGTTAGAGATAGCTCTTCGGCTAATCATACAGGGTGTCTCGGTATAAACGTAACCCATTTGGGGGTTAATACCTCTGCCAATATTAATAATGTCCTCATTCCTGAGAAGTTATCGTACATAGCTATGACGGAAGCAACACACCTGAAGAGACTATACCATATCAGTAGTCAACAGCAACAATTTATTCAGAGATTGGTCCAAAGTCAAAACCTTATGTCCTCATTTCGGTGAAGTTATCGTACATAGCTAGAAATAATTTTAATATAGCCATATTTACAATTTTTGTGTTGAAAAAAAGTTGCAATATAAGGTCAAGTAATAAAAAAACTGTTAGCATGGTTGTGTTTTCTTTAAAAAAATGATTTCTTGATGCTGCAATTCTTATAGATAGTTGTAAAACGGAAAATGGATTTAATGAATCGAAACGAATTCGTTTATTTTAAATCTTAAAAATACTAATAAAAATAATTATTTAAATGTTTAAATCTGCTTAGAAATAAATTCTTCCCTGAGATATTCTTTTTTTAATTTGATTTTTTGTTTCATGAAACTAAAAAAAAAATCTATTAAAAAAACATGAATTTCAACTATTTTATGGACCTAACCGATAATTGCCTCTAGTGACCCCAGATGGAATCGAAAGAAATTTTCTACAGTGTTTTAAGATTCTGTGAAAAATTTAACCCTTATTTTAACTAATTTGAATATACATTTCTATAACACACAAACTAACTTTGTCCTTTTATATATAGTGAAGAAGGGAAGCGACAGAGAGAGGTTCGCAAAGTTTATTCAAGGACAGTGTAAATTGAGTTATATAGAGAGAGATTGGAAAATTGTGTGTCACAACCCTTTTTGAACCGATTTAATTCTGGACATTTTAAAAAACATCTTTCAGAGTATTAGTTGGATTATTCGGACTACTATTCTCATCTTGCTCGTTATTTTCACAACGTTTCAACTGATGTAACCTCCAACGTTGTTCAAGATTTAGAAGTGAAAGTTGGAAAGAAAAAAAACATGAAAAATAAACGCGCACACGAAAGAAGAATTAAAAGCCCGACTCCCGAATTAAAATTAACCATTCTCCAAAAACACAACGACGTCAACTCTAAAAAATAATCCGTGAATCGGGTAACCCGACACAAAAAGCCAATTCAATTTTCTTTCTCCTTTTCTCGCTTGACACTCGACGTATCTTAATGTTATCGTCACGATATTTACTTCCTTCTCAAGATGTAGCATGGCCGAAAGGTGGGGAGAGTCAAGCCAGCGCCCCTAAAGAAGGAGCATTCTGACCATCAAAATTGCCTGGGCAACTCTGTCGGCATTCCCCCGTCGGGGCGCCTCAGGCAGTAAGCGAGGAAAGTTTTTACTCTTTTTATTCCAATGAAAATTCGCGCATGCAAAACAATGGTCATTTGCATAAGTGGACTCTTGTCCTTGCACAATTCGGGAGTCGGACTTTTAATTATAACAAGACTATCTTGTAATCAGAACGCTCCGAGTTCAATCCTCGATGAATGACACACGGTACGACCCTCACTCTTTTTCTTCGTGGGCCTGCATGATGGCTGCTAAACAAGAGCATCTTGTCGAACTTTAGAACCTCGAGAGAACTTCAAACAGAACCCTTTATTTAATCCACTAGCAGGGCTACCCAACGTTGCCCGGGGCAAAAGTGTAACATATTTCTATTAAAACTTCTATATCTCTATCTTTTTCTCTTCCTCATTCCTCGTTCTCCCCTTCTCCCCAACCCTGTCTTTCTCCTCGGCCCATTCCTTTCTTGCTGGACATACACACACATTCACACAGATAATGCTCCTTTATATAATAGATTCCTTGAGGAATGAGTCGGCATTTTCTTTCCAAATGAGTACATAATAACAGTGAAAAACCGACCCCCCCCCCCCAACCTCCTGACGAATTCTGGTCCAGTTGAGCCCCAGAGAATGAATATTTTATGGCTAAATTTCAGATATTAGTTACCCAGGGCAACGCTGATCAAGAATATACCGACTTTGTGAGTATTTTTTTTGTAGTTTTAGACCTTTGGCTGGACATACATACACATATACATACATACACACAGACAACGGCCTTTTATATAATAGACAGGGTTAGATTGTTCTCGTTCTGACAGACATCGTTGGGTAGGAGTGTTTAGTAATTTCTATTTTATTCTTAGCCTGTAGTAAGGGTTGAACATTAAACACATAAAGACGTTGAGTATCAATTAGTTCTCAGTGACAGTCTTTTGTAGGAAGAAGTAATGCCTGGGAGGATGGCGACAAATTCTGTCATCACGTCGATTAAAACAATTTAAAATAAATACATTTCTAAAAGTGACATTTGTTTTATTGATTTGAAGAATATTTTGCTGACAATTATTTTTAGGGTAAAAAGTCAGAGAATATTGTTTTAAAAATAATTAAATTGCTACAATTTAAAAAAAACTAGAATTCTAGACCCTACATGCCCTACTTCTTGTATATATTAAATATTAAATTGTTTTTAACGCCAATACGTAGTTAAAGCAAAATAAATTGTTTGGGGCTATTAAAATAATTTCCAACGCTATTGATAATGTTTACCTAATCATTTATTTTTTTTTTTTATTATCGCTTATGTTTGAATTCATGTTTTGAAACATGACGTAAATCATAAATCTATGACGTCACGCAAAAGCTATAATTATTTTGTTAAGGTAATTTTATTAATAAGAAAGTCCAAATAGCTCAGTTGGTAGAACCTTAGACTGAAGATCTTAAGGTTTCAGATTCGATTTCGACTTCCGGTCATGGCATCTGCTTTTTTTTGTTGGGAATTTATTATTTACTATTAATGCAATATTTTCCACTTCTAAAAATAGTAAAGATCGCTGATATTTCGAAATGAAATAAATTCCGCAATGTATTTATTACGTTTAAAAAAATTGGGACGGACAGACGGACAAAATCTCTATTTATATAAGATAAATAAAGAAACATATTCGTTTTATCTAATATTTAGCTGAAAATAACAATTATTTGTACAGAAGAAGAAGGAGTAATTTTTTTTCTTAATAGTATTCAGAAAGAATATCATGATTAACAGTAAACTATACAGATTGGCATAGAAAGCACCGTGAAATTTCCATGGGTCCCACTAGTTTTTATTATTATTATACTGAAGCTATGTTAATCAGCGTTTGTTTCCTTAAGGCTTTTTGCTTATACATTTTAATCGCACAAAATACATACTAAAATTTTGGGATTGAGTTATGTTTTCAAAGACTTCTATCTTAATTGTTCTAATTAGCTGTAATTTGCAATTAACTCAACGAGTGACCAATCTTTTACTAAGCTAGAGAGAGGGAGAGAGAGAGGAGACAGAGAGAAAGAGAGGGGGGGAGAGAGAAAGAGAGAGGGGAGAAAGAAAGAGAGTGAGGGAGAAAGAGAGGAGACAGAAAGAAAGAGAGAAGGGGAGAGAGAGAGAAAGAGAGAGAAAGAAGGAGAGTGAGGGAGAGAGGGGAGACAGAAAGAAAGAGAGAAGGGGAGAGAGAGAAAGAGAGAGGGGGAGAAAGAAGGAGAGTGAGGGAGAAAAAGGAGCATATAGTTAACAGAAACAAACTAATTTTGGATTTTGTCTTTATTTTAAAAATTTAACTGGCTTTGCAAACTCATTTTTTCCTGATTCAAACAATCTAACCCGAGCTGAACAACTGACTCAGTGGATCACATTTTCTTTCAAGTGCCTGGCAAGGCTTGACTAAACGTTGTTTGTACAAGTCGAAGGTACGTCCTCGACAATCAGTCCAACAGTGGCTTCGTTGCTGTCGGGTTGAGGTATGATTCTGTTCAGTTCTAGGAGGCCAACAATCCCAGGCTTTACCTTCTCTCTGAGAAAGAGTTAGTTTATCGCTAATCGCCTGAGACACCTTTACCGGGGAATGCCGAACGAGCTGTTCAGGCATTTTATTGTAAGCTAGAGTGCGCTTATCCTAGTGCGCTGGCTTTTCAAAACGTCACCTGACCTTGTGTCTAACCTTCCTGCAGAGAAGGTAAAAAAAAAATACCATTCTAGCTGAGTCCGTCTTAGTGTAGTATCTATTCCGATGGATACTGCACTCCATAGACTGGTATTGTCTTGGCCTTCGGGTCTTGATTTACGCTGGTCTATGGGTCTGTCCTGTGCAGTTCTAGGAGGTCCATCCTCCCAGGCTTTGCCTCCCCTCTTTGGGGAGGTGTAAGTTTATTGCTTACTGCCTGAGGCGCCCTTACCGGGGAATGCCGACGGGGCTGCCCAGGCAATTTTTAATGGCCAGAGTGCTCACCTTCTTTTTCAGTCCCACTTATCTGACCTTGTGGGAGTAAGATAAAACTGGCCTTGTGCCTAACCTCCCCGGGAGGTAAATAACCCGTCTTCATTTGGGACAAGACCCTGAAAACGCACAGGAGACGGACAAGGAACTAAAATTAAACATGAACGGATTTTTATCTGCGCGGGACGAACGCAGCGAAGACACTAGAACAGATATAAAAGCGAACACGAAACATCTTCTGACTGTCCAGGGCGGAACACAAGATGTTTTCCCTGTAGCGTGTCACCTAATACTGATTTTCAGATAATAACCTTTCCTTATATTGAGAGCCGGTAGGCAAAGAATAGCTCAAGAAATGGTTGGCCAGCAACAAAATTATTTGCATAGCCGCCAGCCAGTTAATTCCCGACCATTGCTTTTGAAATAAACAGCCCAAGTTTCGTTACTGCGTTCAGTGGCTTTTTTTGTTTCTCGACTTTGTAGCAGACACATGTCAATCGTGCCTTCTTATCTCGTGGTATCTGTGTGTTGGATATTATCTCCATTTTTATTCCACATTATATACATAAAAAAGGAAAAATCGAAAATTGTTTATATGTTCATCAACATTTCGTCTTTATTTCAAGACTTTCTAAAGATGACCGATTTGAGGAAAAAACATAGAACTCAATATTTGAAAATACGTGATGTGCCTATTTTATTTATCTTCCTCCCACAAGGTAAGATGTGACAAGGTTGGGAAAGTGGGATTTGAAAAGCCAGCGCTTGAGAAGGTGAGCACTCTGGCCTAAAAAAATGCCTGGGCAGCCCCGTCGGCATTCCCCGGTATGGGCGCCTCAGGCAGTAAGCAATAAACTTACTCCTCTCCAAAGAGGGGAGGCAAAGCCTGGGAGGGTGAACCTCCTAGAACTGCACAGGACAAACCCACAAACCGGCGGAATCAAGCCCCGAAGGCCAAGACAATACCAGTCTATGGGGTGCAGTATCCATCGGAACAGATACTACACTTTGATCTTGGCCAAAAGACCAAGAAGTTACGAATGTAAATGTGTCTATGACGTGAAAAGAATGTGTGTTTTTTTTTTGAACGAAGAATACACGATAGAATTCAAAATATGTAATGCGTTTATGAAGTGGTTTATATCGATAATATATACAATTTTTTGTATGGAATGTGGTGTAAAATAGCTAGATTGAATCCAAATTAAAGTTCTGTTCAGATAGAATAAGTTTGCTGATTAAAGGAGATAAATTGTAGAAGCCGTTACGTTGTTTAATCGTGTTAAAGCATACGACTTGCTTTTTCTCCGTCTCTTTCCCCTTCCTTATTATGTCCCGTGCAACTCTTAATATTTCCTTTTCTTTTCCTTTCTCTTTTTCTTTTTCTTATTACTTGTATTTTGTTTTTGTTTTGGTTTTATTTCTTTGTTTTGTTTTATTTCTATTTCTATTTCTATTCATATTCAATTTCTATTTAAATTGTCTGTCACCTTTATATAACTTTGTGGAATTGTAAACTTATTCTAACAGGCATAATCTTATTTCGAGACCTGAAGATCGGAAGCTCCTAAAAACTGCTCTCGTGAAACAAAATCAATTTTGTAGTCAAAATGAAATAAATTATCATTTATATTTATATTTCCGCTCTATATTTTTATTGAGCACTCTCATAAACCCGGTTCAATTCCCCTGGATTTATACCCTGTGGATTTATACCATACTCAGATTATATATATATATATATATATATATATATATATATAGTCATCTGCAGACAGACTGTTTCGTTGTATCACAACTCTTCAGTGTGGTTAGACAAGCAAGTGCCTCAAGCCGTGATCGAAACTCGAACGTCTAAACGACACTGTATTTAAAACTAAAATTCAAACGTCACAAAATGGTTTAAAATATAAGTCAGAAATAAAAAAAAAGTCACAAAAAATAAAAAGCGACAACAAATAAAGTCACACAAATAATAAAAAAAAGCACAAAGACAAAATATTTCGTGCATTACTTTCAAGAGATTTACAACATGTGCAGCACTTTTTGAAAACGCCACAATGAGCTGCCCCCCCCCCCCGCTCTAAAAGCGACCTTGGCACATCTTGTCTTCGCGGAGAGACATATGTAAGTGTCTACTCGGCATCACCTCGTCGCGATAATCCAACAGTTTAATTTAAAGAATTACGTTCGCAAACGGAGGTTCCACTGTTTAAGAGATAAAAGGTTCACCATCATCAGTGCTGAAAATTAACATCTTATTTCGTTCTCCACTTGGAAGCCTTTCTTTTCAGCGGCCAGGGTCATCGCCCTGTCGCTCCAACACCCCACTACACACCACTACATACCTCTGATTAATATTCAAGGTATTATCGGTCAGTAAGAAATTGAGCATTATCCATTATTGATAATATGTTAAGGTAATTTCATGTTCAGTCGTACATTATCACCATCCACCTCTTTTTTTTGAAGATGGAATCTCCCGATGACTGAATGCAAAAAAAAAGTAATTAAAATTTTTTTTTATCTGATGGCACTGTTGTGTCGAACATAAAATTTGAACTAAAATACACTTTCCAGGCCTTCAGGCTAAGATCAAAGTGTAGTATCTACTTTGTCCAAAAATGGTACAATAATATTGTGGGGTCTCCGTTCGTGTCGGACGTCCATAGAATGAAAATATGTCTCAAACTCCTACAAGGGTTTGGAAATAGACTCTCATAACCAGATATATTCTAAAACTACATTAACCAGAATACATAGGTAAGTATGTTTCAATTGGAACAAAGGTGGTACAGTAATATCCCGGGGTCTGCGTTCTCGCTGGATGTCCGTAGAATAGAACTATTTTTAAGCACGACAGCAATATACAATAGATGAAAGATACAAGTGTGGGATTTCCACACGTCCTTCTAATGCAAAAATCTAACATATAACATTATAGTGTGAGATTTTGAAATAAATAGCATTTTAGCTTAGATATCAAACTTTGATTCTGACTAGCCAATTTTATTTGTTCTGGTATCGTCTTGGCCTTCGGGACTTGATTTATGCCGGTCTATGGGACTGTCCTGTGCAGTTCTAGGAGGTCCACTCTCCCAGACTTTGCCTCCCCTCTTTGGGGAGGAATAAGTTTATTGCTTACTGCCTGAGGCGCCCCTACCGGGGAATACCGACGGGGCTGCCTAGGCAATTTTTAAATGGCCAGAGTGATTACCTTCTCGAGCGCTGGCTTTTCAAATCCCACTTTCCCGACCTAGTGTCATATCTTACCTTGTGGGAGGAAGATAAATAAAATTAGCATTATAATATAGTATACTTTGTTACAGTTTATTTACCTTGTGGGAGTAAGATAAATAAAATTAGCATTATAATATAGTATACTTTGTTACAGTTTATTTAAAAAATGATGTAATCCCTTCCAGACAACTAGTTATATGGTAAATTTTTTCAATTATGGCCGAAAAATCTAAATAAGCAAGGGGGAATAACTCATATTTTAATTGAAGAATATATAAACACTTGTATCTCTTACAACTAACAAGTGGTATGATAATATCACGATTATATATATTCAATTTTATATGGCCTCAGAGTATATTAACCAAAATTAGTTCATATTTAAAATAGACAAAAGAAAAAACTTTTAAGAAAAAAAAATGCAATTAATTTTCATTATTTAATGTTTTATTTGAAAGAGAAGGTAATTCAGTTTGAACGTAAAAAGTTACTAGTGTTTGATGGGCCGCATGCAGCGTGCGGGCTATAGTTTGCCCGCACCTGCGCTAGTCCATAATTGATATTCTTACACTAGATTTTAACTGTAGATATTTTTTATCTATCTTTCTTACCACATCAATTAGTTTATACTAAGTAAATTGGTTAAAAGGCATAAATAATGTTATGGTCACATGAGGTTTTGTATTGGGTGATTTTTTTATGTCAACACCAGGTGCAAAGACAGCTGGCACGGGTTGATATGAATATTAGATCTATTTAATCAAACCCTTTTTCTTCTTCTTTTTCTCTGAGTAAGTCCTAAGCTATGGTAGGATGCACAATATTGGATTTTTTTATCTCCGCTTGGCACGATCACAGGCTTGGTCCGGGTGAAGGCTGGTTTTACGGAGATTATTGTGCAGGCCGTCTTCCCATCTCATCATCGGCCTTCCTCTCAGTCAATTCTCTGCGATTTCAAATTTAAATGTGATTTTCTCGACGGTGTCGTCGGCTGCCTTCAGCACATGTCCGAACCATCTGAGTCGCCATTCCCTTATCTTGTACTCGATCGGTGCGATGCCCTAGTGCCTTCAGATATTGTCTTCACAGACGTGGTCGAACAGGTTAGGATTAGGGTCGAACAGTGTACCTACAGAATTCAAAATGAAAGTGGAGCAGAGCTTTCCGACATGGACTGTGGACTAAACATGCTGTGTTCAGGTTCTGCCGTGGCTGCTATTCTTTTTTTTACTAATAATAGGTCAACCTATACTAAAGCCAAAAACCACTCGAGGATAAGGATTAATAAGATTGTCAGATGGACAATGGAAACAAAATGATGGACCAGATGGGCAAAATTTAACTACTTAGAAAAACGGCTCGACAAGTATTTGTTAACATTGGACTTGAAGACGATCATGTTGCAGTCTGCAGGGAAACAGATGCAAAGTCCTCGTTTCTGCTGTGAAAGTTGTAGAAAAGAGAAGAGATCATCCTCCACAAGGTTGCGAAGTCGATTTTGTACTCTGTCATAGCAGGAAAGAGTGCTCCGTGCAGAACCTCTCCAGGTTGATAGACATTATCTGGGAGGGGGGGTTAAGGTTCTGTGAGTGTGAAACCAATTTAGGATCACACCTACTGATGAGACGATCACTGAAGTGTCCCCGCATATCATTAAACGACGATAAAATGAAGACCATTTGACATTCATGAATGAAAATCCGTGGACAAGAGCCTATTTACTTGCCTCCCCACAGGGGCAGAGTTAGACACAAGGACGGTTTTTAATGTGGGGAAAATCCAGCTCTCCAAAAAAGGTACACTCTGGATCGGGACAAAAGTAAAAATTGCCTCAGTCTAGAAGGATTTACTTCTTCACTGACCGAAGACAGAAAAGACGAAGTGTAGTGTTAGAACAGACCCTTTGAATTATTTATTTGCAAAAAATATGAAAGTTACATTTTGAACAAATTCGGCACAAGGCCATCAAACGTGTGGGGCAAATGGGGGTCGTTGGCCGTCCTTTGTATACTTTAACATATCTGTCTATCCTACTCTCTGCTAGAATCCTTGCAGTAGCCACAAAATCAAATTTATTCTCGGGTCCATTCTTCTTAAAGTATCCCCAAAGTGTTGGAAAATTTTAATTTTATTCATTTTTCTCCAAGCCAAAAGGCCAAGGAATACCGAAGTTTATTTGTACCAAATATGGTTGGATAGCAGAAAGGATTATGAATGCTATTAACGATTCCATGAGTGGCCTCTTTTTTGAGGGCGGGGTCACCATTTATATACATAAGAGCTAGTGGGCATTTGTTCTCTAAATTTAAGTATAAAACTTTGAGATTTTTTGTATCCATACGTTTGTTGGAACCACCTGATAAAAAACGAAAAACAAATTTCGATTTCATTTTCATTTTTTTGTCTCCTTGTCTCAAGCTTGAAGTTAGACGTTTCATGAATGACTTCCAACTTTTCCTGTCTGTTGCTATTTCGCTTGAGCCACCCACCAGGATCAGGTCCTCATCAACTGATCCCCTCCATGTCTTAAGTGGCCTACCACGTGACTTTGGGACATCGTCATCAATGGAGCTTTTCGGATGATTGACGGTGGGCAACATGGCCGTACCAGTTGAGACACGTTATGCGATGCACTTTCTCATGAAATTTCAACACGCGCAGCACTTTCGCTCTAAAAGCGACATTGTCACATCTTGTCTTCGCGGAGAGACATATGTGTCTACTCGGCATCACCTCGTCGCGATAACCCAACAGTTTAATTTAAAGAATTATGTTCGCAAACGGAGGTTCTACTGTTTAAGAGATAAAAGGTTTGACATCATCAGTGCTGACAATTAACATCTTATTACGTTCTCCACTTGGATGCCTTTCTTTTCAGTGGCTTGGGTTATCGCTCTGTTGCTCCAACACCCCACTACACACCACTTCATACCTCTGATTAATATTTTAATTTAAAGTGAGACCGCCAATTTTCTCCATCCGATGCAACCAGAAGTGTGTCGTTTTGACGTTTCATCCTTGACCACATTTCGCAGCCATACAAAAGTACAGGTCGAACATGTGTGCTGTATGCTGCCGCTCTCACATAAAATGGGATCCCTAAATTTTGTAAAAATTTTTAACAGCTGTCTAAAGACTCTCCATGTGGCAGATACACGTCGTTTTATAGTTGTGTCAGTTCGCACACTGGAATCAATAGTGATACAATCAAAAGATACAAGATAGAAATCTTATATACGAAGTAAAGACAGTTTTCCCCTATTTCACTGACCTTAATAGTTTTCTTAACAAAAGGA
>OY744547.1:58569073-58591573 GCA_963556195.1 Sepiola atlantica
TTCAAGAAATTGACTTTCAAAGTAACCTATCACTGGCCAGGTCTTTATTGATCCCTCTTTTCCTCACATCCATTTTTATCACTTCCTCCTATGTTTTCCTTGGCCTGCTTCTGTCAACTGTTTCTGCTACCTCAACTGTTCTACATCTACTAACTGAAGCACTCTGATCCGTTCTTTCAATGTGACCATACCAGCAAATTCTCCTGTTCCGCACACGTTTCCCTATACTGTCCAGATTTAATCTTCTTCTGAGTTCATCAGATCTAAGGCTGTCTTTAAGACTCACATTACATATCCATCGTATCATGTTCATATTATTTCTCTCCATGCAACGCATGTCCTCAACCCTCACTGGCCAACTTTCACTTCCGTACATTATCACACATAGATTTTTCCGTTGGTCGATAGTGGTAACACTCTGCTTTTGCTCTTATTAAAGTAAAAACTGATTTTCTGATTATGGTCCGTCCGCACATTGTTTGATTTATAAAAGAACTCAATTCATAGGTTTTGATCAATTGCTCACTATATACATACACACACACACACACCAGTGGCGTAGCTAGACCTTTTGCCGCCCGGGGCGGTAGTAAAATTTGCCGCCCCCCCCCCCGGCATTTGGGTGCCCGGAAAATTCGTCCATGGATAATTCGCCCATGGATAATTCGTCCATGGAAAATTTTTTGCTAGGTAGGAAAACTGGTCCATTATTATTAAGTTAACATTATTCTTAATTTTCATACCTTGCGAAAATTAGTTCTACGGTATCTAATTTTCCTAAATTCAATTAAATTAAAATTAAAATATGAAAACTGATTTTTAATATTTTTTATTCATTTGAGATTTTATCTGTTTTCCTTTTGTTTTAAGTAGATGGTGGGGGTTGCCCGGGGTGATTTTGTCCGATCCCCCAGCTAGCAATTGTAAAGTTTACAAGGAGTTATAAAAAGTATGCTACAAAAACAAACGTTTGGACAGTAATAAAATTAATGAATTCAAACTTTCGCATCTAGCGCGGAGGACATTTCTGAACTCATTTTGAGAGAATTGGAGAATGATGAGATACAGATTGGTGACTGTATTGGCCAGGCATTTGACAATGCCGCTGTTATGGCAGGTCACCGATCGGGTGTGCAGAAACGAATCTCTGAAATCAACCCAAAAGCTCTATTTGTGCCATGCACCAACCATTCACTAAATCTGGCTTGTGTACATGCAGCTTCAGTAGCGGTTCACTCTGTTACATTTTTTGGCACACTGGACCGGTTATTCTCGTTCTTTTCTGCATCTACACATCGCTGGGACATCTTGATTCAGTTGACCGGTCTAAGTATCAAACGGACTGTGGATACTAGATGGAGTAGTCGAGCAGATGCTGTAGATGTTGTGATAAAAACAATAGTGGAAGTCGTCATTGCCCTGGAACAGCTCACAGAAGAAGGAGAAAATGCAACCACAAGATCAGATGCATCTTTAATTCTCAACTCGGTACTATCGTTTCCGTTTCTTTTATTTCTGAACCTTTGGAAAACTATTCTCCCAGAAATCAATGATGCCCAGAAATATCTTCAAAAAAAAGGGCTGGATCTGCAACAAAGTTCTGTCAGGCTGACGGCGTTGAAAGATTTCCTTCTTCAGAATAGAGAAAAGATAGTGGACACTGCAATAGACGAGTCAAAAACACTCTGCTCTGAAATGGGGATAAGCATGGAGCGTCGTATTCGCAAAAAGAAACGAATGGATGGTGAAGGATTGACTGATGCAGCGCTGAGTTTTGATACTGAGTTGAGACGGGAAATGCTGTCTGTCATAGACAGATTGACTGAAGAAATATCTTGCAGATTTCAACAAGTTCACAATCTTGCAAATAAATACGCTTTTCTTATACCGTCAAATCTGCTTGATGATAATTATGATTGTCAGCTTGGTGGATTTGACGAAGATATAGAAAAAGAGAAATTCTTTGCTGAAAAGAAGAGGTTACAGTATGTTGTAAAAGCTTCAGAAAAAGACAAAATCGATGGACCTCTTGAACTTTTGAACTTTATACAAAGATACCAACTTGGGGATTCCGTCCCTAATATTGTGATCTTGCTGAGAATTTTCCTCACCAGAGCTATTAGCGTTGCTAGCTGTGAGCGCTCTTTCTCAAAACTGAAGCTCATAAAAAACTACCTTAGATCAGCAATGAGCCAGACAAGACTTACAGACTTGGCAATCCTCTCAATAGAGAGGGAACTTGTCGAGGAAGTGAATTTTGATAGAGTCATTGATAACTTTGCCGAAAAAAAGGCGCGAAAAATCTGTTTGTAAATTTTCAACCGACTTGATGCCTTGCGACAGTTCTCTCACAAAAAATAAATTTATAGCCTTATTTGCCATTCATAAATACATTTGTTTAAAATATATTAAAACTATTTTTAAAAGAGTTGAAACGTTACTAACAACAACAAATTTCTGAAAACCGAGCGATTACACACACGGATTTAAAAAAGCACCGATACAAGACGTTTTTTCTCTTCGGAGGGCTCGCCCTCTTAATAATAACATTATGAAGACAAAGAAAAGAAAACTACATCGGACTATTCTCTCCTTGATACATCCATGTTATTTGGCGAAAATTCGGACTTTAACAACAACGACAAAAAAGTAAATAAAAATGATTTTATCATTTCATAACATTTTCAGGTTTTCAAATGTTCTCATTTAAATTTATTATTATATAAAATTATAGTATAAAATTTCATATTTTTTGTTAACTTTTGTTTTTTTTAATTTTTTTCTCTACTTTCTATTTTTACCCTCTCAAAATGCCGCCCCCTCAGGTGTGCCGCCCGGGGCGGCCCCCCCCCCCCCCCCCTAGCTACGCCAGTGACACACACATATATATATATATAATTATTTGTACCTACAGACGCTAGTGTTTCAAGTTTATTGCTTTCATCAGTGCAGGAAAGTAACAATTTCAGATGGTCAGGAGGTGGGAACCCGGTTCACAGAGTCAGCCTAGAATCTTCAAGCAGTCGCCATATCCACTCGGCTACCGGAAACTGTCACGTTATTAAAGGAAATCAAGATCTATATGTACCTAGAAGCGGGCACAGATAGAAGACTAGTTGAGAGAGTGTTCGACGAACGAATTCGGAGCTTTGCAGTAGAGCTTTCTGACAGTCTATTTTTAACATCCCCGAGAGAGCTCGATTTTAATTTCTTAAAGGGGCTTATTATAATATTTATAAATAATAATAAAATTATTTATTATATATATATATATATATATATATATATATGTGTGTGTGTGTATTTCCAAAAGCTCATTAAAATTATAACTTTAATTTTCAATTGCAAATTTTCACCTTAGTGACACAATATTAAACATTTTTATAGGTAATTTTACCATACACCTTTAATTAATCTTCAGATTTCTTTTCTATCACTTCAGATAAAGATGGAATAGTTTAACTGGGCTGCTTACTTTAACTGTTTTTTACCAATCGCCCTACAACTGATAATAAACTTCAGAGCCATTATAGACCTTTCCTTATTGTTAGATCCGATATGGAGATGATTTTTCCTTTTGATAACTTTTATATTCTGTATGATTTGATAGATGTTTTGTTGTTTCTTAAGGGTGTTTCCTCCATACAGGCAATATAACATCTGTTTTCCTAACTTAGAACCCCTATATACATCCCTAAACAATATTTCAACCTAGTCTGCCATGATTTGAGGAATACATACATCAACTACTATTTCTCTTTCAAACTTGCTGTGTAAATGACGGGTTAGTATGTTATTCCATTGATGCTGTCTATATGCCCTTAATTTAGTGTCTATACCCTGTGCTGACGATGATATCAGATACCGATAATAAAAATACATGGTCTCTGAAACGATCGTACACAATCTATTGTTTGTTGATTTCTTGGAACATAAATTGATTATGTAAAGGTGTTTACATAAATCTATGCTATATATATATATATATATATATATATATAATATATATATATATACAGTTCATAAATCTATGCTAATATATATATATATATATATATAATATTCATAAATCTATGCTAATATATATGTATATATATATATATATAATATATATACAGTTCATAAATCTATGCTAATATATATATATATATATATATATAATATATATACAGTTCATAAATCTATGCTAATATATATATATATATATATATATATATATATATATATAATATATATACAGTTCATAAATCTATGCTAATATATATATATATATATATATATAATATATATACAGTTCATAAATCTATGCTAATATATATATATATATATATATATATATATATATATATATATATATAATGTTCATAAATCTATGCTAATATATATATATATATATATATATATATAATATACATACAGTTCAAATCCTATAAGAAGCACTATGATTGTTTACGGTTTGTGAGATTATCTGACCAAGACTCGCAACAGGTGATGTTTGGTATGAGCGTCGCTTATTTTTGTAAAAATATCCTACCATGCTCAATTTAGAAAGTGATTGTTTACGAGCGAGCAAGAAGGACATTGCTTGATCTACAAAGGGATATCGGTTTCTTGCTGAATACCCGTAAGAAAGTAACAGCTGTCCAATGCAATGCAACAATAGAACACAAAGAAATTGAGACGCGTCTTTAATCCTGTCAGCACGCACGTGCACAGAGATGTAGATATATTTGGCATAAAGTCATTCAATATATATACAGACATGGCACAAGTAAATAAACATCCTTATTAGCATTAATAACGAAGACTGCAGTCAGGGTGTCCTGATCGACCTAGGCGAAATGACCATATTTGTGGGTTTAATCATTAATGACGAAGACTGCTGTCAGATGGAAATCGCTCCAGACAAAACATGAAGCTACTTGTATGTGAGGAGCTAACAAGAATGAAATATGATTATCGCCAAGACAGGAAATGCTTATTGGCTTTAGTCTTGAAAATATAAAGGCTATAGGAAGGAGAAAAAAAGTCAGCAGGGAGAGAGTGCCACAAGCCCGCAGTTCTTGAAAAGAAGTTACTGGAATAGGAAGATGTATTACAATGAGGTATCAAAACAGCGAATTGATGGAGACCACTAGACCAACGAGTCAAACGAGCTTGAACAAAGGAAGAAGGGAACAGATTACACAATTCTGAAGAACACATGCCATAATAGTACCTATAAAAAAAGACTGAGACTAGCAACATCACGTCTGTGAGAGAGAGGATGCAGAGAAGAAGAAAGGGTAGGGCCAATCAAATTGCAGATATGTTTCTGTACCCTATCAAGAACCCTCAAATGGGACAGAGATTCACCAGCCCAAATATGACAACAGGACTTATCCTTCACTGACCGAGGACCAAAAAGATGATAGTGTAGTATCAGGACAGATACTACACTTTGCTCAATTGCATCATCAGAACAGACGCTGATTAAGTCCAACTTCATATTGTTAGATAATGGTAGTGTGGGGAGGGGGCAGATAGAGAGGACACCAAAAAGATGGTGAGAGGACACTCTTAGAGAGGGTGGCAGTAGCCAGAGAATCGGAAGTGACGTCACTTCCGATCGGAGCTGATCTCCCACTCTTCCGCTGCGACCACCAAGGAAGAAGCATGTGTGGGCCGGTCTCTTGCTTAGCAGGCGAGGCCGGCCCACATGGCAGTGAATATCAGCGCCTAGTAAATAATTCTCTCTCTCTCTCTCTCTCTCTCTCTCTCTCTCTTTTATCGGACCCTCGTGTTGTATTCACGGACACTCGGTTCAAATCTCACACTCTTCTTGGTTAAAAGAGCTGGAACACTGACACCAAAATAAGTGTACGTTACATACCTATTCATCTGTTCCCGTCAATACTCAGGACGGCTGCGCTGGTTGATTTCGCCGTGCTGTGTTGATTATTCAGCCGTTCGTCGGGTTGACGTTGGGCTGTACCGTTGGGTCGTGTTGAGCTGTTAATTTACACATGTGGCACAAGAGAGAACTGGACTCTGGATTTGGCTTCAAAATCTCTTTATTTCGGAAACACATATATATCGACAGGGCCGATGGCGTGTGTGTGTGGGGGGGGGGGAGAAGAGACAGTTCATTAGGCTATTTTTGAGCTATTTGCCTGACGCCCCCTGCTGTATGCAGGGAGCGCACGATCTGCGTCTCACTCGTTTGAATTTCAGCAACCAAAGGCCCAAAGGACTCTTGAACGGAAGTGACGCCGTTTTCACCTCCGCTCTTAGCTCCCCTCACCTCTCTAGGGCTATCTCCTACTCTCTGCGTCCCTCTTAGGGCCTCCTCCTCCGGCCCTCCTCCTGCTACACAACAATATTAACCTATAATATGACTCCTCTGAAACTCTAAAAATTCTAATGCTTCATAAAGTGATATATGAAAGATATATTTATATAGAAAACGTTCGTGAAACCTATGGACCATTTATAAAAAAATTTTGATTTTAATACAAAAAAGACCATCAGGAAAATTTAAAAAATAAAAAAAGGTATAATTAAACAGACGCATTCTGTTATTTCTTACAATGTTTGCAAAAATGAGAAAATGCTGCCTAAATACACACACAATATATATATATATATATATGCGAAATTTTTTTCCATCCTAACTATATTAACATCAAAACAGGCTATGCTTATTTAATTCTATGATACAAACCAGACTTTTGAAATATCGTATATATAGGAAATTGCAAATACCCTCAAACATTTGGGCGTCTTAATTTTCATATTTATTTTATAAACAGCTTCTAATAAATTAATATTCCATAATATACAGTTGTAATTTTGCATTTTTATATTTTCTTATATATACGCAATATTTTCATCAATAGTAAAAACGTCAGATCACCGGGATGTTGAGAACAGATACTACACTTTCATCAAAACAGGCTATGCTTATTTAATTCTATGATGAAACATATTTCGAAATACCATATATAGTAGACTTCAAATACCTACAAACAGTTTAACGTTTTCTTAATTTGCATATTTATTTTATAAACAGCTTCTAATAAATTAATATTCCATAATATACAGTTGTAATTTTGCATTGTCATATTTTCTTATATATACGCAATATTTTCGCTGATAGTAAAACGTCTGAGGTCGCTAAGATGCTGAGAAAAGATATTGAGAACAGATACTACACTTTGATCTTTGCCAAAAGATCAACTTTATTTTTCTCCCCGGAAGAAGGTTAGAGACAAAGTCAAAGTATTTTTATTTACCTCCTTTCCAGGAGGTTAGACACAAGGTCAGGTGTGGTTTGCCAGCACATTAGGATTAGTGCGCTCTGGCTTACATAAACAAACCCCTTCTAAAAGAGAAGATAAAGCCTGGGAGGGTGCACCTCCTAGAACTGCACAGGACAATACCTCAGACCGGTGGAATCAAGGCCCGAATGCCAAGATGGTACCGGTCTACAGAGTGTAGTATCCATCAGAACAGATACTACACTTTGATCTTAGTCAAAAGGTCAAGTATTATTTACCTCCTCTGCAGGAGGTTAGGCACAAGGCCATTTTTATCTTACTCCCACAGGGTAAGATGTGACTCAAGGTCGGGTCGGGAAAGTGGGGTTTGAAAAGCCAGTGCCCGAGAAGGTGAGCACTCTGGCCATTAAAAATTGCCTGGGCATCCCCCGGTAGGGGCGCCTCAGGCAGTAAGCAATAAACTTACTTCTCCCCAAAGAGGGGAGGCAAAACCTGGGAGGGTGGACCTCCTAGAACTGCACAGGACAGACCCATAGACCGGCGTAAATCAAGCCCTGAAGGCCAAGACAATACCAGTCTATGGGGTGCAGTATCAATTGGAACAGATACTACACTTTGATCTTGGCCAACAGCCAAAAGGTCAAGTAACTATAAAAATAATGTTTTTAGAAGTTATTAGAGAACAATTCTGTAGTTGTTAACAAGAAATTTGAACGTCGTAGTTAGGTTGAAATTTCTGCCCCCTCCCCCCCTAGTCATGTTTTTGAGTGCTCTTAAAAGATGGGAATATTACAATATAAATATACGTTATTTTCTTTTAAAGGGTGGGGAGAGACGTCTTAACAAGCATTTAAAATTTCGTCTTCTAGGCAAACTTTTACGAAAGGAAAATGGTCACTTCTTCAAATACGCCTTTGTTTTCCCCATTGTCTCCGGTTCATTACTATTGACATATCAGCAATATCGTATTTCAATTTGCTTCCAACGATATCGGTTTCCTTTTGTTGTCATTCATAAGCAAATATCGCCCCTTCCCCCAATCGAACCCTAACCCTCACCCCCGACAAGATTTAGTTTCACGCAGCCCCCCCCCCCCCCCCACCCCCCGTGCCGATCTGTTTGCTTTAATAATACTCTTGTCTTTTCAGATATCAGATAGGCACGAGGGAGAACGGTGAAGCTAAGAATTGTGTGCACAATAGAAAAAGACCAATACAAATTATTGATAGAAGCAGAAAGAGTGGTCGAGTATATATATATATATATATATATATATATATATATATATATATATATATATACAATAATATTTTTATAAATATTAAATATTTAAAATATACCTAGAGACATCGATGTTTCATGCTAACGCAATCTTCAGTCTAGGAACTGATTCCCAACGGTCGGCGGGCGCGAACCTCGAACACAAATCGCCACTGATTCGCAGTCGAAGATCTTACCCGAAGGCCACTGGAAACCAATTAGTAAATAAAGAGGAATTTTAACTGTAAATAGTAGAATTACTACTATCCACCAAGTAGATAAGGGTGATCTACGAAACGTCGGAATATATATATTTATTTATTTATTTTGGTACAGAAAAATTAGTACAACATTTGTACCGTCGGTTTCAAGCACAAAAGGACTTAGCCATACGGCTCTCTTCAGCTTCTGTTGTCATCTGTTTGGAAATACATAAATATTACGCTCTTAATTTTTAATTCTTAACTTTAATTCTCAATTAATCGAACACTCTGCTGGGATTTTTCTTGCTATATTACAAAGAGGTTATTGAATAATTATAAGGTTCAAAATGCAAAGTTCATATGAGGTGATCAGAACTGTGTAAACCATAACTTCCTGGCCAAATAAAAGCTCCGCTTTGAAAACTCATGAGTTAAGGACTTTAAAGTAGTTTGCCTGAACATTGAATTCTAATAAAATTTGATTCGCACCTTATTTTATTACTTCATTTTATATTATGCTATATATATATATATATATATATATATATATATATATATATATATATATATACCTCCAGTCACTTCATTAGTAATAAGAATGCTTAAACAAGGTGGAGATAAAAATAAAATATTTAGACAATTAAATAAGGCAATAACACGCTATCCTGACGCTTTTAAATTATATGAAATAAATCAAAAGAAATTGATAAAAGAAATCCAAAACTCTACTATAAAAATGTATATGTAAATAGTCCATGATGAAATAAATAAATGTATATATATATATGTATATATGAAATATTTTATAAATATATATTTTTAATTTTAAAACATTTGTAGACAAAGAAAATAACCAAGAGGAAAAAAGGGGGGTTATTATAGTTGAATCATCTAACTCTATAAAATAGATGTTCTGTAAAATAGCAAATACTCACTTTGAAAGGAACAATACAGGTAAGGAGAAACTATATTTTAAAACTTAAGAAAAACAAATCTGGAGGCAAAACTAAATCAAATATTTGTAAACTTTTTAAATTAAAAAATATTTATTAAATAGGGAGGTGGTGTCTGATCAACACTGCTGGGATGCCATGATAAAGAAATACTGTTTTGTTTTTAAAATCTCGAAACAGTTTTCATGGTAAACAACTGACGATCCCTTATATAAAAAAACATATATAAAAATATATTTATATTAGAGTAAATTCTTGGAAGTTAACTAAAATAGTGATTGCAGTAGATTGATTGACTTACTAGACTAAAATCTTTCAACTTAAAATTTTTTTTTTTTTTTTTTCAGTTTTGAAGGTTAAAAGAACTTCTGAGACTATATATATATATATATATATATATATATATATGGGGGGTAAGGTACACGATAATTCATGAAAATGAAATGCCGTGGTGGACAAAATGTGTGAAAAATGACAAACGGAAAACAGGTTAAAGTGCAGGAGAAAAACAAAAACAAGAGATTTGACCGGTTTCGTTCGTGTTGGCGAACGTCTTCAGAAAAAGTGAAGATTTGGAAATAATTTTATTTTGAAGGCACACACATGAGATGGGGAAAGAAGAATTTGTCACCCACTTGTCATATTTCAACGTCACTTAAAGTCTTCTCATATGGTCCAATCGGATCATCTTTTCCTTCTCCCATGTGTGTGCCTTCAAAATAAAATTATTTCCAAATCTTCACTTATATATATATATATATATATATATATATATATATATATCTGGTTGAACAGGAGTGCCAACTTTTAATCACATGGAAACGTCTTCTTAAATAAATTCACCAATTTTATTTTGCATTGTTCAATCATCTGCCTGAAGACGACCAATAATGGTCGAAAACGTTTGCGCCCAATATGTAGATTTCCTACACTCCTTGGTTAATAGTACAAGATCTATTGTTCGACGGATAGAAAGATTGGATCACAAAAGGAATAAACAGAAGTTGGCACTCCTGTTCAACCAGATATGTATAAAAGAAGAATTGTTGCCTAATTATACAATATATATATATATATATATATATATATATATATATATATATATATATATATATTTATTTATTTATATATATATATATATACAACAGTAGTGATAAACACCGATATGGTGAATTGGGAAGGAAAAAATTAAAATAAATAAGAATGAATAATAATAAGAATAAGAAGAATAAGAAAAACATGTATGAAAATGGATTAACGTCGGCCATTGTAGTTGGTGCTAATTACTTATTCCTTTATGTGTGCACTTTGGCGTATTGTTTTTTTTTTTTGTTGATTGAGTATGAACATTTTGAACGGAAAAGTGAAATAGATGTGATGGACAAAATACAGCTTGAACCTTTAAATGCAAGTAAACAGAGTTGAGTAAGGATTTCCTTTTGGTTTGAGTGAAAAAAGAAAAGGGGGGAAAAATTAAATGAATATTGATGCATGTTGATTTTTTTCAGCCGGATTGTGGCGAATATACACTGATGAAGCCTTTTCGTGATTGTTTATGTTTATCATGGAAATGTATATTTTCGAAATGTACAGAAACATTTGTCTGATGATAAAGTGTTTTTGGATGAGATGTGGAATGTTTTCTGAATACCCAACCCAGGACGGGTAATTGAATATTGATGTATGTTGATTTTTTTCAGCCGGATTGTAGCGAAAATACACTGATGAAGCCTTTTCGTGATTGTTTATGTTCATCATGAAAATGTATATTTTCGAAATGTACAGAAACATTTGTCTGATGATAAAGTGTTTTTGGATGATATATGGAATGTTTTCTGAATACCCAACCCAGGACGGGTAATTGAATATTGATGTATGTTGATTTTTTTTCAGCCTGATTGTGGCGAATATACACTGATGAAGCCTTTTCGTGATTGTTTATATTTTGTATATTATGAAAATGTATATTTTCGAAATGTACAGAAACATTTGTCTGATGATAAAGTGTTTTTGGATGAGATATGGAATATTTTCTGAATACCCAACCCAGGACGGGTAATTGAATATTGATGTATGTTGATTTTTTTTCAGCCGGATTGTGGTGAGTATACACTGATGAAGTCTTTTCGTGAGTGTTTATGATAGTTTTATGAATAACTATAATTTTAAGAATACCCAATCCAGCACGGGTAAAATGTATTCGCCGAACAGAACAGTTATACACCACTTTTACGTCCCTGTATAGAGATTAAAATCAAGATATAATGATAACAAACCTTATGTCTAGAATCCTTATTCTAATTTTGATAAAAATGTATTACATCATTTAGATTATAAGTAAAATGATCAAAATGTAAGGCTTAAGCGTAAGGGGTCTTAAGAAGAAATTGAAATTCAAGAAATCTTGCTTAATTGGTGTCTAAAGACTATGGCTCAAATTCAAAGCAAATATTCCAGTATTTGAATCTCGCTAGTTCTAGCCACACTGATGAGTTGTAGAGACAACGAAACACGTATCTGGATAACTATATATATGTGATGAAAATTATGGAAATAATATTCCAACGTGATAGAAAATGAAAAAGGAAAAACAAAAGTTATTTATATATTCATCAACCTTTCATCTTTATTTCAAGACTGCTTCAGGATGAATCGATTTGTGTTATATATATATATATATATATATATATATATATATATATATTCGCTCTCACTCTGATGAAGGGAATAATGATTTCCAGGTAGCATTAAGGTAATGCTTTTCCATAAAAATAACTGAATACATTTAGTTATTAGTATCGTAAATAAAAATATAGATAAATGACACCACATATATATATATATATATATTCCCCCCTCGTCCTCTTTCCCCACCTCTCCACTTCTTCACTCACAGCCATCCACATTATTCCCGCTCACCCCCACCCCTCCACTTTTTACACTTAGAACCATCCACATTTATTTCATTCCATGCGACTGACCTCACCAGTAGTGCCAACTACTTCTTCCCATCAACCCATCATGCCAACCCAATATTTTCACGTACTTGCATGACATTTTTCTTAATATTAGCATCCTGAAGAAGTCTTACAAATAAAGACGAAACGTTGATGAATACATAAAAATACATCCTTTTTGGTTTTTCCTTTTTCATTTCCCATATATATATATATATATATATATATATATATATATATATATATATATATATATATATATAAAACCGTCCTTTATTATTACCGTTTCTCATCAGTGTTATGTTTCTGTTTACTGGCAACCGTCGTGTGTTCTTAAGAAAACACGTGGTGACCGCCTGCTTGGAGAAGATACTCCAACACGTGGTCACTACACAAATGTTAAAATAGACTATAAAACATTTCTATTTTATAGCATTAAATAACCTGAAAAGTGTTGATATGCAATGAAAGTAAACAACCAAACCAAATCAATCTTGTGACAGACGAACTTGCAAAGAAAATTCATTTTAGCGAAGCAAAAACAGAAAAGTAAAATTAATGGAAAAATAAATGAATGAAAAAAAAACCAACAAAAATAACTAATTAAACTCAGACCAGATCGCATTCATTTCTTATGTCAGTCTTATTAATTGGATTGAAGAAGAAGAGGATGAGAAGGAAGAAGAGGATGAGAAGGAAGGAGAGGATGAGAAGGAAGGAGAGGATGAGGAAGAAGGAGAGGAAGTAGAAGAGAAGTCGGAAGAGGAAGAGGAAGTAGACGAGAAGAAGAAAAAGCATGAGGAAGAAGATAAGGAGAAGAGAATTATAAGAAGGAAGAGGATGAAGAAGAGGATGAAGAAGAAGACGAGAAAAAAAGAGGATGAGGAAGTAGAAGAAAATGAGAAGAAGAAGAAAAAAGAAAAAGAAGAAAAAGAAAAAGAAGCAGGAAAAGAAGAAGATAAGACGGAGAAGAAGAAAAAGAAGAAGAAGGGAAGTAGATAAATGGGGAATAGAATAAGATGACGAACGAGAAGGAGAAGAGAAATCAGAAATAGAATACTACTACTACTACTACTAATAATAATAAGAAGAAGAAGAATAAGAAGAAGAAGAAGAAGAAGAGGATGAAGAAAAAAGTAAAATAAAGAGAAGACATAAAATAAGAAGAAGAAGAAAAAGAAGAAACAAATAAAAGATGGCTACACCAGACACATCCGGATAATCTTTTCCTCATTAATTTCCCTCTGATAAATTAAATGAAATGTCACAAAGAATTCTTCTGTGCAAATATTAATTGCGCCTGCTCTCTTCAAAGACGACTTCAATCAACAACTTTTTACTCATAGAACATGGCCTTAAAAGGAAGATCCGGCATTGCCCGGGATTGAATGAGGAACACCATGGAGAGTAGAAAGTGAACCTTGGGTTTACTTTCCGCAGCTCCATAAATCTCGCTTCCTCCTTATTTTGTCCTTTAGCCCTCACATTCCATAAGCGATGTTTCTGACAAAGGGGAAGAAATTGCTGTTTTCTGGGTAGGCTGTTGTTTTGAATGGATGCTATGTGGATATTTTCAATCCTCTCATAATATTCTTCATCATTCAACTGACAATTCATTCATCTCATTAACTCTTATCCTTGAGTGACTTTTAGCCTTGATAACTGGTTATTCTTTAGTAAAACAACAAAGTATTTTTTCCGCCATGTTCATAACACCATGTTACTATGTCTTTTACTGACCCCCTTTTTCGCCCCCTAAGCTGAAAGTATGAAAAACTGTAAATTAGTATTGTATACATATGGTTAAAATTTCATTAAAATCAGATATATGTATTTGAAGTTTTAAGGGGAGTTCTTCCCCCACCCCCAGCTCCATTATGATGGGGGAAGGGACGTAGAGGTTCAAGACTAATACTATTCCCCCCCACCCCCATGAACATTTTCTACATATGATTTAACTTTTATCAAAATTGGGTATATTTGAAGTTTGGTACTTCTTCAGATTAGGACCCGAGCTAACTAAGACCCTAACCCTAACACTACCCCAAACCTTAACGAAGCCAAGTCGATTTTAGCTCGGGTCCTAATCTGTAGAATCAACTGAAGTTTTAAGGGTTCCCCCCCCCCCTATGACTCTCTTGGGGAGTGGGGCATTTAGAGATTTGGGATCACTTCCATTGTCTTCTCCGGAATATTTTACAGGTGAATGCACTTTTCGTTTTTATGTATGTAGATTCTTTAACCTTTCTTTCTATAGGGAACACACCCTAACCCGACAGACATTGTCATTTATCCTCCACTTAATAATAAAGACCAATGTGTATTTATTTTCACATATATATATATACACTCACACACACACACATATATATATATATATATAAATAAAATATCAATCTCATCACGCAAAGTTAACGAGTAAAAAACTGTTGGAGGAAACCATTTCAATATAAATATTAGTGTAAACACTGGCGAAGCATAGTTACATATATATATATAAATAATTAAATAAACTTATATAAACATTAGAACAGCCTACGCGAATTAACCAGCGTTTCGATGTTAGTATATCTCTACGGGTCTGTAAAAATGAACTAATATCAAATTGTCCCAAAAGAAATTAGACAGAATAAAACAGAAAATTGGACAGTCGAAACGCTGGCGAATTCGAATCGGCGTTTCTAATGTTTATATAAGTTTATTTTTATATATATATATATATATATATATATATATATATATATATATATATATATATATATATAAACATACTTACACACATGCATACACATACAAATATATACCAATCTGTTAAATTATATATCAATTGCGCTGTGAAAAATTGTCTATATCCAGTTAATTGGAGGTACGTGTATGCATGTGTGTGTGTTTCAGTAGTTAACTTTAATTGCTAATATGATGTGTATATCTGTATTTTAAAGGGCATGTTTATTGCTGGTTTGATGAAAAACATTTGTCAGGAGTCAAAATTCCGATATCTAAGTTTATCCCCTTGGTATGGGTGTTTAATTTATAGATCCATTTTATTTCGTTATATATATATATATATATATATATATATATATATATATATATATATATATATATATATATATAAAGTGTTTAAGGTTCATATTTTTTTTAAGAAGCATCTATTGTTAAATGTAATAAGGAACAGGTCTATACAAATCACGTGCGCATTCACGTTCTCATATTTGAAAGTGGGGAAACAACAGCTAACCCCTTTGGCCCGGCTAGAACAACAAAAGCCGGTAGGAAAAAAAAATACAAATCCGATGACATCAGGATATATTACACACCGATGATGCCAAGTTTTTGGCGAAATATCTGTATCACTTTAAACTTACAAAAAAAAATGCTAGTTTATAATAAAAAAGAAAAAAAATCGGTTTCGATTTATTATTTTTCTTCTTTTTTTTTTTAAATTGATATCGCATCTTTAATGCTTCAAAAGGTATTTATTCTACCTGTTCCTTATTAAATTTAACAATAGATGCTTCTTAAAAAAAATATGAACCTTAAACACTTTATACAAATCACGTGCGCATTCACGTTCTCATATTTGAAAGTGGGGAAACAACAGCTAACCCCTTTGGCCCGGCTAGAACAACAAAAGTCGGTAGGAAAAAAAATACAAATCCGATGACATCAGGATATATTACACACCGAGGATGCCAAGTTTTTGGCGAAATATCTGTATCACTTTAAACTAACAAAAAAAAATGCTAGTTTATAATAAAAAAAGAAAGAAAAAATCGGTTTCGATTTATTATTTTTCCTTTAAAAAAAAAATTGATATCGCATTTTTAATGCTTCAAATGTATTTATTCTACATGTTCCTTATATATATATATATATATATATATATATATATATATATATATATATATATATATATATTGCACATAGTATAATAATAACGACCCACACGTAAATTTAAATTTAGAATTGAATAGATAAAGAAAAAAATTAATAAATCATATAAAATAAAATATAATAAAATTATAATAATTAATATATAAATAAACAAATGTTAATAATATGTTACCTTTAGCTGAATAATTATTTGATTAAATTTTGACATTTTCTGCGTTCCTACTGCCAATAGTCTGCTGCGGTGTTTCAATGGTTTGATACCGGTTTTTCCGACCCTCTCGGTCTTGTATTGTTGTCTTTTGATAATGAAAGTTTTTCTTTCGAAAATTTAAGATTACTTTTTGTTGCTGAACTTTTTATTTACCAGACAGTATTTACTATTCTGGTATTTAATCAGTTTTTCGTGAAATTATTAATAAATCGTTTTGAGATTCGTTTTCTCTCATCGTTTATTTCTGTTCACTCTTTCCACCTTCCGGCAACTACATCGCATTGCTACAGCCTCGGACTACTAACATGCACTTATATATATATTTATTTTGGTACAAAAAATTTGCTACAACATTCGTACCGTCGGTTTCGAGCACAGAAGGACTTAGCCATCCGGCTCTCTTCAACATCTGTTGTCATCTGTTTCAGAAATGTGAAGTAACGTGTCACTCTCGTTTGGACGCGTTATTTGCTTAGAGTGTTATGTACGTTTGTTTAAATTTAGTGTAAGGAAGGTTTAATAAGGTTTGAAAAAAAAGAAGGGGGTTAAAAGTAACAGTTGAGATTTAAACCGGAGAAGATTTAAAGAGATATAAAAAAATAAAAAATAAAAAAATATTTCTATATAAATCCCGTGAGCCAATATTTATGAGTATCGTATATTTGTCCATTACTGTTTTGGTGTTTAATGATGTGTCTTCTAAAGGAATTTATGAAGAGATAAAAAGGTGAAAGGAACAACATTAAATTCAAATTTAAATCCTGGATTAAAGGACTTTAAATCAATCCCAAAGGAATTTAAATAAAGATAACATCCGGGCGGTCTAAGGGCAGTAACTCTGCAGGGTTTTTGAATGATTTGTATTTGGGATTTAACATTATTAACTAAGGTATATTGAATGCTTATGGGGGTGATTTTGTGGAAAGTGATTGATTCAAATAAAATCCAGGAATGATTCAAAATTCAATGAATGCATTGTTCCTTTCATTAAGTTGAACGCTCTTATGACGTCAAGCCACCTGATAAAGTGTTAAAATTATCACTGTTTATTTGCTATCTAGCGTTGGCCCAGTGGTCTCAGAAGTTGGGATTTGAGTTGTAAAATACTCGGAATCCGGGGTTTCGAATCGCATGACAGTAGTGAATAGTCATATCTCTATGCTGATGAGTCCCGATTATAAAGGGCGAAACGTATAGGCACATAGATAATAAACAAAACAAATATTTATTATATATATATATATATACAGGGTGGGCCAAAATAAGGGTCCTCGGGATCATCATTGGCCAAATCCTGGAGTCGCATAGTGTACTCAAGTCTTTTTTCATTATCTCGAGGTTGAAGTTCTTGAACTAGCTGCACTTTATATGGAAAATATCCTCTTTCTCTTAGCATTCTCCGAAGTGAGCTTCGAGAAATGCCAAGTTCTTTTGATCTCCTCCTTGTGGATGTGGATGCATCCTCCTCCAAACTTCTCTCCAATTCCTCGAAATTTTGAGCTGTTCGTACAGTACGAGGCCTACCACTTCTCACCATGTCAGATATTCCTTGTTGGTCCCTAAAACGAGCAATAATTCCTCGGATTGCTTTTGCCGAAGGAGAGTTTCTGGTGTTGTAATGACGCCGATAGATGAGTTGAGTCTCCGAAATCGACTCATTGGATTTAAAGTACCACTCTATTATGAGGGTACGTTCCTTAGGGCTAATACGGCTCATGCTTGCTTCGGAAGGGATCCTTTACTTATTCTTAAAAAAAAATTTAAAAAAATCAATAAATAAAAAAGTTATGAATTTTTAAAAATAGGACCCTTATTTTGGCCCACCCTGTATATATATATATTGAATCTTGAATCATTCCACTACATAAACACCATATTCAAATTAGATTTTTTCAACAACTGCTTTGATACAATGACTTTCGTCTCATTATTGAAACTTTCTTTGTACAACTTTTGTTTTAAGTGTATCTTAAAATACTTGTTGCAAATTTTCAAATTGATAATTACCAATAATTAGCAATTCATTGCTTTTTTTTATCCATCTGAGGATAAGAGTCATTCTTTGAAAATCTATGGATTAAAGGTCATTTTATTACATTCTTTGTTTGAACACCTGATGAGTGAAATTATATATTTTACAAGTTTATTATAAAATTGTAAAATATGTAATTTTACTTATTTCATCATTTGAATATTTCCTATAATAATGCTCTATCCCCAATATCGAGCATCTCTCATACCACGATAAGATCTAATATAGAATACTTATCTTTATATTATCTAAATATATAGTAGTAGTAGTAGTAGTAGTAGTATTATATTAGTATTATTTGATATGCAAATTATCATATCACACTTAATGGTAATGTTTTTTATTATTATCATTATTATCATTATTATCATTATTATCATTATTATTATTACTCACTACGAGTTATCATACAGGTCATCGTCAGTGATTTCTTACCAACAACAACCGGTGGTATCCCTGGAGTCTGAGTGACAACAAGCCTCCCCAGATCTCCAGTACTCTTCACCTCTTCTATTATTATTATTATTATTATTATTATTTACTTATATATATATTATTGAACTTAAAACTAAATTGTTTCTACATTTGGTTATTGGGGAAGTGGTCATTTGATCAGTACCACTGGAGAGCCATGAATTGTATAACTGTTCTGTTTTTAAATCTCCGAAACAGTTATGTGGTAAACAGTTGATGATCCCCGTTTAATATTTCACAATTCTAGTTAAGGTCCCCTGTTTTTGTTTCACTGTTATATACTTGAATCCCCTATTTCTATTTGTAAATTTTCCGGCGGTAAGTCGGCATATGCAAGTGCTAAGTCTGCAATATTTTGGATTTAGTTAGTATCCCTGGGAATTTAAACTGCATTTTCTTTCTTTGTTTAAAATGACTCAACGCTTCTTTAGACTATATATATATATACACACATATATATATATTTATACACACACATATATATATATATATATATATATATACACATATACACACACACACATATATATATACACACATATATATATATATAATATTTATAAACAAATATTAAATTGTATTTACCCACAAACGACGTCGTTTCAAGCTAATTGCTCTCTTCAGTGTAGGAAGTGGAAGGTGACGGTGGTTAAGTCGATATCGACACGGACTGAAGACCTGGGTGTTCCAACTTCGAATCTAGTCGGTTCCACAATGCCACTGTCACTTAGGGATGTTGGCAACCTTCTCGTGATCCATCCCGTAAGTACCCGATGTATTCCAGAAAGATTTCAAACTAGAAAAACATCGGGGAAACTAATGCCAACACCAGAATCATCTGATTCGCACGAAAGAAGAAAAAGTGATAATTTTCACTAAGCCACCTTCGAATCTGCACGCTTTCACCCTACCCTCACAGCCATTTCAAATTACCACGTGGTATGGATAATTTAGGTTATATTTAAGCCATCACAGCGTAAACATTAAGACAGACTAAAGTACCCGACGACCTTACTCAAAGTCTTGCACCACCCCAACACAACCAGTGTTGATATATAAAGCTCTGAGCGATCTCAACATGACGTTTACTGACGTCATGTTTTCTTTTTATTAATGTGAGATTGGATGTGGTCTGGTTTTAACAGTTGGATATTTTTCTTACATAACAGGCGCCAGTGGAAAAGTTTAACGGTCAGAGGTCCGGCGGGGTCTCTCTCACTCTCTTTTAGCCGGTAAGATTTCAGGCAGAGAATACATGTCTAGCGGCTCTCTCCAAGAAAGGGGGCGCAGCACGTGGTGTGGCTGATGATGTGAGACGGTCTGTATCTTTCTCTCTCACGCATACACAAAATAACCTGTCTTTGTTACTGTTCTTTCTGTAAAATTCTTGCTTATCTTCTCGTGGATACCCGGGTTTTATCTCTGCCGACTGGTGTATCCCACTGTCTCCTGTCCTTCGGCCGTGATCGATAACACGGACTCCGGCATTTAGTTTTAGAAGTTTATTCAACATAAACAGGTGACACAGATTGTGTGGTTGTTTTGCACGGGAGAGAGAGAATAAAGAAATCAGAAAGGGCTTTCTTCAGGCAATTTTGGGCAATTGTACCCAGCTTCCCCGCCTTCACATCTGCTTCTGTCGGTGGGTCAGGAATAAAGAGATGGAAAAAGCCTCCCACCGACATGACGTCACTTTCGCCTTCCGCTTTCAGGGAGTCCTCCTACTCTCTGCGCCCCACTATCTAACATATCTCTGTTGTAAATAAACCTTTTATATAAACAACTCTTTCCCCTCATATATATATATATATATATATATATATATATATATATATATATATTATTTCATGTATCCACATAAAATGTTATGAGGAGATATAATATATTATGTATCGATTTTCAGTATTTACTTCAACAGTGATCAATATGTGAGTAAAGCTAGGCAGTAACTTATGAAAATATATTTATGGCAATATACAGAAGCTTCCACGTTTCATCCTTGTACGGAATCGTCAGGCTAAAATGCATGGAATTTGTGTTACCGAATATATATATATATATATATATATATATATATATATATATAGATTAGATGTGCGTGTTTTTATGTGTGGACTGCTATAAAGATGACTAGGAAATCTTCATGTGGTAATAGACTTTATTCATTTCATACAATGGTGTGCAGAGGTCTGGTGATGCCCGGAGCCAACTCTTTGATTGTATTCCCCAAAGACTCAAGTATAAGTCCTAGTGCTGAGAAACATTATGAGAAAGAGAAGATTGTTTGAATAGATTGGATGCGTCTTCAATTTGGATGCCCGGGGGTCACCGCTATGTGCCCCCCCCCCCCTTGCACGGATTTCATATGACATTTCGGTATATATGTAGAGGTCTGGTAATGCGTTGGTGATACTCGGGGAAACTCCTTGATTGTATGCACCAAAGAATCAAGTATAAGTCCTAGTGCTGAGAAATATTATGAGAAAGAAGATAGTTTGAATAGATTGGATGCCTCTACAATTTGGATGCCTGCGCTCGGTCACCACTCTATTTGTCCCTCTCTCTGCACACCACCGATTCCATATGCCATTTTGGTATATTTGATATTATGCAAGAACTTATTCAAAATCAACAAGCATTCTTGAAAATCAAAACCGTTATTGCCTTCTACTTTCTGCCAATGACTTGTAAGCTTTCGAATTTGGTCAATGTACCAATTCTTCAGCTTTGAATCGATAAATTCTTCACAGGTTCATTCAACTTCGTTGGAAGCATCAAATCAGCAACTATTGAATTTAGTAATCAGCGTTCAACTGTCTGGCCAGTTGAGCTGCAAACAAATCAACTGAAAAGAACATGAGAAAGCCGGTTTATAAGAAGGCTGGAATGTTCCATTATGCTCAGATGGACAAGTCCATTCTCTGAGGTTTGATTGGCTGCTTGTCCATGAGTGGATAATCTATTACGAAAAATTCTTGATTAGAATTAAGCATGATTTACATATCAACTATTGGAGCACTTTATTTAGGGCCAACGTTGGTACATTGTACATTAGATAAATATATTGAATTTAGTGGCCAGTGCTCAACTGGTCAGACAGTTGAGCTAAAAACAAATAAACTGAAAATAACACTAAAAAACGGTGTATATAAAGGCTGGAATGTTCCATTATGCTCATGTGGGCAAGTTCATTCTCTGAGTAGTTAGTGATCAATTGTCTGACCAGCTGAACTACAAACAAATAAACTGAAGAG
>OY744547.1:58596573-58624073 GCA_963556195.1 Sepiola atlantica
AATAAAAAAAAATGGAACACTACTTTTTTATCAAATAATGAATAAGTAATTCAGACTTGATTTTTTATATAATTAAAACAAAATTCAAACTTACTACACTATATTTAGTCGGTGTAAACATTATTACGTGTATCCATATTTGCAGTAATTATTTCTCTTTTGGAAATCCAAACATATGCAGTAGGCATTTTAACTTTGTGAATTATGAAATGAAATTTTAAAAAGCGCGAAATTATTTTAAAATTGGTTGATTTCCTGAATTTTGATTCCATTATTAAACAAACACTTAACATTGAAATTTTTTTTTGTATAATTTTTAAACAAATTTCAAAGTCTGAATTACTTACGGTTGATTGGGTTAGAAGTTTAAATAATGGTAATTCACTAATTACTAATTCATAATTCAGTTTTTTGCAGTATTTGATCGTGAATTATTATTTTCTTTAAATTTATATTGAATAAAGATCAATTTCAAGATGAATCGAATCGTGTTCTTTTCTTTTCTTTTTTACATGCAATTTTTAAAGTTGTCTAATGCTTTGTTTTAAATATTTACAATATCGTATGGTCAACATGTTTTGATATTTTGAATAACTTTAGTAAAGGTGTTTTTTGTTTACAAGAAATAATACATTTGCACCAAGCTTTATAATAAAGTAATGGATTTATTATATTCCGTGATCATTAATTAATAAATCCTGAAAATTTCATTAAAATTGGTTGATTTCCTGAATTTTGATGGATTATTTAGTAAATGGAGAAGTCGAAATGCCTTCTTATTGTTATTACTACGGTCCTTGTTTTGACACGGAAGTCAGTGACGTCAGAGGGGGGCAGGAAGTTAGTTGCTTGGCCTGTAGTAACTCTCGGTGGCCACGAGTGGGGTCTGATCAACTTTGCTGGGAAGCCATGAAATTAAATACTGTCTTGTTTTTAAATTCCCGAAACAATTTTTCATGGTAAACAACTGATGATCCCTTAAATAATGTTAGAAGCAAACTAATATAATAACTGAAAAAGTTAAATTTACTTACATGAGTGATTTTCCACTGAACGACTTGGGACGTAAGTTTTTGTTTTTAATATAGTTTTAATTGTTAAGAAACTTCCAAGACTATATATATATATGTATCAAAAATTGACCATCAACATCGAGTGACTATTTTGAGCACCGACTAATATCTGATGAGCTTCCAGAACCCCAAACCTTATGATGGTACGTCAACACCAAGAAATCAGAGCCAGTATAACAACTTCTATTACAAAACTGGCCAAACATTTTGGACAGGACTGTCTTACAAATGAGGCAGAAACTGACAACAAGCCTGCCACGGAAATAGTCCGAAAGATTCGTCAGAAGTATATCAAACGTTCCATTGCAGAAAACCGGAAGAATGGGCCAACCAACAATGTGTTAAGTATTTCCTAGATGAACTATCCCAGGAATATATACATAAGGAAGGCTCTGTAGACTGGCTGAAAAAAGGATCGATCCACTATGATCAGGAGAGAATGATAATGGCTGCCCAAGATCAAGGCTTGATGAGCAATGCCTTTAAAAAGATGAGTGGTCTCAGCAACAATAACAAGGGCAGGTTCTGCAACACAGGAGTGGAGAGTGTGAGTCACCTGACACCCAGTTGTAAGGTTCTGCTAGAGGATGGCTATTATACAATGAGACACAATGGAGTCTGCAAATACCTTCACTGGACTATATGTAAAAAGTTAAATATCCAGTGTAGCAGCAACTCCTGGGAGCATATACCAGAAAGAACAGTTGGAAATAAGTTATACACCATCCACTATGAATATGCAATCCCTACAGCTACATATCTAAAAAACGGAGCTGTTAAACCTGACATCATGATATGGGACAAAAGGGAGAAAGTAGCAACCCTAGTTGAAGCCAGTGCCCCTAATGATGCTGGATTAAACAGAGCTGAAAGGGAAAAGATTACGAAATACCAAGGTCTTATGTACGAGATGAAAAGAAACTGGAATCTTAGGAAGATTTCCATCATCCAAGTAATTATAGGAGCAACAGGGCTAATGAAAAAGAATTTCAAAAGCTATCTGGCGAGTATACCCGGTGAACCAAGTGCAAGAGAGATACAAACAATTGCACTTACAGGGATGGTAAGAATATTAAAAAGATATCTCGGCTGGAGTGTCTGAAATAGCGGGTGAATGTCTGGTTATCAGTAGGATGCCCCATCCCTAGCAAAAACAAAAAGATAAGAAATTTTTTAAGAAAGAGAGAAATATATATATATATATATATATATATATATATATATATATATATATATAAAAGAGAAAGGTAGTTTGCTTTAAGCATTGCTGGGCATAATAATAAAAAGTATTAAGAAGGCTGAAGGCAATGCAGAGAGCCGGATTGATAAGAAGCTGGAAAGAACAAAAATAAACAATCGAAGGTGAGATCTTACAATTATCTATTTATTTTTATTTTCAATCTTACATAATAAACAGCAGGTACGGTATTAACTGTGTATAGTGTCCGGATGATTGGAAATCATTTGATATTGCGGGAGAGCCCTTCCCTTGTCAGAAAATAAACACAAAAGAAAAGTTCGACTAGCAAGATAGATTCTAATATATATATATATATGTATGTGTGTGTGTGTGTGTGTGTGTAAAATTGATTATGGAAATGTAGACAAGCAAGGTAACATCACCAAACCAATATGGTCGAACCCATCGACCGAAATATCATGGTCCAGTTTTAATGATCTGTTTCTGTCCTTATTTTTACTAGCATGTACTTGCTTAGCCACATTTCCATAACCATTTACATTTTGTCTGATATTTTCATTCGATATTTACTATCTCATATATATATATGTATCTATATATATATATATGTATATGTATATATGTATCTATATATATATATATGTATATGTATATATATATATATATGTATATGTATATATGTATATATATATATATATATATATATATATATATATGTATGTATATATATATATATATGTATATATGTATATATATATATGTATCTATATATATATGTATATATATATATGTATATATATGTATATATATATATATATGTATGTATATATATATATATGTATATATATATATATGTATATATATATATATGTATATATATATATATATGTATATATATATATATATGTATATATATATATATGTATATATATATATATATATATATATGTATATATATATATGTATATATATATATGTATATATATATATATATATATGTATATGTATATATATATATGTATATATATATATATATATACATGTATATATATATATATATATACATGTATATATATATATATGTATATATATATATATATATATAATGAAAACATGTAGGCTTATGTTTTGCAATAGATTTCCGATGTCGATTCAAAAAGAAGAGAAATCCTTTGAAGTGCTTTCAGATAAAAATATCCATAACTTTTTCGAAATTGGTCAATTTTTATCGACCATTAGCAAAAAAATTGTTTGCTTATTTCGTCTTTGTTTGCAGTCGAGCAAAAGTTTTGCTTGTAAACAAGAAAATTGCTTTTTTCTTAATTTTGTGGATTTTTTTTTTTTTTGTTGCTGTTATTAAAGTTTCAATTTTTGGAATGGAGAATTTTAAGACTGTAATTGGGATGGGGTGGGGGAAATCTTCTCTGCTCTCTCTTTCTTTCTCTCCCTGTCATTATCTCCCTCTTCCCCTCTCTCTTTTTTCTCCCCTCTTTTCTCTTGCTCTCTCTTGCAAAAAGGTGTTTTTTTTTTTACTTAGTTTTGTTTTTGCTTTGTTTTTCTTTCTTTTTTTAAAAAAAATATTTTTCTTCATTTCATAACAAGTTCACGCCCTCCCCCCAACCCCCTCCCCAACTTTCAGTTTCAGTATTAAAATAGAAGCCATACTTGGCCTTTTGGCTAAGATCAAAGTGTAGTATCTGTTCCGATGGATACTGCACCCCATACTGGTCTTGTCTTGGCCTTCGGGTCTTGATTTACGCCAGTCTTTGCCTCCCCTCTTTGGGGAGGAGTAAGTTTATTGCTTACTGCCTGAGGCGCCCCTACCGGGGAATGCCGACGGGGCTGCCCAGGCAATTTTTAAACCCCACTTTCCCGACCCGACCTTGAGTCACATCTTACTTGTGGGAGTAAGATAAAAAACTGGCCTTGTGCCTAACTCCTGGAGAGGAGTAAATCAATACTCTTTGGATTTCTGAATTTTAGAGAGAAAAACTTTACTTCAATATATTGATTCGGCATTTTTGAACACGATTAAAATCATTTCTTACTGCAAACTAAAAAAGTGTCTGTAAAAATCTTGCATATTTCATGACAATATATACAAAGGCGATTTATAGAAGGCAATACAATGCAGAAGTGTAACGGATAGACACGAACTGAAACAAATTAAGACACATAAGCTCCAGTCTATGGTCCCCTTCCCCTGTAAACCATTTGCAGCAAAAACTCGTCTAGCTACAACCACTGTCAATAATTTCCCTTTCTCCATCTGTGTACCTAAAACTAAACGAAACTTCCATGAACAAAGTTTCTTCCCTAGAACTGCTCGTCTGTGAAATGCAATACCATGGAGCTGCTTCCCAACCGACTACAACAAACTTCAAGTCAAATGTAAAGAAATTCTTGTTGAGTCGTCCTCTTAAATAATCACATTCTGACCAATTTTAACCATCGTTACAAATCTTCACGATGTTGGCTTCAAATTTTGTCTATTTACATCAAGAGAAATTAATACAACAAAACCTGCGAAATTATTTTTTTTTAATTTTCGAAGCATACCTCCTTTTCAAAATAGAAATCTCCATCCGATAATTTTTCCGTGACTTCTAGGCGGAAATACTTTTTTGTATTGAGTTTTGAGAAGGAAAAATGAACAGAAGAAATAACAGCTTTTCAATTCAATTCAGTTAAATTAATTTGGCAAAATATAAAACAAGCTGCTATGTAGGGAAAAAGTGGTAGAAATTTACACAGAAAAGGATACAGTAGCCCAGCACCTGTGTCCAATTTCTTTCAAAGGGGTCAATTGGCTTTTTTTCAATTCAATTAATTTGCCAAAAAATTAAACAAGCATGTTTCAGTTGCCATGTAGAGAAAAGGTTTAGAAATTTACACAGAAAAGGATACAGTAGCCCAGCACCTGTGTCCAATTTCTTTCAAAGGGGTCAATTGGCTTTTTTTCAATTCAATTCAATTAATTTGCTAAAAAAATAACAGGAAGCATGTTTCAGCTGCTGTGTAGGGAAAAAGTGTTAGAAATTTACACAGAAGAGGATACAGTTGCCCAGCACCTGCCCAAATCCATCTTGAATTGTTGCATTGTTGGCACATTTATTACTTCTCTTAGAAGTCTATTCTAAGGTCAAGGGATCCTGATTGAGGAGGCGACCCTCAGCCGGTTCAACCGAAATCAGCGGTGAAATAGTTTCTTGTGGGGTCTGCATAGACCTCTTTCTGGTGTAGGAGTGAATAATAGGTCCTGAGGTATATCGTAATGACCACTGAGGAAATTGTGGACCAAAATGAGATCAGCGCATAATCGACGGCACTCATGGGAGAAAAGTTTCTTGAGTTGGCTTTCATAGTGCAGATCCCATAGACCCTGCACCATTCGAGAAGCCGATCTTTGAACTCTCTCTAGATGCTGGATATCACGGATTAGATATGGAGCAGGGGCCTCATTAACCCTTATCCTCGAGTGGCCTTTGAGCCTTGATAAGCGGTGACTTGTTAGTAAAAAAAATGCCCACGCAGACGTTTTTCTGGTGCAGGAATAAAAGTAATCTGAAAAATTTAAGCATCTTCATTGCATGTGATCTCCGCCATGATGTCAAAAATATGTGAAAATAAGTCTACACTATTCAATGATAAAGAATAGAATCTGAAATATTCATGTTTACTTGCCTCCCCACGAGGGAAGAGTTAGACACAAGGTCAGCTTTTAATGTGGGGTAAAAATCCAGCTCCCCAAAAAAGGAACATTCTGGATTGAAATAAAAAATTTAAATCGTCTCAGTCTAGAAGGACTTCTTTCCTGACTGGGGACAGAAAAGACTCAGTGCGGAATCAGAACAGATACAACACTTTGCTCCTAGCCAAAAGGCCAAGCTAGTAGGGTTCAATAATATTGCAAAAGAACTGCGAAAAGAAGTGAAGAACTGTGATATATATGGCGACGTGTTTCAAAGACATGCAAGAGAGATGAAACAGTCAGTCCCAGGTCAATTTGGTCTAGGCCAGGGGTGGGCAACCTCCGGCCCGAGGGCCACATCCGGCCCGCGAAGGCTTAGTGTCCGGCCCGTCACCCTGCTTGCAATCCGGCCCGCAGACCTCCCAGTAAAACTCATATCATTTTGTGACATAGACGTAAAAGTAGGTTTCGATTAAGATTTACAGTGGGATGAAAATGTATAAATATCAGCGAGCGATGATGCATGTATGTTTCATTTTTCTTTAACTATTAATTTTAAATCCTTGGTCTGAGACAAAAATAGAAAAAGAGAAAGAGAGAGGCAAAGAGACGAGGAAAGGGCATGAAACAGAGAACCTATGTGTGGTGTGTCAAAACAAATGCTGGATCAAATTGCTACTTCCCCCGTCATTATTTTTTATGATTCCAAAATGGCTCTTCGTCGGCGCCTTTTATAACATCACATACAGAAGTCTCTTGAGAAAAAATATCAGATTTGTAGAGTGTTCAATGCAATTTTTGTACAATTTATTCATGTAAACAAAATATAGTAATTCTGAGATTTCGCTTTTCACTCCGGCCCGCGATCTCCTTCCTAAAGTCTCATCTGACCCTCACTCTGAAAAGGTTGCCCGTCCCTGGTCTAGGCAGTAGAGATTACCATTGGTTTGTGTGACGAACGTTCACGTCTTACCTGAAGCTGAGAAGCCGCACGCATACATATCCTGCACATGTTTTTAGAGGACATGAAGTTAAGAGTTTGGTGGTAGGAGGCATTACAAATTTGACTGACGTTTGAGCTCTGACGAAGACGAATTAGAAAGAGAAAGTATAAGAAGGAGGAGGAGGAGTGGGAAGGTTGGAAGGAGGCGGTAGGAAAAGGTGCAGTGGGAGTGAACGGTGAAGAGGAAAAAAGTGTACCCTCTGAAAAATCTTACAACAACTTAAACATACCAAAAAGGGAAAGCAGTGACCAGCTGGTAAAACGAAAGTTAAAATGGCGCACGTTCTTTTAACTTTTGACCAGCTTATTAGAGTTTGTCTGCAGATGCAGGTGGCAACAGCCGGCATGTCAACATAATCATGTTAGCTCTGTGTGCAGATGTGTGTGTGCACACATATCACATGACCCGTTTATCCAATTAGAATTTTTCATTTATTTGTTTCTTCCTTACTACATTGTTTATCGGTTCAATTTTACCATAGGGACCGTTGGAATATCTCGCTGATTTAAATTTTTTTTTTAATAGAAATCGCTCCAGACAAGGCATGAAGCCATTTGATGCAACAAGCTAACAATAATTATCACAAAGATAGGAGATGCCTATTGGCCTTAGTCTTGAAAAGACCAAAGCTATAGGTAAAAGGAAAACAGTCAGCAGGAAGAGAGTCCCACAAGCCTGCGGTTCTTGGAAAGAAGCTACTGGAATAGGAAGCTGTATTACAATGAGGTATCGAAACAACAAATTTGGAGACCACTAGACCAACGAATCAAACGAGCTGAAACAAAGGAAGCATAGGATACATCACACAATTCTGATGAGTATATGCCATAATAACATTTATAGAAAAAACTGAGACTAGCAACATCACGTCTGTGAGAGAGAAAGGGTACAGAGAAGAAGAAAGGCTGGGGCCAATCAAATTACAAATACGTTTCTGCATCTTATTAAGAACCCTCAAATGGGACAGAGATTCACCAGCCCAAATATGACGACAGTACTCCATATATGATCTGATAGTAGATTTGTAAAGATAGAGAATAGCCTCAGGTGTGAGAAAGTGGTTGGAGCGATAGAGAGAACCGACTTTACAAGAAGCAGAAAGAGCAATGGATCTAATGTGTGAACTGCAAGAAAGATTTGATGAGAAAGAAAGGCCAAGAAGTTTCAGATTCGATTTCTCCTCAAGAGCAGAGACCCTCAGGAAGAAAATTTGTGTCGCTGTGCGATGTGTATGTATGCTGTCGCTCCTATTTTTAGAAACGATACATTAAACCACGCCCCTTAAAACAAGCGGCTGCTGCTGATATCCTCCTGGCAAACATGGCGAATATTTGCTGCAGATTGCAAACGCCTAAATTGATTTTAATGCACAATTTGGACAGTATAGATCGTCTTAAATCTATCGGCAGCGTGCATTTATGCATCTCACAAAACATGCAGCACGGTACATGTTAAAAACGAGTCATCTATTATCATACTAAATCTGAATTAATCGACGTTTGTTTCCCTACGGCTTTTTTTCCTATATACGCGGCCTGTCTAAAAAGTATCCGACCTTAGGCCGAAAAAAAATATTTCAAATACGTGACGGGGAGTTGGGACCCTAATCGCCTTCAAAGTAGGCCCCTTGTGCTTGCACACACTTAGCCCACCGATCCATCCACTGCCGGAAACACCTCTGGAAGTCTTCTTTTGGAATGGTGTTCATCTCCGCCGTCGCGTTAGATTCAGCAGGTGTTTGGAGAAGATGCGATGGGTGTAACATAAATTAAGGAGTGGTTTAACCGATTCAAAAATGGCCGCACATCAGCAGAGAGTGACCACTGTTCTGGCAGGCCCCAAACTGCTCGGAGTGCAGCTGTTGTTAAGAGAGTGCAAAAAAGAGATAATGCGGAACGTGACGGCAGAGATGAACACCATTCCAAAAGAAGACTTCCAGAGGTGTTTCCGGCAGTGGATGGATCAGTGGGCTGAGTGTGTGCAAGCACAAAGGGGCCTACTTTGAAGGGGATTAGGGCCCCAACCCCGTCACGTATTTGAAATATTTTTTCTGGCCTAAGGTCGGATAACTTTTAAACAGGCCTCGTATTTTACTCACACAAGACCTACCTACCTACATACCTATCTACCTACCTACATACCTACCTCTCCCCCCCTCGAGATTTCACATTTGTGTTCAAAGATCCTTTCTGGTCATTTCTTTCAGGGGACTGACTTGATTTTCAACTAGTTGTTATCTGTTTCTAAATTTTAGGTTAAAAAAGAGACACAAACACTATCGCTCAGGCGAATTGATTTCTTCTTTTTTTTAAATTTCTTTACGGGCTTATTCAAAAAAAATAAATAAATTTTTATGAAAATTACCAAAATGTTAATATTTACCGATTTATATGAATGAATGAATGAATGAACACGAAAGTTTTTGTCTCATGTTTACAACAAACACATGAATGAAATTTTTATTATTTAAGATGTTTGTATTTCAAGTAGTGAACTTTGAGAAGCAACAGCTCGTGTTTATGTAGAAATATTTGGTGGTTAGGATCATAAAGTCGGTCAGTCATAATTATAATAGGTTAACGTGGACCCATATATGGGATTACTAAAAATGTATGTGATATAACATTGTTTGATGTTATGGCTTCCATCTGCAGCATGCATCTATGCATACAATTAAACATGCAGCATGGTGCATATTAGCAACAAGTCTTCTATTATTATAATTTTGGATTGGAATGCTGGGTGGGTGGACAGTTAGTTGCTTGTCCCATAACTTTGGGTTTCTTCTGGCTGATGGTGAGGCCGAACAAGCTGCAAGCATCAGCAAACCTGTCCATCAGTCTTTGGAGACCATCTTCCTGATGTAATGCTATGGCTGCATCATCGGCAAACAGCATGTCCCTGATCTGGACTGACCTGGTCTTAGTCTTGGAGCGGAGCCTGGCGATGTTGAAGAGACTCCCGTCAGCTCTGGAGTGAAGGTAGATACCATCCGCTGTGTTCTTGAAAGCATACTTCAGGAGTAGGGCATTATTATACTAAAGCTGAGTTAATTAATGTTTGTTTCTATAAGGCTTTATTCTCCACGGCAAGCAGATATTGGTGACTTACTTAGATACTATCTAGGAACTATTCTGAGAACAAATTCTGCGACAAATAAAAAAGGGTCAGGTAGAGATGGCTAGCTGTCTGGGAGTCCCATCTAATATCCGATATTCTCATTTTCATGTTTTTATGGCGACACATATGTTGGCGCATCTTCTCCCACACGAGCAACGCCATCTTGACTATGTGGTGTTATAATAGATAACATACACTCGAAATATAAAGAGGAAAAACAATAATGAAGAAACAGTAATAATAAAGAGACGGTTGAATTTACATATATATATATATATACATATATATATATATATATATATATATATATATATATATTGACCAATTATCTCCACACTGAAGATTCTGGTGTACGTATGTGGATAATAATTAAATATTTAAGAGATTTATGTAGTTTGCTTGAAACTACATTAAATATTTATTATTAAATAATTATTTATTCACCCCCCCCTTGAGGCCAGGCCCTTTAAGAGTAATAATATAAGTCGTCTAATCTAAGTTTAAAAAATACAAGTTCCTATCTACGTGATTTGTTGAACACTGTTAAGGCGACTATGTTGTCCGCCTGAATTGACATAAATAGGGTTTATTTCTCTACTTCTCAAATAACGGTTTGAATTCGCCTCATTGGTTAGTGCACTCAGATTTGAGTTAACCAGTTTGGACCGTCATCTTCACACTGAAGATTCCGTTAGGATGAAACATATAGAGATGTGGATAATGATTAAATATTTATCATTAAATAATTATCTCTCCTTCTCTCTCTTATATATATATATATATATATATATATATATGATATTATAAAGGATATATATATATATATATATACATATATATATATATATATATATATATATGATATTATAAAGGATATATATATATATATACATATATATATATATATATATATATATATATATATGATATTATAAAGGATATATATATATATATACATATATATATATATATATATATATATATATGATATTATAAAGGATATATATATATATATACATATATATATATATATATATATATATATATATATATATATGATATTATAAAGGATATATATATATACATATATATATATATATATATATATATATATGATATTATAAAGGATATATATATATATATATATATATACATATATATATATATATATATATATATATATATGATATTATAAAGGATATATATATATACATATATATATATATATATATGATATTATAAAGGATATATATATATACATATATATATATATATATATATATATATATATATATCCCTTATAATATCATCCAAATTGTTTCAAATTACAAGCTCAATATAGTTATGTTTTCGGCTTCAGAGCATATATACTGTTTAGTTGCATTCCAATGACCAAAGAAAAATCAGTCCTCAATCATAATTTTTTGTTTATTTTTTATTCTGATGAATGTTTATATTTTTTCAATTCCGTTTTACGCGCGTTTCACAACCTGTAAAGAAACACATAGTCTTTAGTTTAACAGACTGCTCTTCAGAAAACTGTTCATTTAATTATAATTTAAAAAATTAAAAGTCCCTAAACACAATCGAAATATATGAACTGCCAGGGCAAACAATTTATGGAGAATACTTTTTCAGCCACAGATTCATATTAACTTCTACTGCAACTATCTAGATCATTATTTCATATGGCATCCATTTAAAAAAAATCGAAATAAATTTTTTTCTTAATAAGAACATGGACCAATGTTCCACAAAAAAACTGGCAAATACAAATCAAATATTGATTTTGTAGGAAGAAAACAACCAACCACAAATATTCGAGAAACATTAGATTACTAAAAAAAAATTTTCATGTACTAGTGTACCATACTATATATATATAGATTTTACTATATAACATGGGTACTGTTTTAGATATTGACCCTAATTTCCGTGACTGCCCGGCAGCAGCGAGCCGACAGCTAACGGAAGTGTCCGAGACCTGCCGAGTCGGCAGACAACAACAATGTAAGACGATGAATATACGTAAAGAAAAAGAAATGCATATATTTTTATACAAAGAATGAAATAAATGAACAAACCCATAGCTGAAATGAATAAACTTTTTTTTAATTAATATTTTTTAACCATTTTTGTAAGAATTTTTTTATAAACGCTAACATTTTAAACCATTTTTTTTGTAACTGAAATAAACTGTTTTTATAAACTTTAGAACGCGAAAATAGTAGGAACTTTTTTAACCCATTTTTTTTTTTTTTGCAATTACGCGTTGTTTTTTTTTTAAACATTTTTTTTGTAACTGAAATAAACTGTTTTTATAAACTGGCATTTAAAAATCAATCACGTTACTAGTTACTTGGCTCCCCACGAGAGCAAAGTAAGACACAAGGTTGATGTTTAATGTAGGGAAAATCCAGTTCGCCAAGATGGGCACTCTGTATGTGACAAAAATAAAAAAAATTGACTCATTTGATAAGGATTTCTTTTTTTCTAACTAAAAACAGAACAGATACTACTCTTTGATCTTAGCCAACGGTCACTTTGACAAGATATAAGAAAATTTTTCGGTGCTTGTACAGAGAAGCGTCCGTATTAAATTATCAATACCACACACAAAAAAAAATCATATACTTACGCAGCAGATTTAAATAAGTATCCTCACCAAAAAGTAGGAAAAATGATCGAGTAGAATTTTGATTAAAAATAAAAATCAGTTTCATCGTATTTTGATGACTGCCATTGATTTATTATGTGTTAATATGACAGACTGGGTTACCTCCCCCTGAATTTCGTGTTTTTCGCTCGAATAAATGGTCGACCCGATTAAACGATATAACGGATTTTTATTTTTTTTTTTATCACAATTTGTATTTTCTGCTACTCGACTCGGTTCTTGGCCTTTTGGCTAAGATCAAAGTGTAGTATCTGTTCCGATGGATACTGCACCCCATACTGGTGTTGTCTTGGCCTTTGGGTCTTGATTTACGCCGGTCTATGGGTATGTCCTGTGCACTTCTAGGAGGTCCACCCTCCCAGGCTTCGCCTCCCATCTTTGGGGAGGAGTAAGTTTATTGCTTACTGCCTGAGGCGCCCCTACCGGGGAATGCCGACGGAGCTGCCTAGGCAATTTTTAAACCCCACTTTCCTGACCTGACCTTGGGTCACATCTTACTTGTGGGAGTAAGATAAAAACTGGCCTTGTGCCTAACTCCTGGAGAGGAGTAAATCAATACTTGATAGTTTTTGCTAATTTTTGGTGTACAAACCTATTTTTGCTTGATACATAAGTATTTCAAAGAGTTTTCCGGTTAATTTAATTGAAACTGCGATTTTCAGCGTTTTTCATATGTACGCTAATCTGTACATTAAGCACCAAATTTTCTAGTCCCAAAATTTATTCCATTTAGCATAATTTACTTTCTTTTAAAAAAAAACAAACGATAAAAGCGAATTTCTAATCTTTCTTTTACTTAGCCTTCATTTTTTTTCTTTGTTGTTTTTTTTTTCTCTCAAAATTTCTGTTGGCCGACGACTCTGCTACAAGCGAATACACCCTCCCCACCCCCCACCCCTATGTCAAAATATCTATGGGAGCAGAAAAATGAAACAATATTAATATCAATATAAAATGGCAAATTATCAAAAAGTATCCCAATGGAAAAATTTGTAAATCATGTCTAGAAGAAACATTCTGGATAATTACATTTATAGACTTGAATAGGTACGTCCATTCAATCTACGCGGTTAGCGATTTTAGGTAGACAAAAATTACGGGTAAATTTATAAAAGTGCACCCCTCGTATTCCGCCCCCTAAAAAAAAAAGTTTCTACATTTTGGGGCAAATTACATGTAAACAGCCTCAACAAATATCCGGTAAGAAAAAAAATTATGAAAATTTTTATTATTTTAGATTTTAGGAGAGTGGCGGATCACTTTTCTATATAAGTTATACGTAAAGTGAGCACCCATTTCTTGGCCACGGAATCTCACACCTCACATTTTTCCCTCTAAATAAATAAAAATTCTACTTTTTTTGGCAAATTACATGTAAACAGCCATAACAAATATCCGCTCTGAAAAAAAAAAAAATTTTTTTTTCTTATTTTAGATTTTAGGAAGGGTGGGTGATCACTTTCCTATATAAGTTATACGTAAAGTGAGCACCCACTTTTTGGCCACTACGAATCGCACCCTAGCAAACACGTGTTGAAAGAAATATTCAAAAAACGTTATTTTAGATTTTATTTGGGGCGTTCCCCCCCTCCCCGCCCCAATTAAAATCTAAAATATTAATTAAAATTGGGGCGGGGAGGGGGGGGGGTGAACGCCCCAAATAAAATCTAAAATAACGTTTTTTGAATATTTCTTTCAACACGTGTTTGCTAGGGTGCGATTCGTAGTGACCAAAAAGTGGGTGCTCACTTTACGTATAACTTATATAGGAAAGTGATCACCCACCCTTCCTATAATCTAAAATAATAAAAAAAATTAAAATTACGTTTACAACAAAGTTTTTTTTTTTTTTTAAAATATTTTGTAACAAAAACAATGAAAATAAAGTTCATATTTTGACTTAAGCATAACGCCCGAATCGTTTTTTTTTTTTTTTGGGGGGGGGGGGGGGTCGCTGGTTATACAGTTTGTCAGACACTCTCACCAAAATACCACATTCATTCTATGGGTTGATGCTACTTAAAAAAATCCCCATATGGTTTAACGCTGAAAATGCTTTTTCAAGCGTGACAGACCAACGAAAATGCTATTTCAAAATCAAGTGTGACAGACCAATGAAAATGATATTTCAAGCTTAAGCGTTACAAACCAATTAAAATCCAAATCTAAAACTTAAGCATGACAGACCGACAAAAATGATATTTCAAATTTATATATGACAGACCAAAGAACATGATATTTCAAACAAGCATGACAGCAGCAGCCCCCACCCCCCAAAAAAAGAAATTATATTTTAAACTTAAGAATGACAGACCACAAAAATTCTATTTCAGATTGAGGCATAAGAGCCAAAAGAATATGCTGTCTAAAACTTGAGCATGGCAGACCAACAAAAGTTCTATATCAAACTTGACAGACCAAAAAAAAATCTATTTTCTAACTTTAGTGTGACAGACCACAAAAATTCTATTTTAAACTTAAGCCTGACAACCCAAAGAAAATGATATTTCAACCATAAGTATAACAACACCCCAAAAATTCTATTTCAAACATAAGCATGGCAGACCGACAAACTAATTCATTTTAGTTTCGACTATTATTATAATAAATAATGTGTCTGCCTGTTTGTTGGTCATTTATAGGCTCCAAAATTACTCGATATTATTGGGCAACATTTTAAAATTTGGCATGAAACATTCTTGATATGCCAGGCGCTATATATATCCAAAGACTTTCACAAGGTCTGGAATAAAAGGCTTCTCAGAAAAATTAATTTATATGGTATTACTGGACGAAGATTTAATATAATCAGATGTTTCCTATTCAAAAGAAAGATCCAGGTTGTCCTTGATGGCCGTTCATCCAAACAACATGACATAAATGAAGGTGTATCCTAGGGATAGATCCTTGGACCTTTATTGTTCCTGATTTTCATAAACGACCTCCCTGATGACATTGTGTCTGAGATGGGTATATTTGCTGACGACACCATGCTCTACTCTCGTCATGTGGGCAAAACGGACACGCACATATCCGAGGCAATGGCTGAATCCTTAGAAAGTGACCTCCAGTCTGTAGTGGAATAGGGTCATAAATTGTTGGTAACTTTTAATGCCTCAAAGACAAAGCTTCTTCCTTTCAACAACTACAAGAAACCTCTTCAACCACCGATTGTCATGGCAAATAACATCTTACCTGGGAGTCTAGCGTTCAAACTCCTCGGCCTAACATTCATAGGTAACATGAATTGGAAGAAATACATAGAAGACATTGCCAAGGCTGCTGCAAAGAAGGTGGGCTCCCTCTACCGTGCGAGTAAACTTCTCACAGCTGACAATATCTACAAAGCCACCACTCGGGCCATGCATCGAGTATCATTGCCACATCTGGGCTGGTGCACCATCCACTATTCTCTCCCTCTTAGACAAGATCCTAATCAGAGTCGCTAATCTGATAGGTCCCTCACTATCCACCAAGCTACAGCCCCTGTCCCATCGCCGCAATGTAGCATCCTTCTGCTTGTTTTACAAGTACTTCAATGGATTGTGCTTCGATGAACTTGCTGCTCTGGTGCCCCTTCGACATAAATACACTCGATCAACCCGACAATCAGCTAAATCCCATCTATTCACTGTGAAGGTCCGAAGATGCCGGAGAGCGTTCTACTCGAATAGCTTCTTTCCTCGAGCTACCGGCCTTTGGAGCTCCCTCCCTGCTCCTTGTTTCTGCGAATGTACCGACATGCAGAAATTTAAAACTAATCTGAACAAGCATCTCGCTGCACAGCTCCCAACTTAGGATGACCCCCCCCAAAAAAACTTACACCTTAATTCTCAGTAGCCTTTTACATCTACAGTGGCAGCTTGCGCAGAGGCCTTTTGGCCAAGATCAAAGTTTTCTTACTGCCTCGAGGATACGTCCTCGACAATCTGCTCGACAGATTTGAGTCCATTTGAGCTAGGTGGCCTTTTTTCTGTCGGACAGAGGTATGGTTCTGTTTAGCTTTAGGAGGCCCACCCTCCCAGGCTTTATCTTCTCTCTTTGAGGAGGGATTAGTTTATTGCTAATCGCCTGAGGCGCCCCTACCAGGGAATGCTGACGGGGCTGCCCAGGCATTTTTTGAAGGCTAGAGTGCTTCGGCACTGGCTTTTCCTTCAAACCCACCTTCCGACCTTGTGTCACATCTTCCTGTGGTGGTAGGGAAATAAATACTAGGTTGCCTTGTTTGGAATAAACTATGTCAAAAAAAAAAACAAAAAAAACAACAAAAAAACAGAATAAAACAAAATAAATCCAGGTAAATAAATATGATCAGCAAACAATAAAGCGCATACAGATGAAGAAATGGACCACAAAGAAGATTAGAATAGTAATGGGGGAGTGCTATTAAAAAATCACCCCCCCCCCCAGAAAAAGGCTTCTTTGCACGTATAGAACATAATCCCTAAGTTTTGCCATCGATTTTTCAAAAACCCGGTATAAGATTACATGTTTCTTTCTCTTATCTTTTTAAAAACATAAAAAAATTCTGTATAAATTTCTGGATTTAGTGAAAATGCATAAATAATGGATTGAAAACATCTTACCTGTAGATAATTGATCCGAACGGTTCAACATGACTCTTTGGTAAGGAGGTATATGAAAACTAAAAGAATAGTCAGTTGGAGCCTAACATACTTGTTTTTTTTTGGAAGGGGGGGGTATAATGTCTTGCTTAAATCTGCTAAGATAAGTTATTTGCTGGATTGATATACAAGTCAGTTTTTGTCAGCCATTTTAAAAAATAAAATAAAGAAAATAAAACTCCATTAGTATGTTGCACGTTTTTGTCGCTAGCCACCGGGCCACTAGCTGGGTTTTGATCAGTATCAGCACGGCAGCCTGTGCGAAAGGGTCTGGTGTTGCAAGACTCGAGATTCTTAATGGTCTCAGGCTCACAAGATCACTGACGATGTGGATCAGAGCATCAGAACGATGTACTACTGCTACTACTACTACTACTACTGCTGCCTAACTACATCACCTACGTTACCGAGCATATCTTATCTCCTTCATAGAAAAAAAAATACTTGTTTTCTCAGTTCATTTATAACTAAGGGACAAATTGATTTACGGCAACAATGGGCATCATCGCGCATAACCAGTTTGCATTTTCTAATTCTGCAAGGATTTCCATCAATGTACTTTTAATCCATTATTCTAACCGAACGGAGAAAAACCGATACTGTATCAATAATAAGTATATTTTTTATTTATTTAAAAGCCGCTCCAGACAAGGCATGAAGCAACATATTCAACATGGCGGCGCTCGTGTTGGCGAAGCGACTCCAACACGTGCATCACTACACAGATGATAAATTGAATGTTAACTGTTCTAATTTTATAGCGGCTTAATTTCTCCAAAGCAACAAACCACAACAAAGGCTGAGGAGAGTTCACAAAAGGATGGTCATGTGCTGTTTCCCTTTGTCGGATTCGAAACCGACGGTACTAATGCTGTTCTGATCTTCTGTAATAAATATATATATATGTGAGTGTGTGTGTCTGTGTGTGTGTGTGTGTGTGTGTGTTTCATCAACTGTTCCTTTATTATTATCGTTTCTTTATCATTGTATTTTTCCCTTTACATTCTGACCTCGTTATCCACAATAACTCAACATATTCAACATGGCGGCGCTCGTGTTGGAGAAGAGACCCCAAAACATGCATCACTACACAAACAATAAAATAGAATATCAAGTATAGTAACTTAACTTCTCTGCTTCACAGAAACGTTCATGCTGACTCAGTTTTTGAATCGTATACCATTAAAGGGGGAAATGCCACCCAAATCAGGACATATTTGTACAATATATACATCATTTTTTTATTATTATATTTTTTTCATGAAAATCGCTTAAGACAAAGCATGAAGCCACTTGATGTAAGGAGCTAACAAGAACCAAAGATGATTATCGCAAAGACAGGAGATGCCCATTGACCTTAGTCTTGAAAAGACCAAGGCGATATGTAGAAGGAAAACAGTCAGCAGGAAGAGAGTTCCACAAACCTGCAGTTCTTGGAAAGAAGCCATTGACACACATTCGTGGATCTCTTCAACACTCTAGACTTGATCCATCAATTTGTATTAACTGGATTTTTCGGACAACTATTTTCATCTTGGTTGTTATTTCACAACGTTTTAGCCGTTGTAACCTCCGGCCTTCTTCGGTGCATCTTTTTGAACTTGGGAATCTGTACGGAATTTCGAACTGAAACCTTTATGTATTCCACACGGGAGAGGGTAGATTGTTCTCGTTCTGTCAGCCATGATTGGGTAGAAGTTTTACTTACTTCTACGTTATTTTTAGTTATTATCACCTGGAGTAAGGATTGAACATCTTCAACCTCCAGGAGACTGTCAAGTAGAACTGATTGTTGAGCAACGTATTTAACCATTATGCCACGAACCTATGTGGACAATTTTAGTATCAATTTTGAGAGCTTTAAACTTAATCTTGTCTAGATGCGTAGAATTAAACTACTACAACTACTAGTTTATGGAAATCGCTCCAGACAAGACATGAAGCCACTTGATGTAAAGAGCTAACAAAAAATATTACTTCAAGGTAAAAAAACGAGCCAACGGTAAGTGTTAGATGGATAGATTCCGACCCAGAAAACAGCAATTCTTTCCCCTTTGTCAAAAACATCGCTCATAAAATGTGAGGACTAAAGGATAAAATAAGAGAAGCCAGAGTTACGAGGCTGCCAAAAGTATTATTATTATTATCATTATTATTATACTAAAGCCGAGTTAATCAAAGTTTGTTTCCCTAACGTTTTTTTCCTATATTTTAATCATACATTAATACAAACTACAAAATACATGCTAAAATATTCCCCAGTTTTAGGATTGCATTATTGAAAAAAAGAAAAAACTTCTATTTTAATTGCTCTAATTAATCATGATTGGCATATAACTCATCATATAACTCATCATATAACTCATCATATAACTTTAACTGTTTATTAACAGTCAAGGGTAATAGATGAAGAAAAGAATATAACGATTGGAAGAGTTCATTATGAACACAAGGGAATATCACCACAAACAGTAATCATATTCAACCCGTAGTTGGAGAGGAAAGGACAGTAAGAAAGAGAGAGAGAGAGAGAGATGGAAAATAATATCGTGAGCAGAAAGAGGCTAATTGAGTTTTTAAAAAATAATAGTAATATTTAACTGGCTTTGCAAACTCATTTTTTCCTGATTCAAACAATTTCACCTGAATTTCTAGTTATATATATATATATATATATATATATATATATATATATATATATATATAACATCCACACACATGTTTCTTCTTTCGAAGACTCATCAGTTTGGCTTTATCAAATCAACTCACCAACCTTGAGACTCGAATCTTGAACTTTCAGCCATCACTGACTATGAAAGTCCAATGTCTTAGCTGTCTCACTAGGCTTGCCAGTTGTTACGTATCTAATTTCGCTGATCGGTTTCAGTAGAGGATTCAATTCCGTTCAGGGAAGAATCTTGCATATTAGCTTAAATAGAAACCGCCAGACTAATGATGTTTTAATCTACTATTTATAACTATTGGTTCCTATATTGTATTTAATGCTATACTAGGTCTGATTAGGAGGCCATTGTCTCTCAACATATGCACTGTTTTTTTAGATGTCTTCCTCTCCATTGTTCTTTTCTGTCTAGAATTGATCCATGAATATTTGCAACTGTTGAACAATGGACGATGAGTTCAGAAGCATCATTGATCCATCTACATCATTGTTTCCCGAGGCATCATTGATACAATGTGGAAAATAAGAGAAATATGTTTATTTCTTCTATCTGCTTCTACTCGTGTATATGTATATATATATATATATATATATATATATATATATATATATATATAGTGTGTGTGTAATTTTTTGAAGGCTTACCAAAGCATTCCGTTCAGGAGCCCAATCATCCAAAAGACCTTTTCATTACAAAGATTATTTATTTATCATTTTCAAATTATAGAGTTTTTTCCGAAAAAAAATGATAAATAAATAATCTTTGAATGAAAAGGTCTTTTGTTGGGATGATTGGGCTCCTGAACAGAATGCTTTGGTAAGCCTTCAAAAAATCACATATAAATGCTCTGTACCCTGTAATCGAGTATCATCGAGCTTGCTTTCTATTGGCCTAATCCCGGTCGTCACTGAATAATATATCTTCTAAGTGAAAAATCCAAATCTCTCTCTCTCTCTCTCTTCTCTCTCTCTCTCTCTCTTCTCTCTTTCTCTATATATATATATATAAATAAAAACTAAAATATATCTGTCCCAGGATGGGTAAAATTAAGTCCATGAACAAAACAGTTTTGCACCACTTTTATGTCTCTTTACGAAGATTAAAATAAATATATAATCATACTAAACCTTATGTCTTATTCGAATTTTGATCAACATCCATTGCTGCTACAAAACTTAGAAATGATAATTAAGGCACACAATAACAAAATACATAAAGAGTGGAGAAAAAAATAACAAATTGCATAAAAAAGTGACAAATATAGCAAAAATAATATCAAGAAGAACAAAAATATAAGCACTACAAATAGTAATAACACAAACCCTAATAGTAATCACCCGAATAGAAATGAAAAAGTTAGTAACGAAAAGAAAAGCTGTAACTGTACACTTTGCCCACTACAAAATAACTGCTTAACCAAAAGTATTGTTTACCAAGCAACAATATTTGCAAAATAAAGACCGATTAACAAGAAGTACTCCGTGGGTATGACCTCCCTAGATTTTAAAACCAGATATTACGACCACAGCAGCACATTTAAAAACAAAGAACGCCAAATTAAAACAGCACTAGCGAACTATAATTGGGAGCTCAAAGAAAGCAGACGCTCACCAATAATCGAATTAAAAATAGTACGACAGGCCAGTACATAGAGAAACTTAGACGACCCGTATAGATTATGTTTGAATGAGACATTTGAAATCCTAAACTTTAAAGATCCCCCAAACCTATTAAACTGTAGAAGTGACATAGCAAACAACTGCTTACACAGAATAAAATTTACTGTAGGTTAACAATACATGACAAATAAATAAATGAATAAATAAATGGACAAATAAATAAGAAAAAACTAAACTAAAACCTATAATAGAAATACAAGCAAGAACATGTTAAAATAAGGTCACCCATTATTTTGACACAACAAAGAAAAAGAATGGGCCACCCTACAGAAAACAGAACAATAGAATAGGAAATAGGAAGTAAAATCAACCGAACCTTTGTGAGAAGCCCAACGATTGATTAAGAGAATAATAAATAATCTGATTGGTTAACTAGCTTGGCTAAGAGAATAATAAATAATCTGATTGGTTAACTAGCTTGGCTAAGAGAATAATAAATAATCTGATTGGTTAACTAGCTAGACTAAACACCACGTGTATAAATAAAAACACCCAGCAACACTAACTCCATCCGTTTTAGTCTGACGATTCCCTATGGGGAATAAACGTGGAAGTCTCTGTGTAGCTTAATCGCCATAAATATATTTTCATAACTTACTACCTAGCACTGGTCACGTAATGAGCACTGTTTAAGTAAATACTGAAAATTGATACATAAAAGATTATATCTCCTTATAACATTTTATGTGGGTACATGAAATAATAATATTAATATATATATATATAAACTTTTAAATGTTTTATCACTTAAAAATAATAATTTCAAAATAAAATAATTTAAAATCTCGTAAGCGAGTAATCGCTAAACGATAAACCAATCTAAGGTGATTCTGTATTCAATATTCAACACTCATATTTAAGATGTAATTTGAAATGTAAATTTATAATGGAGTATCAATTAATTATGAAAATTATAATTAATGATGTGGGTGAATAATGGAGTGTCAATTTATTATGAAAATAATAATTAATGATGTGGGTGAATAATGGAGTATCAATCTATTATGAAAATAATAATTAATGATGTGGGTGAATAATGGAGTATCAATTTATTATGAAAATAGTAATTAATGATGTGGGTGAATAATTGAGTATCAATTTATTATGAAAATAATAATTAATGATGTGGGTGAATAATGGAGTATCAATTTATTATGAAAATAATAATTAATGATGTGGGTGAATAATGGAGTATCAATTTATTATGAAAATAATAATTAATGATGTGGGTGAATAATGGAGTATCAATTTATTATGAAAATAATAATTAATGATGTGGGTGAATAATGGAGTATCAATTTATTATGAAAATAATAATTAACGATGTGGGTGAATAATGGAATGTCAATTTATTATGAAAATAATAATTAATGATGTGGGTGAATAATGGAGTATCAATTTACAATGAAAATAATAATTAATGATGTGGGTGAATAATGGAGTATCAATTTATTATGAAAATAATAATTAATGATGTGGGTGAATAATGGAGTATCAATTTATTATGAAAATAATAATTAATGATGTGGGTGAATAATGGAGTATCAATTTATTATGAAAATAATAATTAATGATGTGGGTGAATAATGGAGTATCAATTTATTATGAAAATAATAATTAATGATGTGGGTGAATAATGGAGTATCAATTTATTATGAAAATAATAATTAACGATGTGGGTGAATAATGGAATGTCAATTTATTATGAAAATAATAATTAATGATGTGGGTGAATAATGGAGTATCAATTTACAATGAAAATAATAATTAATGATGTGGGTGAATAATGGAGTATCAATTTATTATGAAAATAATAATTAATGATGTGGGTGAATAATGGAGTATCAATTTATTATGAAAATAATAATTTATGATGTGGGTGAATAATGGAGTATCAATTTACAATGAAAATAATAATTAATGATGTGGGTGAATAATGGAGTATCAATTTATTATGAAAATAATAATTAATGATGTGGGTGAATAATGGAGTATCAATTTATTATAAAAATAATAATTAATGATGTGGGTGAATAATGGAGTATCAATTTATTATGAAAATAATAATTAACGATGTGGGTCAATAATGGAGTGTCAATTTATTATGAAAATAATAATTAATGATGTGGGTGAATAATGGAGTATCAATTTATTATGAAAATAATAATTAATGATGTGGGTGAATAATGGAGTATCAATTTATTATTAAAATAATAATTAATGATGTGGGTGAATAATGGAGTATCAATTTATTATGAAAATAATAATTAATGATGTGGGTGAATAATGGAGTATCAATTTATTATGAAAATAATAATTAATGATGTGGGTGAATAATGGAGTATCAATTTATTATGAAAATAATAATTAATGATGTGGGTGAATAATGGAGTATCAATTTATTATGAAAATAATAACTAATGATGTTGGTGAATAATGGAGTATCAATTTATTATGAAAATAATAATTAATGATGTGGGTGAATAATAGAGAATCAATTTATTATGAAATTAATAATTAATGATGTGGGTGAATAATGGAGTATCAATTTATTATGAAAATAATAATTAATGATGTGGGTGAATAATGGAGTATCAATTTATTATGAAACTAATAATTAATGATGTGGGTGAATAATGGAGTATCAATTTATTATGAAAATAGTAATTAATGATGTGGGTGAAATATGGAGTATCAATTTATTATGAAAATAATAATTAATGATGTGGGTGAATAATGGAGTATCAATTTATTATGAAAATAATAATTAATGATGTAGGTGAATAATGGAGTATCAATTTATTATGAAAATAATAATTAATGATGTGGGTGAATAATGGAGTGTCAATTTATTATGAAAATAGTAATTAATGATGTGGGTGAATAATGGAGTATCAATTTATTATGAAAATAATAATTAATGATGTGGGTGAATAATGGAGTATCAATTTATTATGAAAATAATAATTAATGATGTGGGTGAATAATGGAGTATCAATTTATTATGAAAATAATAATTAATGATGTGGGTGAATAATGGAGTATCAATTTATTATGAAAATAATAATTAATGATGTGGGTGAATAATGGAGTATCAATTTATTATGAAAATAATAATTAATGATGTGGGTGAATAATGGAGTATCAATTTATTATGAAAATAATAATTAACGATGTAGGTGAATAATGGAATGTCAATTTATTATGAAAATAATAATTAATGATGTGGGTGAATAATGGAGTATCAATTTATTATGAAAATAATAATTAATGATGTGGGTGAATAATGGAGTATCAATTTATTATGAAAATAATAATTAATGATGTGGGTGAATAATGGAGTATCAATTTATTTTGAAAATAATAATTAATGATGTTGGTGAATAATGGAGTATCAATTTATTATGAAAATAATAATTAATGATGTGGGTGAATAATGGAGTATCAATTTATTATGAAAATAATAATTAATGATGTGGGTGAATAATGGAGTATCAATTTATTATGAAAATAATAATTAATGATGTGGGTGAATAATGGAGTATCAATTTATTATGAAAATAATAATTAATGATGTGGGTGAATAATGGAGTATCAATTTATTATGAAAATTATAATTAATGATGTGGGTGAATAATGGAGTATCAATTTATTATGAAAATAATAACGACTGATGTGGGTGAATAATGGAGTATCAATTTATTATGAAAATAATAATGACTGATGTGGGTGAATAATGGAGTATCAATTTATTATGAAAATAATAATGACTGATGTGGTTGAATAATGGAGTATCAATTTATTATGAAAATAATAATTAATGATGTGGGTGAATAATGGAGTATCAATTTATTATGAAAATAATAATTAATGATGTGGGTGAATAATGGAGTATCAATTTATTATGAAAATAATAATTAATGATGTTGGTCAATAATGGAGTATCAATTTATTATGAAAATAATAATTAATGATGTGGGTGAATAATGGAGTATCAATTTATTATGAAAATAGTAATTAATGATGTGGGTGAATAATGGAGTATCAATTTATTATGAAAATAATAATTAATGATGTGGGTGAATAATGGAGTATCAATTTATTATGAAAATAATAATTAATGATGTGGGTGAATAATGGAGTATCAATTTATTATGAAAATAATAATTAATGATGTGGGTGAATAATGGAGTATCAATTTATTATGAAAATAATAATTAATGATGTGGGTGAATAATTGAGTATCAATTTATTATGAAAATAATAATTAATGATGTTGGTGAATAATGGAGTATCAATTTATTATGAAAATAATAATTAATGATGTGGGTGAATAATGGAGTATCAATTTATTATGAAAATAATAATTAATGATGTGGGTGAATAATGGAGTATCAATTTATTATGAAAATAATAATTAATGATGTGGGTGAATAATGGAGTATCAATTTATTATGAAAATAATAATTAATGATGTGGGTGAATAATGGAGTATCAATTTATTATGAAAATAATAATTAATGATGTGGGTGAATAATGGAGTATCAATTTATTATGAAAATAATAATTAATGATGTGGGTGAATAATGGAGTATCAATTTATTATGAAAATAATAATTAATGATGTTGGTGAATAATGGAGTATCAATTTATTATGAAAATAATAATTAATGATGTGGGTGAATAATAGAGCATCAATTTATTATGAAAATAATAATTAATGATGTGGGTGAATAATGGAGTATCAATTTATTATGAAAATAGTAATTAATGATGTGGGTGAATAATGGAGTATCAATTTATTATGAAAATAATAATTAATGATGTGGGTGAATAATGGAGTATCAATTTATTATGAAAATAATAATTAATGATGTGGGTGAATAATGGAGTATCAATTTATTATGAAAATAATAATTAATGATGTGGGTGAATAATGGAGTATCAATTTATTATGAAAATAATAATTAATGATGTGGGTGAATAATGGAGTATCAATTTATTATGAAAATAATAATTAATGATGTGGGTGAATAATGGAGCATCAATTTATTATGAAAATAATAATTAATGATGTGGGTGAATAATGGAGTATCAATTTATTATGAAAATAATAATTAATGATGTGGGTGAATAATGGAGTATCAATTTATTATGAAAATAATAATTAATGATGTGGGTGAATAATGGAGCATCAATTTATTATGAAAATAATAATTAATGATGTGGGTGAATAATGGAGCATCAATTTATTATGAAAATAATAATTAATGATGTGGGTGAATAATGGAGTATCAATTTATTATGAAAACAATAATTAATGATGTTGGTGAATAATGGAGTATCAATTTATTATGAAAATAATAATTAATGATGTGGGTGAATAATGGAGCATCAATTTATTATGAAAATAATAATTAATGATGTGGGTGAATAATGGAGTATCAATTTATTATGAAAATAATAATTAATGATGTTGGTGAATAATGGAGTATCAATTTATTATGAAAATAATAATTAATGATGTTGGTGAATAATGGAGTATCAATTTATTATGAAAATAATAATTAATGATGTGGGTGAATAATGGAGTATCAATTTATTATGAAAATAATAATTAATGATGTGAGTGATTAAGCCTGATTTAGAGCTAAGTGTAAGATTTAGGCAGTGGATTAATTCTGCGCACCAAAGAACTACGAATTACGCCAAACCAAAAATCCCTTAAAAGCTACTACTACAACTA
>OY744547.1:58639073-58661573 GCA_963556195.1 Sepiola atlantica
GTACGTACGTACGTATGTGCCACCCTGTATCTCATCAACTATTTGATGGATTCAGCTGGTTTTTGGCAGATATAGAGATTCTAGGGCCTAGTTGATGGCATTTTAATTTCAGTTTACCATATACCGTAGTTTTCCAGAAAATTCCAAAAAAACTTTAAAATGACCATCGTATTCAGGCATAGCCTTTACAAAAGTAGTGACATTTCATGATAAATGCCAGTATACTGAAATCATATGCCCTTAATAGAGTTAAGATGAAAATTCATATACACTAAATGTACAAAAGCAAGGAAATTTTTTACACTTTTATTGTCATTAAGGGTACGTGAGCACAACAGGGCTATGTATTTTACTGGTAGGAATTTTTCTTCAGTGCACCTCACACACTTCATCCACTCATGCATAGAGATTTATACTGTAGTGATGTGATAATGAAATGGTTTGATTGATATGTAGTCATACCCTTAATTAATGACAATAAAAATGTAAAAAATTGGGAATTTCATTGCTTTTGTACATTTAGTGTATATGAATTTTAATCTTAACCCTATTAAAGGCATATGATTTCAGTATACTGGCATTTATCATGGAATATATCTTTACTTGAAATTCTGACGAAGAAGTATATCTTCGAAAATTAAATTGGAAAAAATTTAATTAAATTAATAAAACTAAAATGCATTGTATGGCGTTCTAATTGCTCATTATTATTTTTAATAATTCATATTATATATATATAATATGAATTATTTATATATATATATATATATATAATATGAATTATTTATATATATATATATATAATATGAATTATTTATATATATATATATAATATGAATTATTTAAATATATATATATATATAATATGAATTATTTAAATATATATATATATATAATATGAATTATTTAAATATATATATATATATAATATGAATTATTTAAATATATATATATATAATATGAATTATTTATATATATATATATATATATATATATGAATTATTTATATATATATATATATATATATATGAATTATTTATATATATATATATATATATATATATGAATTATTTATATATATATATATATATATATATATGAATTATTTATATATATATATATATATATATATATGAATTATTTATATATATATATATATATATATATGAATTATTTATATATATATATATATATATATATGAATTATTTATATATATATATATATATATATATATGAATTATTTATATATATATATATATATATATATATATATATATAAATAATATGAATTATATATATATATATATATAAATAATATGAATTATTTATATATATATATATATATATATATATATATAAATAATATGAATTATTTATATATATATATATATATATATATATATATATTTAATATGAATTATTTATATATATATATATATATATATATATATATGAATAAAGAATATAAAGATAAACCTGATAATAATAATAATAATAAAACCCTATAAACATTATAATAATAATAAAACCCTATAAACATTATAAAGATTAGTAAGAAAAAAATGAAAAAAGTAAAAATAAGAACAAAAATAAAGAGTGAAAATAAAATAAAATAAAGAATAATAGAATATATGAAGGAAAAATAAAATCAGAGGATAAATTAAAAATAAAAATAAAATAACACATACAAAAAAAATAAAAATAAAAATAAAAGTAAAAATAAAAATAAAAATAAAATAAAAATATAGAAAAAATATTAAGGTATAAAAATATAAGAAAATATAAAAGAATTAAAAAATTGAAAAATTAAAAATTAAAAATATATAAAAAAATATTGGTTATTATATATATATATATATATATATATATAATAAATATTGGTTATTATATATATATATATATATATATATATAAATATTTCAATAGTAGAACAACGTACGGCAGCTGCCTTTAAATAGGAAAAATGTCTCGCTGATTTACCGAGTTGTTGACAACGGTCGTGAGGGCTAGGACGTTTGAATTTGAGTTTGAAATATAACTCGTGTTCCGGGGTTCGAGTCTGGCGATCGGTGTGAATAATTCATCTGCACACTGACAATTCCCGTAAAGATGAAACGTATACGTATGTAGATAAAAACATACATACATATATATATATATATATATATATATATATATACATATATATGTGTGTGTGTGTGTGTGTGTAGGGTAATCTCCTAAGCTAATGAACGGATCATTATGCGCTTTGGAATATATATTCTAAAAAATACGGTGAGTATTTTTTTTGTTAGCATTTAAGGAATTCCTATATATATATATATATATATATATATATATATATATATATAAAGTTTTCTTTTTATGTTTTTATGAACAGATCATTATGAATTTTGGAATATATATTCTCGGCAATACGGTGAGTAACATGGGCACATAATTGTTTTGGTAAACTTGCGCCAACCTAAACCCGACCCAACAAAAAACTTTTTATCTCGTAAATTAATGAACGGATCATTATGAATATTGGAATATATATTCTAGAAAATATCGTTAGTAACATGAGCACATTCATTTTTTTGTAAATGTTAAAATTTAAAGGGTGCACATATATAAAGTTTTTATTATGAACCGATCATTATGAGTTTGGGAATATATATTCTCGGCAACCCGGTGAGTGACACGTTTTTACAATACCAAAATACCTTTTGCTTCGACTTCTTTGAAAAAAAAAAAAAAAATTAATCCGGTTAGGAAAATTTTTACAATGGCGACAATTTTAAATAAGAACTCAAATGATGTAAGGGAGATAAATTGCTGCAGCTTCAAATATGATTTATGGCCCTTGCATTACTTGAGTCATTATTTGGCATAAAACTTCCTTTTTTTTTGTCTTTTATAAGTTAAAAAATATACAAACTACGAATCCAGGGCGCCGGAAGGTAGGTAAGGCTAGTAAAAGAGTTCAGCTGACAAATATTTTTACGATGAGAAGAAAGAAAAGCCACTGTGGAATTACCAGAGTCTCGCGCTCGCTTATAATAACCTGCAGATTTGGGGAGGGGGAGATTATTTTTTCGAAAATCGCCCGAAAATGAAGTGGTCGTTTTTCGGAAGCTCTGCCAGTTTATCTTATTCTGAAATCAATAATAATAAATAAAACTTACAATCTTTAACCATCTTTGACATTTTATAAATAAAATAAGAACGTTAAACAACACTGCCGAGCAAAATTGATTTTATCTGCGTCAGGGGAGATTTACAAACAGAATGAGGTAGCTCCTTGAAATCTCGGCTTTTTATTTATTTATTCATCACTAACTGTGCCTACCCGGCGTTGCCTGGTATATTATAAAACTTGGACATAAACGATTGGTTGAAGATGGAAAAGTAAAAAAAACAGTAAATAGAAAAGAAAATTATAACATTACAAATTTACTTCTTTAAATATTAGTTATATTTATTTACTTATTTATTTACTAGTGGGATCTGTGGAAATTCCACAGTTGTATCCTTACTTATAGGAGTCTTTGACATATTTCCATTCTATGGGCATCCGGTGTGAAAGCAGACCATCACTATATATACACACTCACACAGACATTATATATATATATATATATATATATATATATATATATATATATATATGTATATGGCACTGATATCGATCCTGACCCAGTTTTCGTGAAGTTCGACTCGGAAGCGTTCGGCTATACTATGCAAACGCCCGAGTGTTGACGTGTCGAATGGTACCAGACGACAATTTTGATACGGTGCTGCATCCTGTGATTGTAAGTTATATTTTCAAGAAATTTTCTAAAAGAAACAAGAACAAAAAAAAAGCAAGCAAAACATAGTGAAGTTACTGTTATCAAATAATTTTTTTTATATATTGATACGTTGCTGCGTCCTATAATTTTTAGTTATATTTGCAAGAAATTTTTTAAAAAACAAAACAAATAAAACAAGCAAAACAGAGCGAAATTACTGTTACCAAATAAATATTTTTAACCCTAAACCCTAACCCTTACAACAACAAAAAAAAACAAAACAAGCAAAACATTATTATCATAGGACACAGCACCGTATCAAAATTGTCGTCTGGTACAAATCGGCTCGTCAACCCTCGGACGTTTGCGTAGGACAACCGAACGCTTCCGAGTTGAACCTCACGAAAACTGGGTCAGGATCGATATCAGTACCATATATATATATATATATGATAGATGAAAGAAGAGGGATAAACATGTACGAATGACAAATTTATTTCAACTTCGATTGTTCAATGCAAGGTGTACTCGTTAAAAACATGTTTATTATTCTTTCCTTAAGTCAAGGCTTTTCAAAGATTAAAATCTTATCATCAGAGGAATTACATAGATAGATAAGTTGGCAATGGAAAAGCCAAAATTCAAAATTTCAAATATTATTAAGTAATATCTATCTATGTAACTCCTCTTGAACAATCGAAGTTGAAATAAATTTGTTATTCGTACATGTTTATCCCTCTTATTTCATCTATCTTTATAATTGCTCTATCTTGTCTATTGAGCTTAAACCATTTGACTATAGGTTCTATCTAGTAAAAGTATACTTTTAGTTTCATATTTTATTTTTCATATTTTATATATATATATATATATATATATATATATAATTATTTATGCCAATATTTGTATTAGCATATACTATCAATGCCTTTTTTATTTTGCAGTCTCTTTAAAAGAATCAGCTCGATGATTGTCAATCAGTAACAACAGAGCATATATAAGTCAGGTTCATTTTATATTCCAATAACAATGTTTTTATTTTTTATTTCTATTTTTTCACATTTCCAAAAAACATAACATTTCTGTGAGATGTATTTTTTACGGTCCGTTTCATATTAATCCAAGAACTTTTTACTCTTTGTTAATTTTTTCTGATGATTTTTTAGTATTGCAGAGACGATATTGACATAAAAATGTTGTTTGGCTCACGGCAAATGAAACGGACTGTAAAAAATATATCTTACAGAAATGTTATGTTTTTTGGAAATGTGAAAAGAAAAGAAAATATAAATAAAAAACATGGTTATTGGAATATAAAATGAACGTGATTTATATATATATATATATATATAATAGAGAATGGTAGTTTGCTTGAAGCATTGCTGGGAATAGTAGTAGTATGTTTTTAAAAAGGCTGAGGGCAATGCAAAGTGCCGGGTAAGTTGTAAGTTGGAAGGAACAAAAATAATAAATCGAAATCGAAATGGGACTTACTATTTATTTGTTCTTAAAATCTTACATAACAGCAAGTATGGTGTTAGCTGTTTGTGTGTTGCCCGGATGATTATTAAAAATCATTTATTTAATATTTCGGGAAACAGAAACTTCCCTTTGTCAAAAATAATAAACACCAAAGGAAAACTCCGTCTGTGCAGAGAATCTCTGCACAAATGGAGTTTTCCTTTGGTGTTTATTATTTTTGACAAAGGGAAGTTTTTCTTCTTTTTTTCCCCGAAATATTAAATATATGATTTTTAATAATCATCCGGACAACACACAAACAGCTAACACCACACTTGCTTCTATTTATCTACCTCCCACAAGGTAAGATGTGACACAAGGTCGGGAAAGTGGGCAAGAACCAGCGCTCGAGAATTTGAGCACTCTGGCTGTTTAAAAATTGCCTGGGCAGCCCCGTCGGCATTCCCCGGTAGGGGTGCCTCAGACAGTAAGCAATAAACTTACTCCTCCCCAAAGAGGGGAGGCAAAGCCTGGGAGGGTGTACCTCCTAGAACTGCACAGGACCGACAACCCCCAATAGACCGGCGTAAATCCAGACCCAAAGGCCCGGACGATACCAGTTTATTAGGCGGGGTAAAAACCCTTGGTTGAGCTAACACCACACTTGCTGTTATGTAAGAAAAAATAAATAGTAAATCCCATTTCGATTTCGATTTATTATTTTTGTTCCTTCCTGCTTACAACCTACCTGGAACTTTGCATTGCACTCAACCTTTTTAAAAACATACTACTAATATAATATATATATATATATATATATATATATATATATATATATATACTCCAATCCACTCCAAAGAAGGTACACTGCCACTAAGACGTAATGTGCTAATGTGAATTATGAGGCAGATTCATAGGGGCATCCTAAGTGGGGAGTTGTGCAACAAGATGTTCGTTAACATTACATTTAAATTTCTGCATGTTGGTACATATTTGTGAAGTTTTAGCAATAGGTATTGGACATCAGTTAATAAATATTGCCCTAATTTCACTTTTTTTGGAGTATTTAAAAGGGTTTTTAGAAGGCAATAATATTGGCACAAACTTTCATTTGAAAATTCAAATATTTCAGATTTTAATTGAACTTGATCCATAGCAATTAAGCAAGATTCCCTGAATTTCAATATTTTTCTTAAGACTCCTTAAGCTTGATCCTTAAATTTTAGACATTTTCTAGAATTAAAATAATGTAATGGATTTTGATCAGAATTGGAATAAGGATTCGAAACATAAGGTTTAATAGCATTGTATATTGATTTTTCTGAAGAACTCTTAAGCTTAAGCCTTAAATTTTAGACATTTTCTGTACTCAAAATCATGTTAACGATTTTGATCAAAATTCGAATAAGGATTCTAGACATAAGGTTTAGCAACATTATATGTTGATTTTAATCTTCATAAGGAGAGATAAAAGTTGTGCAAAACTGTTCTGTTCGAAAATTAATTTTACCCATCCTGGGACGGGTATACTTCTAGCTTAAGGATCAGAAAGATGATATTACAGGGAGAGTAGAAAGTGGACCTTGGGTTTACTTTCGGCAGCCTCGTAACTTTTGCTTCCCTTATTTTGTCCTTTAGTCCTCACATTTCATGAGCGATGTCTCTGACAAAGGGGGGAAACAATTCTGTTTTCTGGGTCGGAATCTATCCATCTAACACTTGCCGTTGGCTAATTTCTGACCTTTAAGTGGTAATTTTCTTTTTTAGCTCCTCACATCAAGTGGCTTCATGCCTTGTCTGGAGCGATTTCCATAAAAAAAAAAAAAATTATCCCTATAAAACGTTATTCACTTTTTTCAAACCAATATAAAATATAAAACATTTAAGGGTTAAGTTAAACCATTTACATTTTGGACATAAGTAAATTCGTATGACTCGGCATGCTACTGTAGCAGTCATGAATATGAACAAGTCTTTCTTTTTGTAGAGAGTAGCCCCTGTAAGGTGGTTTGGTTACACGAGGACCAATCAGACTCCAGGGCGTATTAATTTTAACTGGACCCTTGGAGAACTACTTGCAGACGCTTTGGGATTTAGGCAGCAGTCAACAGAGAGCTTCCAGGCACCAACAAAGAAAGACGTCTCCTCTCTCCTGCATAACAATAAACATAAAAATGCAAGATGTAGAAAGATTATTTGGTTTACACCCCCATTTAATCACATGGTTAAAACTTAACTTGGCAAAAGATTCCAAGATTTAATTAACCTATACTTAAGAAATACTTCCAGACCCTTAGGGATTTAGACAGCAGTCAGCAGAGAGCTTCTCGACACCAACGAAAAAATATGTTATTTCTTCTTCTTTTTCACTGGACATCCGAGCAAGGCACAGAAAGAAATACAGCTTGAAGAAAAGCGGCAGCCGAACTTTCTGACTTTATTATTACTTCCTTCACTGTTTTAGCTTTCAGCAACCTACACCCAACGGTGTAAGTTGCTCAAATAAATACATATCGATGTTGTTGTTGATTTTTTTGTTTTTGTTTTTTACATTAAAAGTCACCGCTTGTCAAGGCCCAAAGGCCACTCGAGGATAAGGTTAAAGAGTTTGACTCGAGGATGATGAGACAACATCGCCTTCTCCGGCGTGATGGTTGTAGCAGGGCAGAAATTGATTATTTACAGGGACGGTTAAACAAGAACTTGTTTACATTGGTCTTGAAGACGACCATATTGTAGTCGGCAGGGAAGCAGGCTCGCGGCACTGTGTTCCACAGACGGGCAGTTCTAGGAAAGAAGCTCTGCCCATGGAAGTTTCGTTTCGTCTTGGACATGCAGAGGACAAAAGGGAAATCATTGACAGTGGAAGTAGCGAGGCAGGTTCTATAAAAGGGTTTTGTTTTCCTTTTGTTTAACTACCCTTTTCCTTAGAAAATATTATAGGAGTTGGTCTCACAAAATATTATAGGAGTTGGTCTTACAAAATATTATAGGAGTCGGTCTCACAAAATATTATAGGAGTCGGTCTCACAAAATATTATAGGAGTTGGTCTCACAAAATATTATAGGAGTTGGTCTCACAAAATATTATACCAGTTAGTCTCACAAAATATTATAGGAGTTGGTCTCACAAAATATTATAGGAGTTGGTCTTACAAAATATTATAGGAATTGGTCCTACAAAATATTATAGGAGTTGGTCTTACAAAATATTATAGGAGTTGGTCTTACAAAATATTATAGGAGTTGGTCTTACAAAATATTATAGGAATTGGTCCTACAAAATATTATAGGAGTTGGTCCTACAAAATATCATAGAAGTTGGTCTTACAAAATATAGGAGTTGGTCTTACAAAATATTATAGGAGTTGGTGTTACAAAATATAGGAGTTGGTCCTACAAAATATTATAGGAATTGGTCTTACAGTCCGTGCGAAGATTAGCTCCTATATTACGACTTTAAAAAAATTTTTGATTCTTGATTCTGCTGTTGATATTTGTTTCCACCAGATTATTTCAAGAATCAGGGGTCATCCTGAATTTTTCTTCTCTGTAATGACTGCCAAATGCTTGTGATTAGTTTTGTCTCATATTGCAACCGGTGTAATATATTATTTTTCCCTGTTGGTATGGACATGCGGAACGCTCGAGTAATGCCATCAAGATTTGGAAGTCTCCGGTAGACGGGGGAGAAGCCGAGCTAAGTTGCCTTAAATGGGAATTGCTGCGGAGATATCGCATAGCATGGAACCTATCTGCAGTTGATCTCCTTGATAGAGGATGTTGAGATGTGGAGTGAGATCTGCCATGCGTTTAGCTAGGCAGCGACTTCAGCGAGGGCTCACCAGTGTAGATGATGCTTCTCAACCCGCATGTTTATAAAAAAAGAGATGATGATGATGATGATGATGATGATGATGATGATGATGATGATGATGATGATGATGATTTTTTTTGACAAATAATAAATTGTTTCCGATGATTTTTGCGGTAACAAATAATAAAATCAAACAGTGTTTATTAAAAAAGAATTGAAATGTATTACAAAGTTTATTTTCTTTTAACGAGATTTAAATTTTACTCCAGCTTAGAAACGTCGTTGAAACGATAACTTTGAAATTTCAGAATCAGTTAACATGACGCGAAATTTTGTTAAACAAATGAAATATTTATTAAATCATTTTTTATTTTAATCCAAATTTTCGGTTTTAAAAACCTTATTCATGGTACAGACACTATTTTACTTTTTTTTTCTTACTTTTTTCCATTGTCGAAGTCTTACGGCTTGGCCGAAGATCGATCTTCTGATGTTATGAAGATTTTTTTTTTTTATGTCCGATCTGTAGTGGAGCGCGCTGGAACGCGTATGTACGATAATAAGATTTAAATTTTAGTACAGCTTAGAAACGCTGTTGAAACGATAACTTCTTTTTCTTTTGAAAATATCAATTAATTAAGAAATAATGAAAATCAAACGAATTGAAATATATTAGCTGGAGTATTGCTGTCAGTAAGGATGGTTCTGATTGGAGCACTCTTTCTTGGCAGAGTACAAAACCGACTTTGCAATCTAGTGGGGGATGATCTTTTCCCTTTCAGCTTCTTTCACACAGAAGAGATGTTGCTAGACTTTCTCTACTGTATCGTTTTGTTCATGGTGGGTGCTCGGCTGAGCTCCAATCTCTGGTTTTCCCATACCCCCTGTAAAACATTCACAGTAAGAACTCGTCTGGCTACAACCACAGCAAAAAACTTAGCTTTCTCTGTAGTAAAAACCAAACGGAACTTCCATGAACAAAGTTTCTTTCTTGGAACATCCTATGTGTGGAACAAAATAGAACAGGGTTGCTTCCCAACCGACTACAACATGGTCGTCTTCAAGTCTAATGTAAACAAATATTTCGATAATTAATTTCTCTTAAGTAATCTTCAGCCCATTTTGCCGATTATTTGCAGTCCTCTCCCTGTGGCATTCATCGTCCAACCGACAATCTCTCTAACCCTTATCCTCGAGTGACCCCCCCGGTTCTTGATAAGTGGTGACCCATTAGTATAAAAACAGAACAATAAAATTTTTCTTTTTGTTTCTTCATAAAATGAGATTGAATTTTTTCATTTTTTTTTTTAAAATATAAATTAATATAAATAGCAAATTAAACATGATAATAAACGACTTCCTCAGGAACATGACGCAGGATTGATTACCACGTGGACATCAAGACACAGTAAAACTAATCACCCACCCCAGACTGATCAATCTCCCACACCCCACGCCGAAAAAGCATATCAAAGGAGCGCCCAAGGATGATTTGCACGATGGACTAATCCGCAAAATTCAGAAAACAAATTAATATTTGCAAAATAAAACACACACACAAAAAAAAAAATAATAATCCGCAATATTTAGAAATTAAAAATAAAAATAATAATCCGAAATATTTAGAAATTAAAAACAAAAATCCGCAAAAATCGAACAGGGCAAAAATAATACGGCGTATTATTTTTAGTGCTTCTCCAGATTAGGACCCAAGCTAAAATCGACTTGGCGTCGGGTGAGGGTTAGGTTGGGTCCTAATCTGGAGAAGTACCTTATTTATTTTGTCTCAAAGTGCAACTGGTATAAACCAGTTGCACTTTGTAACGAAAAATGACGGGGACAAAAATTATGCTTCGCCAGTGTTGGCACTAATATTCATATTCGTCTAAAATAACGTCTTAATCGGTGAAGTTAAAAAAAGAAAGAAGAAAGAAAGAAAACGTCTCGCACTGGAAAGCTTAAGAAAAAAAGAAGACGAAAAAAAGAAGACGAAAAAAAAACGTATCAATCGGTATGGAAAGAAGAAAGGGAGAAAAGGGAAAGAAACGGCATAATAAGAATAATACAGCGGATTATCTTTGCCTTGTTTGGCGTGAACTAAGTTAAAATAAATAAATACACATTGGTCTTTATTATAGAATGGATCATTTTTGTTATCCTCTAACAGCGGTAAGATGTGACACAGGGTCGGGAAGTGGGATTGAAAAACCAGCGCCTTAAAGGTTGACCACTCTGGCCTACAAAAAAATGCCGGCGAAACTAATCGCTAACGGGTTACAGAGTTGAAAAGTTCAAGATAACCGAATCAGATACTATGGGGGGGGGGGGACCACGTAAAGGTTGCCGACATCCATAAGTGGAAGTACCTCTGTGGAACCGATTGGATTCATCAACGCCACCTCCCACATTTTGTGTAAAAAAAAAAAGGGGCAGAAGAAATCAGTATGAAAATAACGGGGCAGGGGGGGGTTGTTTTTTTGTTTTTTTTAATATTAAACGTTTATTGAAATAGAAATGTTCAATAGATTTGTGTCTGTGCTTTCTGGTCTGTGTGAAGGATTGAGATGAATGGAGGTAATTGAGGTGGGGTGGGGGTGGTTATGTAAACATTGGAGCCAAAACAAATTGACTGGCTCCGGGATAGGATGGGGTCGAGATTTGACTGGTTGGGGAGTCGCAAGGGTGGTTGGGGGTGGGGTTATTGGCGGGGATTATTAAAACAAATAATCAACGATGTTCAAGAAAAGAAGATGTTACGAAATGAAATTATAAAAATGAGTACAAAGAAAAAGAAGAGGAAGAAAAAAATAAAGAGGAAAAAAAGGAGAAAATGAAAGAATCATCCACTCTATAAGTTTAGATTTTCTCGGCCTTTTGGCTGAGATCAAAGTGTAGTATTATTTACCTCCTCTCCAGGAGGTTAGGCACAAGGCCATTTTTATTTTACTCCCATACGGTAAGATGTGACTCAAGGTCGGGTGAGGAAAGTGGGGCTTGAAAAGCCAGCGCCCGAGAAGGTGAGCACTCTGGCCATTAAAAATTGCCTGGGCAGCCCCGTCGGCATTCCCCTGTAGGGAAGCCTCGGGCAGTAAGCAATAAACTTACTCCTCCCCAAAGAGAGGAGGCAACGGTCTATACGGTGATCTGTTCCGGTGGATACTACCCCCTTTAGACCGGTACTGTCTTGGCCTTCGGGCCTTGATTCCGACAGTCTTAGGGATATCCTATGCAGTGCTGGGAGGTCCACCCTCCCAGGCTTTGCCTTCTAACCCTTTGAGAAGGGGTTAGTTTATTGCTAATCGCCTGAGGCGCCTATACCGGAGAATGCCGACGGGGCTGCCCAGGCCATTTTTTTTTTAGGCCAGAGTGCTCAACCTCTAAGGCGCTGGTTTTTCAATCCCACTTTCCGACCTTTTGTCACATCTTTCCGCTGTGGGAGGATAAGAAAAAATCATCCAATCTATAATAAAGACCAATGTGTATTTATTTATTTATTTTAACTTAGTTCACCCCAAACAAGGCAAGTTGCCACTGTAGACATAAGGGGCTACTGAGAATTAGGGTGAAAGTTTAGGGGGTCATCCTAAATTGGGAGCTTTGCAACGAGATGATTGTTCACATTAGTTTTAAATTTCTGCATATAGAAATATCCATGCCATCACGCAAAAAGTAAGTGAATAAAAAACTGACGGACGAAACAATTTCAAGTGTTTAGGGGAAGTGAGCAAACAAATAGCAAGTCCGAACCCCCACCTCCCGGGGTTTGGAATGAATTCGGAAAAAAATCCCTGACTCTATTTCCATAATGAGACGTTTTCTTTCTGTTTACCCTTTCTTCTTTCTATACCGACTAATGCGTTTTTTAACTTTCCAGTTTGAGACGTTTTCTTTCTGTTTACCCTTTCTTCTTTCTGTACCGACTAATGCGTTTTTTTAGCTTTCCAGTTTGAGACGTTTTCTTTCTGTTTACCCTTTTTTTCTTTCTATACCGACTAATGCGTTTTTTAACTTTCCAGTTTGAGACGTTTTCTTTCTGTTTACCCTTTCTTCTTTCTATACCGACTAATGCGTTTTTTTAACTTTCCAGTTTGAGACGTTTTCTTTCTTTTTACCCTTTCTTCTTTCTATACCGACTAATGCGTTTTTTAACTTTCCAGTTTGAGACGTTTTCTTTCTTTTTACCCTTTCTTCTTTCTATACCGACTAATGCGTTTTTTTAACTTTCCAGTTTGAGATGTTTTCTTTCTTTTTACCCTTCTTTCTTTCTGTACCGATTGATGCGTTTTTTTAAAACTTTCCAGTTTGAGACGTTTTCTTTCTTATTTCTTTTTTAAAAACTTTACCAATTGAGACGTTATTTTATATCAATATGTATATTAGTACAAACACTGACGAAGCATAATATGTTTCCATCACTTTCGACGGAATGTATAGACGCATTCAGAAATCTGTCGTTGGTATTGGTTTCTTCCGATTCTTTGTGGAATTAGGTACTCACAGGAGGCACCACGTTAAGGTTGTCAACATCTCATAGTCATGGTGTCGCAATGAAATTTTAAGAATGTAAGTTACTTCAGCGCAATTCGTGAATAACTACTGAAAAACGCGTTATTGGAGTTGATTTTCACTCGATTTCGTGATATTTTAGCTTTGTGGCATCAACAATAATGAATTTTGAGAATGCGAGTTACTTCAGCGCAATTCACATTTTATAAATAAATACAAATAAATACAAACATAGTCGTGTTTAAATTCGTGCTGGTATCCACTTCAGCACTGCCACCTCCCAGAAATAAAAATGAAGACAGAATACAAAGAAAGAAGAAGAAAAAGGAGAAGAAGAAGAAGAAAAAGGAGAAGAAGAAGAAAAAGGAGAAGAAGAAGAAAAAGATGAAGAAAAAGAAGATGAAGAAAAAGATAAAGAAAAAGAAGATGAAGAAAAAGATGAAGAAGAAAAAGAAGATGAAGAAGAAAAAACGAATGAAAAAGAAAAAAAAGAATGAAGAATGAAATGCAGAAGAAAAAAAGATGAAGAAGAAAGAATGAGATAAATGAAAAAAGAGGATAAGGAAGAGAAAACGAGGCAGGAGAAAAAAAGATGTCAAAGAAGAAGAGAAAGATGAACGAAGTGAAATGAAGAAATTGAAGAAAATAAGACGAAGAAAAGAAAGAGAATAAATGAAGGCGAGGATGAGGAGAAAAAAAGAATTGCTTATTAGTTACGAGGAAAAAAGAAGGAAATAAAAAAGGAAGGAAGAAGAAAAATCAGACGACGAAAAACAACAAACAAATGTTAAAGAAGAAGAAAATGGCCAAACAAAAGAAGACGAGAAAGACGAACAGAGAGAGAAAGAGGAAGATGAAAAGAAGGAAAAGGAAAAAGAAGAAGACGATGAGAAAGAAGAAGAAGAAGAAGAAGAAGAAGAAGAAGAAGAAGAAGAAGAAGAAGAAGAAGAAGAAGAAGAAGAAAAAAAAGAAAAAAAAGAAGACGACGAGAAAGAAGAGGAAGAGGATGAGAAAGAAGAAGAGGATGAGAAAGAAGAAGAGGGTGAGAAAGAAGAAGAGGATGAGAAAGAAGAAGAAGAGGAAGAGAAAGAAGAAGAGGAGGAAGAGAAAGAAGAAGAGGAGGAAGAGAAAGAAGAAGAGGAGGAAGAGGAGGAGGAAGAGGAAGAAGAAGAAGAAGAAGAAGAAGAAGAAGAAGAAGAAGAAGACATATTGATGGAACTATCTGAGGCCCAAGAACAGCTAACAAACGCCACAGTCGAACATAGAAGGAAAAGAGCGGGAACAGTGGAAGCGTAATACTGGCGGGGTGGGGGTGCATTGTTATTCAAGAAAAGACCACGAGAATCGGAACTCACCTGGACAAAGCGCATGGCACAGCCGGGGTTTCCACATGACATCAATTGTAATCCAATTGTAGTGAGTGCGTGTGTGTCGTCGGGCCACTTCATCCACTCGACTCATTAGAGGCGATTAGTATTTCTATGGTCACAATTATAGAAAGGACTCAAGACCTTGTTATTGTAATTTAAATATATTTTTTTTGGGGGGGGGGGGGGATTCCCCGGGTGTTTTAATTAATTAAGAAAGAAAGATGTCTTGTTTTAGTTGCGACGTTACTTTTGTTTGTCCGATATAAGTTTTTTTGTGTTTCTAAAATTCTTGTTTACAACCGAGATCCAATGACGACGTTCAAATTTAATGAAAGATCAAGAAGCTCGAAACAATTGCCATGAAGAAGGTATATATATAACTTAAAAAGATAAGTTGTTTTTAATTTACCGTAACCATGGTTTCACGTGCACATGCGCGATCGTCAGACGGCGTAATATCCAAATTTGGAGTCGAATTCACGATCTGTTATTATTCGCCGGTGTTGACTTCCGGCTATATTACTTACAAATATAAGTTGTTTTTTTTTTTAATTTAACCTAACCATTGTTTCACGTGCACGCACATGATCGTCAGACGGCGTAATATTCAAATTTCGAATCGAATTCACGATCTGTTTTATTCTCCGCTGTTAATTTCCGTATATATATATATGAAAGGTGGCAAGAGTTTTGACAAGGTTTCAAATAGAGGTAGGAGCAATAGTGCGACTTTTTGGGGTATATAAGGCTTTCGTTCGGTTCGATTTGTCTATCTTGCGGCACATCAACCCTTTTTAAGATTATTTAATGACGAAACACATTACTGATTATACCGTTAATTGAACACTTTGCTATTTGACCTATAGCTAGGAGGGAAATAAGGGGTTCATACCTTTCCCAAGGTTCGTAGTGCAAGGCTTTTGTGTGAATGCGCTATTATTATGAACAGCTCTGAAATATCATTTTCTTTTCAAATTAAAATTATCCTCAACGTTTAGTGTTTTTTTGTTGTTGTTGTTCTAAATGAAAATCTTTATTTTCTCATCAATTTTTATGCCTCTTAGTTAAATGCATAATTAACTTATTCCTTGATATATAAGTAGTTTATTTCGACCATACCTTTGCGCATAAAAAAACGCAATAGAAAGTGTTGTTGTTGTTTTTTCTTTTTTCACAAGTTTGTAATGAACCATTTAAGAAAATCCAATCATTTAATACTTTTGTAATTTTTATTTTTTTCATTATTATTATTTATTATTTTAGGTAATTACTTTTTTATTTTTTTATAATATATATACAGAATTACCATGAAGGTTTGAATAAAAACGTTTCGTTCAAAACTTCCTCCTGTTTTAAATACAATACTAAAAATCATTAATATTTCAGCTACATTTGTTTTCAATACATTTTAAGACATTTATGTTTATATTTCCAAAATGTATTAAAAAATAGATTAAAATTTTATAAAATAATTAAAAAAAATACTTCCCATTGTTTTTAAAACAATGTTAAAACTCAAATAACCTAATATTTTATTCATTAAATTTTAAATATTTATTTTTATAATTTTAAAAAATCTAGAAAAGTAATACAAATTTGAATACTAAATAAATTTTTTTTTTCTTTTAGTAAAATAAAATTTTTAAAAATTTAAATTTGACTAAAAGATAATCAAATAAAAGAAGTAATTTTGATAATTGAGTAAAATAAATAATTACAGTATTTAAAAATAAACAAAAAGTAATTACATCATCATATGAAATAGTAAAAAAAATAATTTAAAAAATTAATCAAATAACTTAATTTAGTTAATTTTTACTAATTAAATTTTAGATATTTATTTATATAATCTAAGAATACATTTAAAATAAATTAAACTGAAATTAAATATATTTATTTCCAAAATAAAAACTAACTTCCCATTGTTTTTAATGCAAAAAACTTATTACAAAAACGTTTTTATTTATTGAATTTTAGACGTATTTCTTAAGTTTGAAAACAAATATAAAAACTAAATTAAAATAAAGTAAAACTAAACATATTCATTAAAAATATAAAATGCTGATGTAAGTAAAAAGTATTAATAATTGATACTTTAACAAGTCACTAAAATAGTTATATTTTCCATTAAAATATAAATTTACTAATTAGATAATTTAGTTCAAAGAAAATTATTAAAAGTTATTTGATAATTGTTTAAAAAAAATTACAAAAAGATTTACCAAAAAAATAAGTAAAAATTAGATATTATACTAATTAAAAGAAAATATAATAAATTTGAAATATCTTTTTTTCATGTAAATAAATAAAATATTTATAAATATATGATGATAAAAATAAATAATTACCTACTTAGATACTACACAAAATAAAATTAAATATAATAATAAAGTTAAAAAACTTTTTAAATCAATACATAAAATTGGAAAAATCTTACAAAGTTAAAGACTGAGAAAAGATATTTTTTATTCTATTAGTAAAATAAAATTAAAAAAAAATTTAATTCGAATAAAAGATTATAAAATAAAAGAAGTAAAAATAAATAATTACCTTATAGAAAAAATAAACAAATAAATAATTACCTTATAGAAAAAATAAACAAATAAATAATTACCTTATAGAAAAAATAAACAAATAAATAATTACCTTATAGAAAAAATAAACAAATAAATAATTACCTTATAAAAAAATAAACAGATAAATAATTACCTTATAGAAAAAATAAACAGATAAATAATTACCTTATAGAAAAAATAAACAGATAAATAATTACCTTATAGAAAAAATAAACAAATAAATAATTAAGGAAATAGTAAATAAAAATATATATCATAAATAAAACATTTATCGAAAAAGCTGAAACTATGATAAATCAAAAAAATTAGAAAAAAATAAGATTTTTTAAAATTGTTTAATTAATTTAATTACTTATCCCATTTAATAAAAATAATTAAAACAATTCTTTAGCAAATATTCAAATATATTTAGTAAACTTAAGGCTGTTTTTTGCTATAAATATTAGTGATAAAATTAAGATAGTTTTAACTTTTATTAAAAGAAAAATATTTTATATATTGGATTAAAATAATTATCGATAAAATTTCTTACTTATCTGAACATATTCAGATTTAATTATAAATATTAAATTTAAAATTTGAAATTATTTTAATTCAGTTTTGTAAATTATTTTTCACAATTTAATTTTCAAACATTGTAATTAAAATAGTTTTAATTACTTTTAATGTTTAGTTTTTTTAATTGAGTAATATTCAACGTTACTTTATTTTAACATAATTGTATTTGTTTTTAATTTTAAATTTAATTATTTAAAAATCTTTCATTTTTATAACATTAAAATAAAAATAATTTTAATCAATTTTCATTTCTAAAATTTTATAAAGTAATATTCAACATTAATTTATTTGAAGGCTTTAGTTAACATACATTTATTGTGTTTAATTGATGAAATTGTATTAATTTAAATATTATTATTCAAAATTCATGTTATAAAAGTATTTTAGTACTATTTAAATATTTATATTAAAGAAGGAATTATTAAATTTAATGCTTTTCTGTTGACTTATGTTTAATTTACCAAAACCCTTACAAATATTTTATACATTTCGTATTTTTTATTACCTAAACCAACAACCCAGGAATCTTTTTCCTAAGTAAACAATCTTAAAATTCTCGTTACTTTGAAAAATGTCTTTATTTGTCATTTCAATTATTTAAAACTAAAATTTAATATACAGTCAATATTATTTAACTGAAAATTTATATTTCATTAAAATACAATACATTTTATTATCCAAACATAATTTGCATTATTATATTTTATTCAAACTTAATATTTTAATTAATTTAAATATAGTTGAGTAATTGTTTTAATTTGTTTAAATTTGATTCATTTTTTTTAATGTTATTCCATTAAAAATTACATTCCATTAAACTTGAAAAATATTAAGAAATAATCAGAATATGAGGTGGGTTAAAAAGCTTTGATCTTTTACTTCTAAATATTTTAAACTCGGTTTCAATTATTTATTTCATTAAAATATAATGCACTTTATTACCAAAAGATAAACTAAATTATTTCATTTAATACAAACTTAATATTTTAATTTCTTTAAATTAAATTGATTTGTAATTGAATGGTTGTTTTCATTAGTTCAAACTTGATCACTTTTTAATGTCATTCCATTAAAAATACATTCTATTAGAATTGATTAATTTTTAATGCTATTCCATTAAAAATACATTCCATTAAAATTGATTAATTTTTAATGCTATTCCATTAAAAATACATCCCATTAAAATTGATTAATTTTTAATGCTATTCCATTAAAAATACATTCCATGGAAATTGATTAATTTTTAATGTTATTCCATTAAACTTGAAAAAGTGTTAAGAACAAGTAATCAAAATATGAGGTGGGTTAAAAAGTTATGAGTTTTTAATTATAAATATCTTAAAAGCGGTTTTAACTATTTATTTCTCAAAAAGTTTAATTAGTTTTATCAGTCCCATATTTAAAGTAATCTAATTAATTTCACTTATTTTAACTAATTTTTTTTTACACTGAATCGATTTTTGGGATCCCCATTAAATTTAGCTTTTAGTATGTTATTTTAAACATATTTAACTACATTTATTTATTAAAAAAGATAATTAACTTTAATAGTTAAACTAAATTATTATTTTAGGGATTCTCTCAATTAGATACTTTACCAATGTTATTATTTTGTTATTAAATGTATTCAATTTTCTAATATAAAGATTTATTTAAAGTATTCAAATTTGATTTAAATAATTATTTAATTAAAGAAAGTTATGTTAAATGCTTGCTTTAACGATTTTTTAAATCTTGTTAAATTTTGTTTAATGTTCCTGTTTTTTGAATAAAGAATTTAATCAACTTCAATTATTTTCATTAAATTATTTTATTTTAATCATATACTTTAGAGTTCTCTTTTCTAAAATATTATAACATAATTGATTTTATAATACTTATGATATTTATAATTTTTTTTCAATAATTTTTAATTGATTTAAATCTAATTATAAATCTATTCTATATACTACTGGTTCTTTATTTAAAATATTGTCATTTAAAGTAATTTAACTGATTTTATTTCTTTTAAAACTGTTTGCTTCAAAGAATTTTAATTTGTTTAAAAAAAAAATCTAATGGAATCGTTACCCTTAAATTCATTTATTTTAATCCAATTCTCTTAGAGCTTAATTTTATTAAATTTTAAAATGTAACTTGTTTGAAAAGTGTATTTATTTTTAAACTTTTATTTGTGAAGAATTTAATTAATTTCAATTATTTAATTTATTAAATTTAATCAACTTTTTCTTTTAATAAGTTATTTTTATTTCAGATAATGGCTTTCAATTTTTTTAAATTTCATTCATTATAAAACTTAAGTTAAAAACCAACGTTTTTTTTAAATAATTGTTTGTGTAAAATATTTGTATGTTGTTTAAGGAATAATTTTTAAAATTATTTATTTTACGGTATTGTTTTCAAAACCGTATTTTAATTAAAATCATTTATTTTTTAAGTAATTAATTAATAATAAAAATTTCACTTGTTTTAATAAAATTCAGTTTGGTTAAATTGTATTTATCTAAAATATTTTAATTTTATCCATTTCTTTGAAAATTCTGTTAACTATAATTAATGTAAAAGATTTTTTTTGTTTTTGTTTTAACTACAAATTATTATTTTCTTTAAAACTCTTCAACTAACTTCCAATTATTCCAATTTTTAATCATGGAAATGAGTGACAACAAGTCCCTCAGCCCTTCAGTATTCTCCCCATTATTTATATATGACTTTGTGTATGCATATGTATGTATGTCTGCATGCTTGTATGTGTTTGTGGATGTGTGTAAATAACTTTTGGCAGTAGTATTTTTAATCCAGCAATTTCACACCAATAAAGGTGGGTTGGCGGCGTTCAACAGCCCACAAGTGACAACAAGTCTCTACCACGCTCCAGCTCTCTCTCCTTGAAAGATATGTATGTGTATGTGTTCATATATAAACGAATATATCATAAATTTCGTTTACCTCGGATCTATTATTTATATATATATATATATATATATATATATGAAGAAGAATGGAAAGGAATTAGAGAAGCAAAAGTCAAATCAAAATTCAATTCAATTGCTCAGAGCAAGGTATATTCCGCAAAAAGGCAATTTATTCAAGTCCATTCTTCTTCATATCTACCTGCTCTATCCTGGATATTGAGCTGTATACTCTTCACAATAGGTTTTACCTTTCCTAAAAGTTCGCTTTTAGTACACCTCTTATATATATATATATATATATATATATATATATATATATATATATATTGTATTGTATTATATATATATTATATATTATGTATATATTGTATTGTATTATATATATATTGTATTATATATATATATATTGTATTGTATTATATATATATTGTATTGTATTATATATATATATTGTATTGTATTAGTTTCTGTAGATATAAATCCGTTGAAACTCCAGTGTTTATAAAAAGTTCTCAATAACAAATTAAAATTTTTATTTATACAACTTCTTTTGGTCTGAAGAGGTTGACTCTCTGTGAAGAGTACAACCGAAACATGTATGCACATATGTAACCAATAATGTTTGTATGAATAAAAATTTATACTATATATATATATAATTTATTTAGATACTGTATATTACATATTTCAGCAATGTAATATACAGTATCTAAATAAATTATATTACCTCTCTTATATGATCGAGCACTTTATTTTATTTCTTTTCATATACAACCTGACATATATATGTGTGTGTGTGTGTGTGTGTGCTTTTGATGGTTAAGAGGTAAAATAAAAATATGTCAAAGTAAGGTAGGATCTTTGTATTTTATTCCTATTTTCATTTTATAAAACAATGCAAATAGTTTTTTTTTGGAAGTTTTAGTACTATTTTCCTTTATTATTAGTATTAGTAGGATTGTTTTTTTTTTAATTATACGTATTAATATTAACACTTATTATGATTACTAGATATTATTATTATTATTGTTATTACTACTATCTACAATAATATAATATTGTTATTGATAATTTTGTAATCATTAGTATTACTATTATATATAATGATAGTATTGTTGTAGTATTACCATTTAACCGTCATCCTCGAGTGGCCTTTTGGCCTTGATAACTGGAGTCTCGTTGGTACATGAAAAATGTTTACTATTAATACTAATAATACTATTTTTATTTTATAAAAACTAATAATAGTTTGTGGAAGTTTTAGTAGTACTATTTACTATTATTATAAATATTAGTAGGATTGTTATTTTTTTTTATATACGTATTAATATTAACAGTTATTATTATTATTATTACTATATATTATCATTACAATATTATTATCATTATTATTACTATATATTATCATTACAATATTATTATCATTATTATTACTATATATTATTACTATTATTACTATTATTATTATTACTATTATTACTATATATTATTATTATTATTACTATATATATTATTATTATTAT